>JAFBMS010000060.1:1108665-1518976 GCA_019788955.1 Albula glossodonta | reverse complement strand
CCTTTCCCCTCTCAGCCCTCCATTCAGTATTGCTTCTGGCTGAAGTTATTATGGAAACGACATCTGGTAATAATTAAACAAGCTCTGCCCCCCATGCTTGCAGTGCTGTCCCTTTCTCCTTCCCTCCCTCTCCGCCCCTCTTTCTCTGTCCTCCCCGCCTCTCTCTCCCTCATTCACGCTGTGTCCCTCTGCTCTCGCACTCTGTGGCTGGCAGGCAGAATGGCGGAGTGCAGGGCATTTGTATGGGCCTCCGGTCTCTCTCTGGTGCTGCTCTTCGGCTGGGCTCAGGCGCAAAGCCAGACCACTCCCCAGAGAAACAACTTCACCAGGTGAGCTGGAGTGTGTGCGCACAGGAGTTATTATGTGTGTGTTTGTGTTTGTGCTGATGCATGTATGTGTGAGTAGCTGTGTGCTTTGGAACTTATATATGGGTATACATTTGTGCTCGCATGTGTATATGGGAATGTATGTTTGCATGTATATAGTGTGTGTGAGTGTTACATGTTTGTGTGTTTGAGAGTCAGGGTCTGTATGTGTGTGTGTGTGTGTGTGTGTGTGTGTGTGTGTGTGTGTTTGCACATGCCTGGACTTTGTCTTTTATGCAACAGGTTTCCAGTTTCTGAGCTTCCATGCACATAAATATATGTGTCTTCCATATATACAAAAATAAGTAGAGTTTGTCAGCGTGAGCACATGAATATGTGTATTTGGGTTTAATTCACCAGTCTCTGTAGCGTGGGCTGCATTTAAAAGGTGAGTCCTCAGCTTCACCTGTCTGTCACTGACCCGTCTGGGAGCTTTCATCCCCAAACATCCAGACTATTCCACACTCCTCTCTTCCTCCCTCCCCTCTCCCTGCCAGTCCCTCTGGCAGAGCTGTTTACTGGACGGTGGAGGGGTGATGTGGTCTGACTCACACAGATGTTTGTGTCTGTGGTCAGTGTGAGTGGGATTACTGCGGCTCTAGCCCTGCTTAGCCGGCTCGTGTCTGCGTGGGGTTGTTTGTGTTTGTATGTTTCAACAAAAGGGGAGGGGGACTTCTCTTAGATCTTTAGCAAATTAGACAGTCTAACTCCTCAATGACAGTTTCCAGGCTGCAGTTGTGGAAAATATTTTTTTCTTTCTCTCTCGGAGTAAAGATCAAATGTTGGTGGTTTGTCAGGAAAAAACCAAGGAGAGAGGAATTGTTTGTTACTTGCAAGAATTCCTCCTTTACAGAAATGCAGCTGTACCTTTGACAGAAAAGCATTTCATTCTCACTAAGGAAGAAAATCCATATCTACCTTCCCCCATTCCAAACAATGTTCAACACTCTATTTCACATAAACACATACAAATATTTATTGGAATCAGACCTAGCCCAACAGACATCCTTGTGACCCAGATATCCTTGGTCACTGTTTGTTTTTGATGTTTTTCTGAGAAATTTGATGAGACAACGGCTAGCCAAGAATGAAATAGCTCTTATCAGCAGCTCAGCTCAGAGAGATCTGCAGCTCTGGCCAGAGAGAGCAGCAGATCAGTTGAGAGAGAACAGCAGCTCAGCTTAGCGAGATCAGCAGCTCAGCTCAGAGAAATCAACAGCTCAGCTCATAGGGACTAGCAGATTAGCTCAGACTGTGTTGCAGTGCTGACTCGGGGCACTTCTAGAGTGTCTTAAGTTTATTCACATAAATATTCAGGGAAATATGCTGGCAATGCTTTTGTCTGGGAAATTTCCGTTGCATAAAGACAAGCTCTGGTTTTCAAGGGACTTTTTTAAGGGCGATTAAAAAAAGAAAAAAGAAGAAAAGGTTCAACAGACAGAAGTGGGGGTGGGTCCAGGAGGGGTTAAAGACTTCCAAAGGAAGGGGAAGAGTGAAGGAACAGAGATGAGGGAAGACACTGCAGTGGAGAAAAGGCCAGCCAGTCCTTGGGGGGGCAAGGGAATCCAGGATATGTTGTCAACTACCTCCCCCCCCATATGTGGCCTCTATTTGGGCTGTACCCCGCCCCCCACCTCCCCCGATAACCGACCCCAGAAACACTGCAGGGGGGAGTGAGATAATCTTACAGGATGTGACTCAACCAGACTGGCTCCAGCATATCTGTGCTGTCGTATGTGTGTATGTTTGTGTGTGTGAATGTGTGAGTGTGTGTGTATGTGTTTGAGTTTTTGTGTGTGGGTGTGTGTGTGCATGAATATGTGGGTGAGAGTCTGTCAAATGTATGAGAGTCATGAGCTTGCATGAACACTGGACTGCATCGGATAATGAGAACTAAGGTTTTCATCTCAGTTAAATAAACAAATATCAGTAAGCATTAATATTAGCTTGATATGAATAATATCTCCCTCTCTCCAAGGCCAGTGTTCAATTGTGGGGGTCACCTGTCTGCGGACTCTGGGTTTGTGGGTAGTGAAGGGTTCCCCAGCTACTACAAACCCGATAGCAAGTGTACCTGGTACATCACGGTAAGCTCCTTGCACAACAGTCATCCTGTCTTAGATCTAAATACCACAGTACACTAGAATTCATCAAACACTATTCTTCCTCTCAAACACCAGAAATTTACCACCATCTTGGCTCTGAATATCAAATCAAAATAAAACTCACTGACCACCATCTTGGCCCTGAAAATCAGGTCAAAACAAAATTGACTGACCACCATTTTGGCTCTGACCATCAAATCATAACAAATTTCACAGAACCACACCTTGGCTCTGTCCAAAGGAGTTACAACCACATTGCGCGTACATCCCCCTCTGGAGGGCTCAGGGCTCAAATTCAACATTTTACACCCCCCCCCTCCCCAGGTCCCAGAGGGCAACGTGGTCATGCTGTCGTTCCGTATCTTCGACTTGGAGGCTGACCCACTGTGTCGCTATGACTACGTGGATGTGTACAATGGTCACTCGTACACAATGCAGAAGTTGGGCCGGTTCTGTGGGACATTCCGCCCCGGTGCCCTCATGTCCACCAGCAACACCATGATGGTCGAGATGGTGTCAGACTCTGGCAACGGGGGGCGGGGCTTTGTGGCCTACTTCAGTGGGGGAAAGCCTCATGTGGATGGTAAGCTCCGCCCCCTCCCACCCACCCCACTTCTGATTCCGATTTACTTTTTTCAGATGAATTATACATTCGGTATTTTGACAATGGTGCTGTACAAATGATCAAATGTAATGGTCAGAAAATTGATATTTCAATGAAAAATAAGTGGATTTTGGCTGGAAAGTTAAAATTTGTAACTTTATCTAGTTCCTAAAAAGTCTCCCATATGCAGCAACATACAATTGTGCATATTGAAGTTGGGCTGGTTAGTTCTGTGAATTCCCTGGGGAATTCCCTGGGGGTAACACTCAAGAAATGGAAGCAGAAAGTGGTGAAGGAGTTCACAGAACTATTTGAAAAAGTAACTGAATCAGCAGAAGTAGCTCCCTCCTCCCTCTCTCACTTCACTGATCTAAAGTTTCTCCTGAAACTGGACTTTTGTGGCCAAAATACTCCAGTTTTCACTGACTTATCAGTTATTTTGGACTTAGATCATTGTTCAGCATCATTCTAAAACAATTTAGTTTATTTACAGTTTTGCAGATCAAAGGCTTATCAGGTTCTTTATCCTACTTTGTGTGCTGATCTCCCTCCTTTCTTTCCATTCCTTCTCTCTTCCTCCCTCCCCTCCTTTCTTTCTCACACTCTTCTTCTCTCTTCAGAGAACCAGTTTTGCGGAGGCAGGATGATGAAGGCGCAGGGTACACTGAAGACCCCCAACTGGCCAGACAACAATTACCCAGCAGGCATCAGCTGCTCCTGGCACATCACTGTGGAGCCCAACATGGTCGCATCCCAGCATGCTTCTCTTTCCCTCTCTAGTGTTTATTTTCATTCAGAGCTTCACATCTTTTGGCCTGACCAGCAGACAATGTTCCACCAGCATTGTTGTGATTCCATAATAACAGGCTGCAGTGGTGGTGTGACAATGCTATTTTTGCCATGCCTGCCTGCTTCTATTATAAGACTGGATAAAATAGGGCGGATCAGAAAGTTTAACAATTTATTACAATAAAGTTACACAAGCCTCACTCTGTGCTACTGCCCGCCAGACTAACCGTGTGCGACTGCTAGAAGTGTACTACTGCCCGCCAGGCTAACCGTGTGCGACTGCTAACAGTGTACTACTGCCCGCCAGGCTAACCGTGTGCGACTGGTATAACAGCGTACTACTGATAACCAAACTAACTCTGTCCTGGTGCCTATCATGCTAACTGTGGTTTTTCTAACTGACAGGTGATCGAGGTAAAGTTTGACAAGTTTGACCTAGAACCAGATAGCTACTGTCGCTTTGACTACGTGACGTTCTTCAACGGTGGCGAGAAGGACGACTCGCGACGGATTGGGAAGTACTGCGGGGATCTGTCGCCCGCGTGAGTCACGCAAATCCCTGTCACCATTGCTAGCCCTGTACTGTTGCTAAACCTGTGCCCAGCGCTAACCCTGTACTGCTACTAGCTAACCCTGTACTGCTGCTGCCCCTATGCCAGGCAGGTTTACACTGGGGTGCAGATCCATTACGCTGGTACTAAATCATGAAAATAATACACTGCATTTATACAGCACCTGTCATAGAGACTCTACAATCCATTGTGCATGCAGTGAAAATAAAATAATATGGATTAAATATGTAAAGTGTTAAAAATTTAACAAATAATGCAGTAGCAATGAAGCATAGAGTTGTTTGAGATGATACTTTTTGACCTGCTGTGGTAGGGCATTTAGATGCATAAAATAATATGAAAATAACCTCCCATTTGGGCCGAATACCTCTGCAGAAGCATAGTGACCAATGGGAACGAGCTCCTGGTGCAGTTTGTGTCTGACCTAAGCGTGACGTCTGATGGCTTCATGGCGACCTACACTGCCATTCCACGTGGCTCCAAGCCCCCGACTGCCGCGGGTGATGTTGGTCTGGGACCGCGCCATGAGTCCCCACCCCCGAAACCCAGCATAAAGACCCCTGTACTTGCCCAACCCATCCCCACCACTCAAAAACCCACCACACAGCCTCCAGCACCCCCAAAACCCACCAGGCAGTCTCCAGCACCCCCAAAACCCAGAATCCCTAAACCTGCCACACCAGGGGGGAGGAGAGTTGTGGTGAAGAAGCCTCTCCCACCCAAAAGAAACAGTGAGTGAGACCTGATTGGGTGATAGAGTGAGCGTGCTGATTGGGTTATGAAGTGAGCGTGCTGATTGGGTGATAGAGTGAGCGTGCTGATTGGGTGATAGAGTGAGCGTGCTGATTGGGTGATAGAGTGAGTGTGCTGATTGGGTTATGAAGTGAGCGTGCTGATTGGGTGATAGAGTGAGCGTGCTGATTGGGTTATGAAGTGAGCGTGCTGATTGGGTGATAGAGTGAGCGTGCTGATTGGGTTATGAAGTGAGCGTGCTGACTGGGTGATAGAGTGAGCGTGCTGATTTGGTTATGAAGTGAGCGTGCTGACTGGGTGATAGAGTGAGCGTGCTGATTGGGTTATGAAGTGAGCGTGCTGATTGGGTGATAGAGTGAGCGTGCTGATTGGGTTATGAAGTGAGCGTGCTGATTGGGTGATAGAGTGAGCGTGCTGATTGGGTGATAGAGTGAGCGTGCTGATTGGGTTATGAAGTGAGCGTGCTGACTGGGTGATAGAGTGAGCGTGCTGATTGGGTTATGAAGTGAGCGTGCTGATTGGGTGATAGAGTGAGCGTGCTGATTGGGTTATGAAGTGAGCGTGCTGACTGGGTGATAGAGTGAGCGTGCTGATTGGGTTATGAAGTGAGCGTGCTGATTGGGTGATAGAGTGAGCGTGCTGATTGGGTTATGAAGTGAGCGTGCTGACTGGGTGATAGAGTGAGCGTGCTGATTGGGTTATGAAGTGAGCGTGCTGATTGGGTGATAGAGTGAGCGTGCTGATTGGGTTATGAAGTGAGCGTGCTGACTGGGTGATAGAGTGACCGTGCTGATTGGGTGATAGAGTGAGCGTGCTGATTGAGTTATAAAGTGAGCGTGCTGATTGGTTTATGGAGTGAGCAAGCTGGGAGACTATTTTTTGTAACTGTTGGTTGTGTGCATTAAATATGTGTGCTGTGTTTTGGTTGTGTGTATGTTAATTGTGAGTGTATGTGTTCATTATGTGAGTATTTTGGTTGTGCAAATATTAACTGCGTGGGTATGTGTTCATTGTGTGAGTATTTTGGTTGTGCAAATATTAACTGCGTGAGTATGTGTTCATTGTGTGAGTATTTTGGTTGTGCAAATATTAACTGCGTGAGTATGTGTTCATTGTGTGAGTATTTTGGTTGTGCAAATATTAACTGCGTGAGTATGTGTTCATTGTGTGAGTATTTTGGTTGTGCAAATATTAACTGCGTGAGTATGTGTTCATTGTGTGAGTATTTTGGTTGTGCAAATATTAACTGCGTGAGTATGTGTTCATTGTGTGAGTATTTTGGTTGTGCAAATATTAACTGCGTGGGTATGTGTTCATTGTGTGAGTATTTTGGTTGTGCAAATATTAACTGCGTGGGTATGTGTTCATTGTGTGAGTATTTTGGTTGTGCAAATATTAACTGCGTGGGTATGTGTTCATTGTGTGAGTATTTTGGTTGTGCAAATATTAACTGCGTGGGTATGTGTTCATTGTGTGAGTATTTTGGTTGTGCAAATATTAACTGCGTGAGTATGTGTTCATTGTGTGAGTATTTTGGTTGTGCAAATATTAACTGCGTGAGTATGTGTTCATTGTGTGAGTATTTTGGTTGTGCAAATATTAACTGCGTGAGTATGTGTTCATTGTGTGAGTATTTTGGTTGTGCAAATATTAACTGCGTGAGTATGTGTTCATTGTGTGAGTATTTTGGTTGTGCAAATATTAACTGCGTGAGTATGTGTTCATTGTGTGAGTATTTTGGTTGTGCAAATATTAACTGCGTGAGTATGTGTTCATTGTGTGAGTATTTTGGTTGTGCAAATATTAACTGCGTGGGTATGTGTTCATTGTGTGAGTATTTTGGTTGTGCAAATATTAACTGCGTGAGTATGTGTTCATTGTGTGAGTATTTTGGTTGTGCAAATATTAACTGCGTGGGTATGTGTTCATTGTGTGTGTGCTTCATGTGGCAGACATACCCCAGAACCCCCTGTGTGCAGGAGAGTGTAAGAGGGCCGGAACCATCCAGAGCAGCTTCTGCAACAGTGAATTTGGTGAGTAATATACCTGCGTCATTCTTGCTACTCACCATGTGTGTCAGTGCTGTGTGTGAGTCTGAGTATGTCATTGTATCAGTATCAGTTCTGTGTGTGACTGTACATGTGTCTCTGTGTGCATCTGTGCTTTGTAAGTCTGCGTGTCAGTGCTGTGTGTGTCTCTGTATGTGTCAGCGCTGTGTGTGTCTCAATGTGTGAGTCTATGTGTGTGACTCAGGGTTAGCATCAGCCCTTATTCACAAGATATTTGTAACTCTGGTATTAATAACAGAGTAACAAATAATCAGCACATAATAATTTATAATGGATATGTTCTCATGAATAGGGACCAATTCCGAATCGCTTTAACACATTTACAAAGGACAGCCACACATCCAAACTGTATGTGGATAGCATCCTAACTGCTGTCCAAGGCCAAATTGTACAGCCACCTCGGTGACCGCTAACTCAACGAGGACATCTACTGGGTGCATGTGGTGCTACAAGTCATATGAAAGAAACGCAGTCAGCATCATGTCCATGTGGCAGTGGTTTGCAGTGCGCACGCCACCTGTTTAAAATCTAAACAGTCAGACTGGGGCATGATGAAATGACTGGCTTTCTTAGCAGATGATCATAACCAAAACGACTTACACAGCTTAAGTTTTTTCTTTTATACATGCTACCCATTTATTCGGCTGGATATTTTAAAAACCTGAATAAATGAATAACCTTCTTTAAGGGTACAACAGTAGTGCCCCACCTGAGATTTGAACCAGCAACCTCTAAGTTAATAACAGTGATTGCATGGCTCTGCCCTTCACTGTGATTTTCTACATGGTTGTGCTGAAGAGGTACAGTCAGTGGACTGGCTGTACGTCTTTACCTCTGGACATGGGTGTGTGGTGTGAAGCAAATGAATCACACTCTCCCTCTTTCCCCTCCTACCCGACAGTGATCACGGGGAAGATAATGGCGATAACCCCAGCACTGAGAGGCAGCGTTCATGTAACTGTGTCTCTGATTAAGGCCTACAAGGCTGGCCGCCTCACCATCACCCAGGCCGGCGAGGCCATGTCCGTCAAGCTGGTGTCCACCTGCAAGAGGTGCCCCGTACTCCGCAGAGGTGAGATGCATGAACACAAAGCACATACACACTGAGCTTGTACACACTCACAATGCACAACCACTGTACACATGCACACACACAATATGCATACTGTACATGCACACACTTACAAGCACTGTACACATACAATCACACTCATATCCCACAGTCTTTTCTTCTACATGACATTGTTTTTTGAAAATTATTTTTGATGGCATTTTTCACTTTTCATTTGATAGTGACAGTAGAGAGAGAGAGAGAGAGAGAGAGAGAGACAGGGAAGGAGAGGGGGGATGACATGCAGCAAAGGGCCCAGGCCGTATTCAAACTCAGGCTGCTGGTGTAAGGCCTTGCCTTATGTGACATGTGCTCTACCGGATGAGCTGCTGGGCCACACCATGACATAATGTTTTTTTATAGTCAGCCAACCAGAAATATTTGCTGCCCTCCACATTCCTGTGATGAAGGGAACCATAGCAGCTTTACTTATGAATCTGATTGGCTGTCTGGCTGATTCATGGACTCATTTCTCTCTCTCTCAGGAATGAACTACATCCTGATGGGCCAGGTGGATGAGGATGGGCGTGGCACTCTGGTCCCCAGCAGCTTCACCCTTCTGTACAAGGCCCCTCAGCAGAAACTGCTCAACAACCTCACCACCCGCCCCTGCTGACCTCACAGCCCTGCATACCAATCACAGGCCAGGATTTACAGCAAGGCCCCCGCCCACAGCTAGCAGCCAGTAAAAACCCACCAGTGACATGAAATCAAAGATAAGCCCAAGAACCAATCTGAGAAAGGATACAGAGGCTCACTGAGGCCAAAAACAGTAAGTAGCCTTGATGTCAGGGATCATGAAGCAGGGTTTAACACAGTCATGATGTCACCTTAACAGTAGAGAGTGCCACCAATCATGGAGTACCCTGGAAATAACACTTACAGTGATTGGTTGAAACTCCTAGAAGTGTATCCAGAGAGTATCCACCAATCACTGTCGGGGTTGTTCTGTTGGTTGTTAATAATGAGCTCCATGATTGCTGGAGTTGCTCTCTGTTCAGCAGAAGTAAGGAGACATCATAACTGATCCCTGTTTTATTATTCCAGACAAAGAGGTAGAGTGAGCCACAAGAGTGGACCCAGGAAAAGGGATTTCTTGTTCATTTTGCCACAGGTTGTTACAAAGCCTATGTAAGCAACCTGTTTGCTGTAAGACCGCCATTTTGCTGAACATTGATGTCGTTTCTACTAAGCCATACCTGTCAGCTGGTGAATTCTTTTGATCTGATATGATTCCATTTTCCTTTTTTGGTGGTGTATGATGAGGAACTACTTTTCCCAACAGCCTTAAGTGGTACGGTGCTTCACAATCCTACATCATTTCATTCTGTAATGATTGGTTTTATATGGTATATGATAAACTACAATTTTGCACAAAAGTGTCAACTATTTTAATAGTTTGGCTTTTGAGATGTGAGAAAGCTTTACAGGGTAGCCTCTAACAGCAGTTACAATAGTAATGTCAGTTCGCTTTGTTTACTCTACTGGGAGGATGTGTGATTCAAAGTGTACCTTTGTTAAATGTGGATAACATGGCGGAATTTTTGTTCTTTCAGGGGCTTTTACTTCATATAGGGGCACTACCTTGGATATAAGTTTGGGTGACCTCTTGTTTTTACAAAAATCTTATGAGGAAAATTTTGGTGAAAATGACAAGGTGGGAGTTCTTTCCTGGGGTCATTTTCCAGACAAGCCCCTCTTCACCTGTCTCCTGTCCGCCTTTGAAGTGTGTCTGTGCAGAGTGGCTCATTCTCAGGTGACTGGGTCCAGAGCACAGTGCCCCCTTCTGGCAGGCCCCTCTTACACTTAAAGGCACAGAGACCAGTCTCTCACTTGCAAAACTGCATTTCCTGTTTCTCAGTGTAACTCTCCAAGTACTGAAAGTATATTTTATATTATTTTTGTTTTATACACACACAGATGTCACATCTTATATTTGATTGTAATTTATGATGATGTCTAATTAAAGGATTTATACCACAGGGGAAAAGCTGTATTAATATTTTGCATGCAACATAATGCACATGACATGTTTTTATTTTATGTTTTTGATTCCTGCAAACTTGCTTAGTCCTAGGCCTCTCTTGAAAAACAGGTATGTTTGACTGTTTTGACCAGCGGTTACTTTCACTGACCTTACAAAACAGCAGGAAATCTGTTAACAAGATTTAAAATGCATTGTAGCAACTTTCAAATTTGATTGTAAAAAATCAGAGGTTCACAAAAGGTCTGTCTCCTAGGAAGGGCACACTGTTTCAGTCCTGGAGGGCCAGTGGACATTCTTGGTATTCTGGAGTAATTTGAGTAATGAATTTTACTAGCACATTTACAGAGTTTGTTTGCAGGTGCAAGATCGAGGGTCAGTTATATGAGAAATGTCTGTACATAATGTGTGGACATAATTTTCTCTCAGCGCTGTAACAGGCCCCAGTACAATACTTTCACAGTGGATGTCTCATGCAGTCTACGGCCACCATCACATGGGAACTCCAAGTACAATGTCATGCCCACTTCACAGCTTCTCTGGGAAAATTCTGTTTTCACTCTACAGCAGGGGTCATCAATTCTCAAAGAGCTAATACTCTTGGGGCCAAACTGGACTGAACGAAAATACAGAAAATCACATTTTCAACAAAGAATGGACCGAAAAATATGTCTTTATAATGTCATTGTTTAGAAATGCTTACCTGTATAAGTAAAAGATTAAAAAAAAATGAATAAAATATTCCACTCTGTCGTGCTACAACATTCAGCATGGTTATGCATTTCAAAACCACTTGATGGTTTGACAGTGTTTAGTGCTTTAACCCTTCTTATAGATTTGACATAAAATTAATATAACTGAAGAACGGTATTTTAACATTTTATTCTACTTTATTTGGGGTTGGGAAAGATAGGGTGGGACCAGAGAAAAGTGGCTGCAGGCCGCTAATTGATGATTCCCACTCAACATACAGCACATCTGGTGGGCATTGCATTGCCGTGTGGAAATACTGCCATCTACTGTCTTTTTGTGTATAGGTGTGTAGTGCAGTCTCCACACTCAAACTCCACCCCCCCCCCCCGCCCCCCCAAAAAAAGAAAAACATTAAATGTGAGGGATTGATTGGTGAAAAAAATCATATAAAACGTTTATGCTAAGTGAATCATTCATACTTTCTGGATTGCCTGATCAATTCATTTTAAACGCTTTCCAGGGTGGCAACACAGGTAAACGAACCATAACAACTTACAGCCAAACGGGACGCATGCACTTGCTTTTTCCGCTGTAGTGCACAGCGGGTGTAGGAAGGTGAATGTTGCTGCAACAAATTAAACTGCGCGCGGCAGGAGATGTCCTGTTGCTCCACCTCCAGATGGCCCGCCGGAGTCCTGGAGCTCACCTGAGATCCGGTCCGCTGCTGAGCGGCACCTGTCAGCTTGACCCAAAACATCAGAGGAACAGAAAGAAATGGGGCATACCACCCCTGACAGAGACGCACTGGATGATAACGTCAATGGTGAAGAAAACATGTTAAACACTGTAAGTGCTAAAATCGTGTGTATATTCTGCTCTGTTTATGTGCAACCGAAGGCTCAGCAGCAATCATCACAAATGGATTTTGTAGAGAGCCCTGCTGGGAGTATCTATCCCCCTCTGTCAGTTTGCCAGCAAGGTTAAGCCGATGGAAAGAGAGATGGAAAAAGAGGAGGAGACCGACCTTGTATGTCACATGTTGATTTTCTATTTAAAAGGACAAGCCGTCCACGCGCGCCAGACCCTACTCGTCATCCTCGCGCACGCACCGTCCCGGCTAGGACACTTTCAGTTACGAACCCTACTGCGGCTGTCACGCAGACGAAATAAAGTGTATGTGGGACAACGACCTCAGTAAGATTTCACAACGGAATAAATACGCTGGCAGTAACATCATTTCCCTTTGTGGTCCAGCGACAGGTAAGTTAATGACAACCCTAGCCTAATAATTTTAAACCACGAAATTTTTAAAGGCTCTATATATTTAATTATTTTGAAGTATACACTCCTAAAGCGAAGTCAAAGGCAATAAATGTTTTAATGGTTTTGTAAATATTTTGTGCAGCGGTTACAGTATTAGTCTGCATCCGACGGCTGAGCCGCGTAAGGAACAACGTAAAGATGCGACTCTGCTGTGAGTTGGGTTGAGTTGCTGTGAGAAGCAGAAGTGTGGTCCGTTTAAAGTGGAATGGGTTACCTTCAATGTTTGCACCCTACGCAGTTTTCTCATATATAAGTAGCAAGACAGACAATGTATTCTGTGCAAGGATTTGGCAAGAGATGTAGGGATAAACTCAAAATGTTAATTTCCTCTTCTCAGAGTCAAAGCCTGCTCTAATTTTCCATCCCCGGAACGGCAGATGATGTCCTCGCGGCTCCTGCCTTATATAACGCTGTTTTCAAAGAAAACCGCTTATGTTTATCCTGGCTTTCTAACAGCGTACTGCCGTCATGCCAGGGCGATTTATCGACCAATAACGACCAGCGACAGAGGTGATCTGGAGTTTAGGGTTAATCTTGGAGTTAAACGAAAGGGAGATGCGTTTTTACCAGGGAAAAGAGTGAGGAAATCCTCCCTTATTGTGGGGTTCTTAAAACAACCTCGTAGCTCGTAAAGTTTACCTGAGATACCTCTTGTGTTGGTGACGTTGCAAAGGAATACAGGGACACAGAATGCTTTGGCGTTTTTTTTTTCTTTGTGGGATTCAGCCGTCATCAGTGATGAGATCACTTTTTTAAAAAAAGGGAAAACAGAACATTACTCAGGCAAAAAACAAATGTCTGAATGGGGTTAGTGGGACATATGGGTACAGATACATACAGACCCAGTATGAGCCCCACAGAGACGGTATTTGCTCTGGACTTGTGTCCACAGATACATCTCAATATAAGGTGTTACAGCATGTATACACACACACACACACACACACACACTTTTGCCCCTGTAAAATGTTAACTTTCATATTAAATTTCATGTCCTGTCCCCTCATACAGATATGGGTGTGAAGGTGCTGCATTGTTTCCCATGGCAACGGCGGTGTAAAGAGCGGGGCAAGAGACATCGCCCCCTACAGGCAGGTAAGGGTGTGGCGTAATGTGGTGAGGGGCAAGGGGGGATGCTGCTGGCCTGGAGGATCTGTGGGCAATTTCAGGAAGAAGCTTCAGCAAGGTGCTTCATTAAGGTGCTTCAGTAAGAAGCTCCAATGAGACAATTAAATAACATGCTTTAGTGAGATGCTCCAGTGGGTTTCCTCTAGTAAGGTACTACATTAACATACTGCAGTACAATGCTTCATTCTGGTGGTTCAGTGATGTGCTTAAGTATGGTTCTTATTTAACTTTGTTTAATTGTTAGGGATGTAGCTTGAATATTTTATCATTTATAAATTGATAAAGCTAATACAGTAAGATGACTGTTTAGGTAGAAAATGTTAGCCTTGTGGCTGGGTATTTGAGCTCCCGCAGTGCCAGTATCATAGCTACACTTGGCCCTGCTTCACTGGGGAATGATCGGGGTTAATCTGAATAAGGTCATTAGTCTTTCTGCTCTCTAGCGGCCTCTTCTGGCCAGCCAGGTACCTGCAGATGCACATACCAATGCTGCAGTCCAAGCCGATAAATCCTCTGCCTTCTAAAACTTCACCTGCTAATTTCTCTTGGGAGCATGTGACACTCCACCAATCAAACATGAGTAAGCACTGACATAATTGTGTTTAATTGGTGGAGTCTGACATGTTCCTGAGAGACGTTTCTAGGTGACGTTTTGGAGGGAAGAAGATTCAATGGATTGGACTGCAGCCCAAGTGTACGCTGTCATCATCATTCTCTGATAACATAAGTAGGCATGGAGGTGCTAATGAATCTGCAGGGAGGAAATCATTGGATGCATGACAACAAGTGATTATAGCCAAAGACTAATCTCTAATGCCTGTCCTCAAGGTTATAAATGAGGACATATTGGATACGTAAACAGATAAAAGGCATGCTCATGTATACACAGCGAAGTGTCACGAAGGCAGGAATGTGCTCAGAACAAATATTTCCAACTACTGTCAGGTTTCTCTGTAGTATATATGAGGGTAGCTTTTCAGGCTCTGAGGTAAACAGAACCGTATTGCAAAAAAGAGATTGCTCTTGGAAAGCAGCAAACAAAGAAGAGGTTTCTTCACTTTAATGAAGCATGTTGTCTGCGGCTAGGACTCTGGAGAGATCATTAAAGAAGGCTTGCTGTGAACACTAAGGGCCTGCTATTGTTTTTGTCTTCCTCTTTCCAACCCCCCACAGTGCCCCCTGGAGACACCCCAGCATACCTGGCCCCAACGGTGGCCTGGTGCTCGGCAGGTGAGGTTGGGATCAGGGACAGAGCCACCCGGCAGGTGTACGTCTCCCACAAGGCCTGTGTGGCACTCCGACACCAGATGGACTGCAGTGTCATCGACATGACCTACTGACCCCACCAACACAGCAAAACAGCAACCGCACAGCCGAGGGAGTGAAGCCTGCCACATACCTCTCAGAGACACATCTAAAGGCCCATTCCAGTCAATCTCACTTCCTGTTCTCACTCGCAGATACATTCATCAAGCTGAAGCAGAGAGTTCATGATGATGCAGGACCTCATGGAACTAGCTGCAAATATTATAATGCACCTTCATCTGCTCAGTAACCCTACCAACAGGGTAGCAATATCACATCTGTAGTATATGCTAAAACATACCGCTGTGGCACATTGAAAGCCATTTTAGGAGGAAGTCAGAAAATGGACTCATGCTGTCATTGATGTGTCACATTTTGGACTTGGTAACACAGAATACATTGGACTTGTGCAGCACCAGCATACAGGGGGCGCCATAAAGTTAAAAAATAATGATGAATGGAGTGGGGCTTTAAGAGCATAGACCGGCCGCGTGTGTGCATGCGGCTGGACAGGACAGGGGGCAGTTGTTACAGCCCCTAGGGGTAGAGAGTGAGCTGCGGGGGAAGAATGTCTGAGGGTGTTAGTGCTGCCCAGTGCAGAGTCACACCCAGCCCGAAAGTGCACTGTGCTGCCTCACGTGCCATGTGCATCCTGGACATGACCCTGTTCAACACCCACATGCCCACAGGAAGAGCAGGGATATCATAAGCCTGAAGGTTTAATATTTGGCAGATTATGGTGTGTATCGTCTAAACTGTGAATATGGCTCATAAATTATCTATATTTTATCACATCAAGAACCTGTCCAATCAGGGTAGACCTAGAGACTCAGGGTCTTAACCCAAAGTGGGATGAGCTGGACGGGCTGTAGGGACCGCAGAAAAGCTGCGGAATAAATGAAGTAAACAGAAGTGGGGATAGAATTAACACCAGGCTAATGTGAATATTTATTTAAATATGAATATGAATGTTTACAGCTTCTCTGTCAAGTGCATTTCTCTCTTTACCACCTAGTTCATGGTCTTTTTTATTGAAGTATTTTTGAAATTTGGAATTGTGAATGTGTGTATTTGGATGTTATATTGTGATACTTGGGGATGAAACTGTATAGTATCTAAATTGTTAATTTGTCCAGCAAATCAGGGGGGTGGGGGGTTTCAGTACTCATGTGTTTCTGGGCAATTGAATTTCCACAAGACCACAGAATGTGGGATATTTGCAATACATTAGGGCACTTAGAGCATAAGGACTTAAGGCATCGAGTAACTCCTCCAACTTAGACATAATGATAACACACAGGGGAACTGCTTGTTGACATTTACTCTGTGGAGAATAAGAAACACCACACACTTTGAAATGTTACCAAGTATTGTCACCTATTCTTAATTAAATACGTCTATTCAAGGTTTTAAATGGAATTAAAAGATACTGCCCAAAGCCTATCTTTCTGTTTCTTGCCTTAGCACAGCAGCAAGCTGCTACACCAGGCTTGTGTCTCTGCTATGACCAAGCCCCACTAAAAGGTCTGTTCCATTTAACTGATTTCACTGAGAAACGGGTCTCCCCTTTGTGCAAATAGTTGTGGCACCAGATTCACTTTGCAGTCCCACTCAGCCTTTAACTACAACCCAGGAAATAAAATTTCAAACCAGAACTCACTTTTGACAAATAAAGAAGGGCATTTTTCAGTTTTACAATGTTTTTCACTTTAGAAATAGTCCATTACAGGGTTGCCAACATTGGGTACCTGGCTGGAGTGAGATTTTGATGCCATGGGCTTAATAAATCATGTGCGCATGTTTGGACTCAATTCACCATCAGGATTTACAACAGTATGCAGCTTGCACATGTGGCGGAACTGGGGGCTTAGGATATAGCCTATGCCATCCCGGGACATCCACCCAGGGGAATACTCCCAATTTCACAATATTAGACAAACACTATTCCAATAATGGGCACACAGGTTCGTTCACTAATAAAAGTCAAAGACGTATTGTTTCCAATATCAAATCTACAAAGTTTTATTGAATGTTCACAAGTTTGAAAAGCAATGAAACCAACTACACAGTGAATGAGGGAGGCAAACTTAACATGACATTTCAACCATGAGACTTTCACCCTATGGAGCACTTCTGTCCATTATGTCATGAATACATACAATAGTAGTCAAGAAGACATGCACGTCATTAATGCATGTCATAAATAATAGACTTCTAGTGTCTGCTGGTATAGCTGATAATATGCAGGAAATGTACAGGATGCAGGAAGAGCACAGCTCTTTGATTTAAGGATGTTTATAGATAACACAGTTTGGCAGGGGTTGCCAAAATAATGAACATCATAGACATTTTAGTAAACAGAAATCATAAGAAAACAAGAGTACAAAAGTACACAGCAAACAAATATGATACCAAATATGTGATCACTACATTACTGCACTGTACACAGTGGCACTGCACAGAAACAGAAGTTAGCTAGCTAGATACTCATTCAACACTTTCTCTTTCACCATAAGGAAGGAACACAGTCAGTGGACCAATTTACACTTGTTAGCCCCGTTATGTCACTCTTAAAGGATGAAAGACAGCCGTCTTAATATAGGGTTTAGTCTATACTTGGAAAGCTCGGAGCATGAATTTTCCGTTTCAATGCGACGTGGACATCCACGATCTTCTTCTACCAAGGCAACACACGCAGGTAAACCGCTAACTTGAGTGAGAGGAGAGCTTAAGTTTGATTGGTGGAGAACCTTTATGCGGTCCAAATAATAATCAGTGGCTGTTTACATGAATCACTCCGCGGTGCCAATGAAAAATTCAAGACGCTGAAGACCTTTTCCAGCACGCTTTCCATATCATTAACGGAGGGACAATGGTGCCGTGTCACATGGCGTGAGATTTGCCTGGGTTGGTGTGAGAGCGTGAGACAGAGCCTGAAAACTTGAGTGCTGGCAACCCTGGCCTATTACACTGATTTAGCAAATGGCATCACAATATGCACATATAATATCTAAGGCATAGTATTTAATCGGAAGAAAACTATTGTGTAAAATATTGCTCGTTTGTGTGACGTGAAGGTTCTGGAATTTGTGACCCAATATGACAACACAGAAGCAGGTCAACGTCACAGGGCACCATAGCTTCAGAAACATAGACAACAGTTGGGGAATTCCATTTAGCCAGTTCACACTCTGCAATACAACGCATTTGGGTTGCGATATGACTGATGATCCAAACCATTAGCGTTACTTAAGAGTACTCTGTTGAATGAGTCATAATTACAAAATTCACTAATGGACGGCAGTCCAGAAAAGGAGGGACGAAAACGCCCCCCAGACCCCATCATTATATCATCTGTGCCCTCTACTGTAAGTGCGGTATTTGAAGTGAAGTCTTTTTGATCTGGTGGGATATTTTCAATGTGTGTTTCAGCTATTACATGACTGCAGTCCCGCACAAGGATTAAATATGTAAAGGTATTTATGTCTCCATAGTCTAAGAAGAGGAGAAAATTCTCAGGAAAAGGAGTCTCTGCGCGAACATCCATCGAATCACTACCGTCTGAGATGGTGAGACGCAAACGCTGCCAAAAATATGACCGACACATCCAGTCTACGTGCTGGGGACTGATGCGGAGTTTGCATTGTATTAACGTAATAAGCCCAAGATAATAAAAAGGACATGCCCCGAAATACTATCATTAAATTGTGTTATCATTAAAAAGCGACTGTTGGCGCTGCTGGCCCCTTGTGACCAGCAAATGAAATGGATCGTTTTACAGGATCTGTGGTGTAGGTAGCGTTTAGCTTTATCTCGTTTTTATGTCAAAAGTGCGGCCAATCTTGTCCGTAGGAAACCGATACACCTTATACAATATAGCCAGTAACCCGTGTGAGAAGCGAGGTTTTTCTAAACAACAAAAACCAACCAGTCTAGGCCTACTGCTGTCAGCTCAATTGTAACCGGGCTGTAGCATATAAGCATATACTATGTGTGTGTGTGTGTGTCTGTGTGTAATTAAGCTGACTGAGTCAGCAATAGGCCTAGATTGGTTATAAACATACATATGTGTGTATGTGTGTGTTTGTTTAACTCTGTGTTCATGTAAAGAATAAAGGCAGCAATCTAGTTATTTAGATTTCAAAATGAACTAATTTCACTCCATATTTATCCAACAGAATTCATTTTATAAATAATTGAACTAATGAATCTCATGAAGAGCAGCCAGCATACACACCCCACCCATTGCACCAAGTTTTTGGCTTTAAGCAAAAATGTTTTCCCTAGTTGGAGCAGATATTGTCGTGGGTGTCTGTGGGTGATGTCATCGCATTTGGAGCCACCTGCCATGCCTTCCACCAGCTGAGCTATAGCCCCGGCCTCTGGAGGGTGCTCTGCCGTCGCCAAGAAATGTGCCTGCTCCCTGAGACCTCCCCGCCACGCAACTGGAGGAGGATGGCCATCCTAAGCTGTAAGAGCAAGGCCTGATTTTACATTTTTGTGCCTTCTAAGAAAAAGCACATTCAGATCAGTGTGTGATGTACAGTTATCTGCCTGTGTGTGTGTATGAGAGAGAGAGAGATATTTCTCTATATTCATGTGACAAGCTGCATGTGTATGTATGTTGTATCTTCGGTGATTGTGTGTGTTTGTGCATGTGTATATGTTGTATCTTTAGTGATCTGTGTATGTGAGTATGTCACACCGTGTACATGTATGTGTTGTATCTTCAGTGATCTGTGTGTGTGTGTGTGTGTGTGTGTGTGTGAATGTTGTATCCTGTGTGATATCTCTGTGTGTATGATGTATCTGTCTCTCTGTCTGTAGACACCCAGGCCCTGTACCTGCACACTTTGGGGGGGGGCGGAGGGGGCAGTGGCCGGGGAGCGTTCCCCATGGCCAAGGCCATCAACCCCCCTCTGGCATTGGGCTTCAAGTGCATCCTGCCCACCTGCGACAACCACTTCCTGTGGGATGAGCAGGGCACCGTGTTCATGCTGTACGACTCGGTCACTCTGTCCCCCAGAGGTCAGCTGGTCTGGAGCGAGGCCAGCCGCAACTCCGTGCTGTGCCACAATGTCAAAGATGTGAGTGATGGCATGCGGCAGAGCTAGCCAAACTAGTGCCAACACTGTCACAGACTATACAGAGTTCTGCAAACTTGTCTGACGATGAAAAACCGTAAAGAACCAGATTCACTGATAACACTACCTGTAAAGGGTGCTGTAGAGAGACTGAAGTCTTAGAATCATCAATGCCACATTCTGAAACAGTTGGTTATCCATAAAATGCACACACCTGTATCGGTGTGGAGCTGTGGGTCCCAACACCACCATTGCTGGGGCTATGGGCAGGTCCCCAGTGATGAGGCCTGAGAAAAGGACAGGGTTGAGCTGTTTAAAATCAACAGTCTCATTGCTCTGTCGCGCCTCCCCCTGGCCCGCCAGGGAACAGCAGTAATGATGAGCTGGTCATATGTGAAGTTTGTGTTGCTCCTGCCACACATGGCGGAAGTAGCATGTGACTGCTGTGTGGGGAAGAGTGAGGGTTCGCCATGGCATGAAACAGAAGAGTCTGTGGGAGGCAGTCTTTCAGTGGGGCTATTTGGGTTTGGAAAAGGAAAAAATGCAAATATAAACGAGAAAGAGACCTGCTGTCTGATACTGCCACCCTACCCCCCCCCCAGTTTACAGCGGACCCCCGCAGTGATGTGTCCCATCGTCAATACCTGTATGTGCTGGTGACTCGGCCCCTGGGCTCCCAGACAGGCGGGCGTCTCAGAAATGGTGTCACCCTGAAACAGTGTGACAGTGTGGAGATCTACCACCAGTACACTGGAGAGCGCGTCTTCCACATGACCTTTCACCCCTCGCTGACCTTCAGCCAGCTTCGGCTCATGGGCCCTGAGGCCAACCGGACCCTTCTGCTACTGACTGGTCAGTTCGACGGTTAGCTCCTGGCCTCGCGTTCTCACTGGCTCCCACTGAGGGGCATCTCTCTCCTCTCTGTCACTCTATCATTCTCTCTCCCTCTCTCCCACTTTCTCTCTCTAACTCATTCTCTCTCCCTTCTTTCCTATTCTCTGACCCTCAACTCCCAGTCTCCCTCCTTCTCTTTCCTGTTGTCACACACTCTTTTTCCCTCTTATGCTCACACTTTTCTCTTGTTTGCTCTCTCACTCTCTCTTATTTCCTTCCAGTCTCTGTCTCTGTTCATCTTATCCTCTAGTATGATACATTTTAAATAGGACAGCTTTGGCAATGTGAACACTAGTGATTTTCCTTCAGCTTTCCTTCTTTCTTTCCCTCTCTCCCTGTCCATCCCTCCTGCCTCTCAGACTCAGGGAAGGTATACACTGTTCCACTGAATGAAACCCAGCTGGACAGGCCACGCTCATTCACTGTCCAACTGACCCTGAGACAGATCAATCATTCGCTGCCTGACCTGCCAGTCAAACAGATCCACACCAGTTACAGCAGTGCCTTGTACATCACAGGTACTGCAGGGGGTAGGACTTCTTATCTCCAAACCAGGTTTAAGCCATCTCCCCAGACTTCTGGGGTTTTCCTTTAGATAATCTCTGATATTAAGAATTTTATTGCACAAACACTTATGGATGCAGTAAAAGTATTACAGTTTTATGTGAGAACGAGAGTTTGAGACAAACAGTGTGTGTGTAACAGCATGTGTTCTCTCATGCAAGTGATAGCTCAGTGTAGTGTTTTATACAGGTGATAGCTCAGTGTAGTGTTTGTGTGTGACTGTGTGTGTAACAGTGTGTGCTCTCTCATACAGGTGATAGCTCAGTGTAGTGTTTGTGTGTGAGTGTGTGTGTAACAGTGTGTGCTCTCTCATACAGGTGATAGCTCAGTATATGTGGAGACACACTCCGCAGGTGTGCATCGCCACCTATTTGGGACTCTACAAGGGTTCAGCCCAAACAATGGACACGCCCCCATACTCCTCCCCCTGCCTTTCAAGGTACCGTCTCATTCCTACAGACCACACTCCACATGCCTCACCCCCAATACTGAGAAAAAGGTTTCATGAAGCCAATAATGAGCTTAGCAACCTATGCTATTGCGCACTGATTTGAGTCAATCACTGGAGCAAAAGGGTTGAGCTGGTTCGAATGGGTCAGTGATTGACAGCTCATTGTAGCTCCACCCACTATGAGGTTCATGAAACCTAACTCTCCCCTGGTGATTGGAATGGCAGTTAAGACTGAACTGTCTCCCCCATCCCCTCCTCACCCTCCCTGCTCCATCATCCTCCATCCTTCTCTACCTCCCTCTCTCCCTGCCCACTCATCCTTCATCCCTCTCTCCCTCCCCACTCAGGTGGTGAAGTGCTCTCTGGGTCTCACACATCTCTGCCTCTTGGAAGAAAGTGGGCGTGTCTACATGCAGGGCAGCAACAATCATGGGCAGCTTGGGACCGGAGACAAGATCGACCGCAGAGAGCCCACACAGGTATATATATATATATATATACAGGTATATATACACACACACATGCACATGGGCACACAATTACAAACAGCATGCTGATTAATCCTGGGGCCTCTATCCTGCAGGTGGTGCTGTCCCTAGCTCCAGTGGACGTGTTCTGCGGGCTGAACCACTCTCTGGCCCTGCTGCGGGGGGCGACAGGGGAGAAGGAGGTGCAGGGCTGTGGGTGTGGCCGTGGGGGCCGTCTCCCGGGCTGGGCTCAGGGCAGCCCTGTGTTTGTCAGGCTGAATGTGAAGGTGAGAGTCACATGAGCACACCTGTGTGTCTCTACATCACCTGTGTGTCACTCCAGGACACTGTAAGCCATCCAGTGGGTGAAGTGTCCTTTTGAGATTCACATAATCACTTGGTCACTTCCTGTCCTGTTTACCTGCCGCACCTCTCTCAGGTACCACGGAACACTCGAGCCCTCTGCTCATCCAAATACTACCTCTACCTTCTCTGTTGCCATGACATTGAGGAGGCCCCATTGTTCCGTGTCCCCCTGCCAGACAAGGGGGCAGAGTCAGAGGGGGAGTTGGCTGAACGGTTGAGGCTGCAGAAGTGCTTGTCCCAGCTGAGGGGGTGTGGCCATCTCCAGGAGCAACTGGCCACTCTCAGAGAGGCTGTTTTAAGTCACATGACCCTTAACTCTGCCCAAAAAGATTTCCTGGAGGAGGCTCTGTCCACAATGCAACAGGGGTCCTCCTCCACCACAGAGTCCCACAACTAAAATCCCCCAAGATACAAGTACCATTCCTGCCCCTCAGGTTTGATTTATTGCACCCTGATGATTTTGAAAATAATAGGATTGTATATTTTTTCAATTATATATTTGTCTCATCACTGTCCAACATACACAACTGAAATTTTTGAAGAATATCTAATGTATGTGACTGTCATTTTTTCCTTATGTTAGAAATAAAATTTTATTTTACAATACAGCAGTGTTGTGAAGTTGTTTTATTTTGCTATTATATAACACATTCAAATGGGAGCAACAAAAATTGCATCAACTCACCCTAAGGGAAAAACTGAGGCATTACATACGTAAAAATCATGATCAGATGAGTTACAAACACCAAAGTCAGATAAAGCAAACACAGTGGGAAGTCAAATGGTCATCAAAAAGCTCTCTGAATTCACCAAAATATATAACCAGTCAGTTTTAAGAAATTCTGAGTGTTGTTTTGAAAATAACACCAGATTTCATCCAATTGTATCTCATCAAATTCATTTTATGTACCACAGTTATACAAGCTAAAACTTAGCATTAGCATACCTGGTTGTATAGAAACAGAAGAGATGAAAAAGCAACTGCAAGACTCAGCAGGAGCATGAATACAACTGCTAACAGCCACTGAGCTTCTGCAGCATCTTGGTTACCTAATGTGGGGATCTGTAGTGGGCAAAAGCTGGCCGGTGTTCAGCCATAAGTAAACAGCTAAATATGATTTTGTTATGTAGGAACTATCTCAAAAGCCGACACAGGAGTTTTGAATTCAATTATGACAAACTTTAGTCAGTAAAAAAGATGGGGCTGAGTTGGGTCTAAGTATATTTATTGGGTGGAAATCCTGCCCACAATTTAATTCATTTTTGTGTGTGGACCGCCGACTCCCAAAGCAAATCCCTGTACTCAATCAAAAATATTCGCCGACACACGAGAATAAAAACCAGGTAGTTTTAGAATGGAAAAATTTAATTTTGGAGCAAACCCTGTCAAGGAATGTCAGTCTAATCAGCAGATGTTATTGTTATTGTTAGTAGTTATTGTTACATTACATTGCAGTCATTTAGCTGGCACTTTTTATCCAAAGCAACTTACAGCTGATTAGGCTAACCAAAGGCAAATCCCCCGTGGGAGCAATGTGGGGTTCAGGGGCTTGCTCAAGGGTCCAACAGCAATGGTGTTCATGCACCAACCTCAGGGGTCCCACTCACGCACCTTAGCCACTACTCCTAAATGTTACCTAGGCACTTTAATAATGCTCAGATATAATGCATTTCAAATGTATGCCAATTTTAATAGATTTAATGAAGGGGTGGATAAAGTAATGGAAACATCAACTTTCATGTCAAATTTAAGAGCATGTCATACATTTTACTGTCCTTCTGATGGCCAGTGGATCAGATTAATACCTGGGCAGAAGGCCTGAAGATAGTACTATCAGTTCCTGTACCTCTGAGGGTCAGGTGGATCCAATTAGTGCACATTTTCAGGCCCTGTCCCATCCAGAAATGCATACATAATTTAACTGTATTGACACTCCTCTGCTATTTGAGGAGCTAAAATATATAAACTACAAAAACACTAATAGTACAAATCACTGTAATAGACTATATGATGTATGTCATTTAACTCATATTTCCATATTTAATTTTGATTAATTAAAGGTCACTTTTTATGTTTTACTTAGCCAACAAGCCCAATTAATTTACTCCTGGAGTCTCACAGTCCTGACTTGTCCTTGAGCATTCTGAGATAAGGGCTCTGCAGCTCTCTTTAATGTCAGTGAAGCCCTCTCCACACAAGCTCTCCTTTTCTGCTGGGGAATTGTTCACTCAAAGTCTGTATGAAAAATGTATGCATAAATAATACAAACTGTGCTCAATACTATATGACATTTTCTCTTTCTAAAAATCACGCCACCACAGTGGACACAAGAGAGAGCAATTGTTTCAACTGTGTCAACTGTTTCTGAAGCTACGATTTCGCCATTACTGACAAATAGCTTGGAACTGATGGCAATGGAATCTCGCGCTGGTCTGATCATAATCTCAGAGCTAGTGCTCGGAAACCTCAGTAGGTGGCAGTAGTATTTCTTCTAAGTGTAACTTTTCTAAGCATTTAAAAAAAAAGAGGAAGGAGGCGGAACGGCAATTAACACACCTGTTTAAAACATTTTTAGCAGTGAACTCTCAATATTCTCTCAAACGTTTTCTTACTCTAAACGGATGTTTATATAGACAAACGTGCACATGAGGAAACATATCTACAGCAAGCTGACCAACATGGCATGGTAGCAGAATTCATACAGACGTGAGTCTCTAATTTAGGCCTTTTGAAAATCGCGATAGTCAAAACCGTCGCTGTAATCGCTACAGTGGTACGCCATTTTGGCGTGACTGGAAGGGAATGCACACGGATGAAAAAATGTGTATGAACGACGTCTCATGGTGGAAGTTTTTGAGGTAAAGGTTGTTTTCCTTCAGTTTTTATATTATGTGCAATAAGTGGAAACTCATTTTGTTTTGTGTATGTTTGGAAATGGTTTGGGTGCAAATCAACACATGCAAGAATACGAAGTCTCATGCGCGTGAGTTTCAATTTGAAAATTGCCATACAGACTAATCTTTGGGAAATATTTGAGGTTGTTCGTTGGTTATAAACTACAATTTTTACATCAAAAACCAATGTTTTGTGTTGACAAGTAGGTAAAAAGTCCAACGGTATTTAAATCTGATTTACCTCAAAGCTAATTGTGTTCTGTAAAAATAACTATGCTAGCAAATTTAGGGTGTATCGCAGTCTAGTACTCCTCACCTTCTAAAATTTGGTCTGGGGGAACTAGTTTCCCATTATAGCATAATATCGCTATGAACCTCTGAACGAGCAGTTAATTGCCCTTAGATACTTGAGATCCTATTGAAAAATAACACTGTTTAGGCGACTTCAGATTGCAACAGAAATGTATGTTGTGGAATAGCCCCATAGTCAATATGCATAATCCAGGATTTGGAATCAGATTAACTACTAGACCTTAATGTTTCCAGATTCTGTGATTTATTCACAAATATTTAAATTTGGAAATAGTAAATTGTTTGAAAATATTTGGCTAATTTTATTTTCATATGAACTTTCCTGGTCAGTGAAACTAAACCATTTATGTATGGAAAAAACATCATTATACAACAGCGCGGGCACGATGGTAAGAACTCGAGGGGGAAAACGCCGGCATTAATGGATGGCAGAGTAGGCTTTACGGCGAAATTTGAATTGGCCCATTACTGTTCTCTATTAACTTTACACAGAAAACATTGAAGCGCCCACAGTTTTTAATCTGTCAAAGATTTGAAATTGCATCGCTTAGTGGTGATTTTTATTTTTGTGACTTAAATAATGAGGCCTGCATTTTTCTTAAATTAAAGAAGTTCCGTTTTGAGAGATGGCTAGTAATTAGCTAACGAAGTTGGCTGTTTCATGTTGAAACTGTCATGTGGCTTGGCATGTGCTGTACTTAAAAGCAGGTTAAAAGTTAAATAGCAATTTCACTGTTAAATTGAATACGTTTCATTTTTACATTATAGTATCAATGTTGGTAGTAAGGCAGAACAAATCAGCTAGCGAATTTAAGACAAGATTATCTGCTGTGTCCTACCTGCTTGCGTTCCCAAGGCTATATCGGTAATGCAGTGGTCCACAATGTCGGTCCTGGGGGCCCACTGTGTATGCTTGTATTTATTACAAACACAGTTGCAACCCCAGAATCTTAACACGCTGTTAATTGTTAACAATTGTCCATGCTTTTCATGATTAGAGAGATAATTTGTCATTGTAGTTATGCATGTCATGAAGAAAAAGCTACTGTATATCTGTATATTGCAGGCAATTGCATAAAGGGGGGGGGATTCTGAATACATGACCACAAAAACTAGCCATTTGGTAGATAATGAAGGATTCAAAGACAAAGCTAATTATAATGACCCAAATCTGCATTGTGTTACTAAGTAAAAAAATAGTAAGGAGAAATCAGGAGCTTAATCATGTGGTCAATGACTTAAGGAACGTATTGATTCACCCCAGTCTAATTTCATTAGGAATAAAAACGAATTCTTTTTGTGTATTTGTTTGCAAAATCACAAACACAGTGTGAAGATAGTTGTTTTCTGGGGTTGCAGTTGTGGTTGGAATAAAAACCAGCATACACAGTGGGGCCCCCAGGACTGACATTGAGAACCACTGCCAACATAGCTCCCTTCTCTCAAGTATCCATTATTCAATGAGGCAAAAGATAACATTATTTTACACCCTTATCATTTTGATTAAGTATGAATGTATTGATTTTTCGTCAACAAAATCATTTCATTTGTAGCACAGGCTACAAGATACAGATCTGAAATTAAGGCCTACATATGTCCAGACATTCAAATAACTTCATGCAGAGGATTTGCAATGTGGGAAGGGCCATTTCATTTCAGTCTGTACAGTGTCTGGTTTATTTCAACGGATTAGTCCTGCTAATTTGAATGAGACTGTAGAGTTTCATTAAAATGACAAGAAAAAGGTATACTTTGAAACAGGTCAGAGTTGAGCTGTTCAGTGTACCTGAAAATTGCTCTGAGTGTAGCCTACATTCAATTATAACATTCTTCCTCTACAGTAGTCTGCCACTCTTGGTTTAATGTATTGAAATGGAGTGCTTGTTTTTCCATAATTACTGTTGCTAACGAAGCATTTTACATATTGTAAGTACACAGCCTACCTAGACCCGTTAGTGCTGTAAATGTTAAAGGTATAACCGTATTTATAAGTATTTAGCCGTGTTATATCTAATGTTTATCTGAAGTTGTATATTAAATAATTCGCATCGGTAATGACGCTTTCTCTTCAGTAACATTTTCCTGACACAAGAGAATGAATGACTGTAGGCTACCCAGTAGTCTAAAAGTATATGCATTTTTGCTGTGCGTTCCTTTAAAATTAGAATGAAAACCTTAAACGTTCTTTTAGCCTGCACAGACTAGTGTATTGTCGCTGAAGTTTTTTTTTCTCGCCGTTTTTTCTTGGTTTACTGTTGTTCATGAGGGACAGTTGAAACGCATGTAGGCGATGCAGTAAGTTTCTAACGTGGGTTCGTCCAAGTTTAACACAATGTTAACCGGATCTTTAGTTGGCTTAGCCCGTTTTCTGTACTGAAAAATATGAAATTGGCTTTAAATTATGGCAATCAACTAGCAAGCTACAACAACCCGTGTATCTAGCTGCCTGACGTCTCACGATGATCGTTTGACGCACCATATTTCTCGTCGATAAATACTTAATGAATAGTAAATGAATTGTGTAACCTTAAACCAGACGAACGCATAAACATTACGCTTAAACAAGGAAAAGCAGCGTCATGTAGTTTGTGCTGTCTCTCCCGCCGTAGGTTATTGGATCGACGGACACAACCAGCGCCGTTGTAAGAGACGGGTCTGGACAGAACTACTGATTGGTGGAGATGGTTTTTCACTCTTCCGTCCGGTGCATCATGGGTATATATTTGAAACATTGAAACATTATGAATAAACACAAAATAAAAACACGTAAAAGTACGTAGTCAATCTTCGCAAATACTGAAACTTGCTGAAATTATTAGTTTACCTGTTCCAGCTTTCTGGGTTGTTGGGGGGGGGGTGGAATTCAAATCGTAACTGCCGTCAGTGTACCTTCTGTTTCCGACATTGACTCCTCTGCCTTGGGCTCAGTATGGTATCGCTTCTCGGCCTTTTGGCTAAGATCAAGTGTAGTATCTGTTCTTATCAGTTTAATATCTGATACGTCCCCTATTTGGGGACCATATATTAAATTGATTTTTGGAACAGGGAGATGGAATAGGGGCTTGCTCCGTCCACTCCACGCATCGACCTGGTATTGCAGTATCTCCAGGAATGGTGCATTCCCCACCCGGGGAAGCAGTATGGTTGGAAAGGAAAGTTTTGTGGAGGTTGTGATAGTGTTGGAGTTTTCCGGAACGAAGAGCTTGCGGAGTTAAATGTGGTTTTAAATGAGAGCTTTGCGTTATGATGCAATTATCATTGTGTTTGACGTTCAAAATATCACACTTTATGCAGAAATGATGTGTTTGTTATTGATTCACTGCATAACATTCTTAGATACTCTGAATACCATGTTTTGCTTTATGTGATTAAGTAAGCATAATAATAATCATGTTGTAAAATGGATGTAGAGGGAGTTCCCTAAATGCTGAATGTCTGTTGCATCTGTGTGGTAGTGGCACCACTAGAGGGAGCCAGAGCACAGCCCTCGATTCAGTGAGTGAGAGTGTAACTCAGTGGTGGAGGGTGTGTGCTGTAAGATGCTTATCCAAGTTTCCAAGTGTCTGCAGTGACAGTGGCTCTCCAGGGGTGGAGTTAAACCTGCAGACACTGTGGCCCTCCTGGACTGGAATTAGACCTGCAAACACTGTGGCCCTACAGGACTGGAGTTAAACCTGCAGGCACTGTGGCCCTCCAGGGCTGGATTTAAACCTGCAGATTAAGAGGTTTGCCTCGCAAGGTCAGACTCGCTTCCGTCTGTGAAAACACACAGGCTGTGTAAGGCCATGCATGAATGTGGGTGTGTGACCCTTTCAGGCCACAGCTGCCATCTTAAATTCGATCAGTGGAGTCAAGAGTTTGAGAGATTTTAGGCAGGTAGAACATAAAGAATTGGAGGTTTATCGTGGGTCCCTTTTAGAAATTTTGGAGAGAGAGATTTTCTAGGATGCAGCAGTACTCAGAGCCAGTATTTTGAGGCAAAATATACATGTACTTGAACCACATTACAGGTGATTTGAGACTGAAACCACCCAATAATTTGCAACAGAAAATCTGCATTCTTTTCACAAGCTGATGTCATGCTGGTGATATAAGCTTTGTGAACTGGCAATGTTTCATTCTTTATCTTCCTCCCTAATAAATACAGATGGTAGGTGCAGTAGGTATTTTTATTGCTTTTTTTAATGCTTTATAATTTGAGCCACTGAGAGCAGTGTAAATATAATTAAACACACACTGCAGAGCAATAGAAAGACAGCAGGGGGAGCCAGAGAGGCAGAGAAACTTGAGGAACAGGTGAAGAGAGGCTGCAGAGGAACAGGGATGTGCAGGGTGAGCGGATTATGTAGCGTTGCTGCAGTGAGCACAGACAGGTTTTGGGGCTCAGTCGTCCTCTGCAGCAGGGACTTCTGTATTCTCCTTGATGAAGTCATGGTAGCTGGACATGCGGGTGTAGACGCCGGGATAGTTCGGCAGACCGCATCCATTTCCATAACTCACAACACCAACCTGAACCCAGGTCTTCCTGGAGTAGCACATGAGCGGACCCCCTGAATCCCCCTGAAAAAAGACACGCATATGGACATATGAGCAGGTACACATGTGTACACACACAGACGCACAAACACACGGACATATGAGCAGGTACACATGTACACACACAGACGCACAAACACACGGACATATGAGCAGGTACACATGTGTACACACACAGACGCACAAACACACGGACATATGAGCAGGTACACATGTGTACACACACAGACGCACAAACACGGACATATGAGCAGGTACACATGTACGTACACAGACGCACAAACACACGGACATATGAGCAGGTACACGTGTACACACATAGACGCACAAACACACGGACATATGCACTGGTACATACGTGTACACACACAGACGCGCACACGCGTGCAGGTAAACGTGCATGTACACATCTACATATGCAAAAAACACACACCAAGTCAGTGCTCACTGTCCAAAAAAGGGAAAAGCTTATGAACAATAGTGCATCAAATATGTTGACTGGTGGAGATCCTCCATTGCTATAAAAGTGTATGGATATATAGCAGGAGAAGTGTAGTTCAGTAAACTGCAGTTGAGTGCATCTCTTGCTGTGTAGTTTTGGAGAGGTAGGGCTCCTGTATGCCAAGTTACATGGCTGGAAAGCAAGTTGGTTTCCTCTAGTAGATGGCTAATGTTAGCTTATGACCTTATATATAGCTAATACAATATTGCAGTGTAGCTAAGTGTATCATAGTCGAATATTAGCTTGTTAACTGAAAGATAAAGTAAATCAAATTCTTCAACCTCTACATCACAGAGGCAGCACAGTTTGGAGCTAATTTTAGCATGTGTGTGTTAGACAGCTGGCTAAGTACCAGAGGTGTCATATTTTCATTAAATAGCACATGATCCAAGAGGCTGTATCAGAGACGAGAGAGTAATACATTCCTGATAAGAGCTGATTGGCTGTTATGTTTCAGTAATGCTGTCCTATTGAGGAGCCGTGGGAGGGGTTCATAGCCAGAGTATGTCCACACCACAGTCACATTATGGTCATCTCTATGTGCACTTAACTGCGCTCACAGAGAGACTCTGAGGTAACCATTAGTGTTGCCTGTCTTACTTTTCATGTTGAAGGAAAATATTAATTTTACCTGACAGGAGTCAATTGAATCTCCACCAGCACAGATCATCTTTGGTTTGAGCGTAGGGTAGCTTTTTTGGCAGATACGGTTTTCAACTACTGGAACCTTCACTTCCTGTAATGTCTTTGGGATTCTCAATGGGACTGGATAAAGGAAGATAAAGAGATAAGAATGTTATGCTGTAATGATTATGAAGGAAAGCGTTATTGGTTATTTTCACAGGTGTGTTTACAGTTTACAGTACGTTCAGAGCTTTCATTTCCTCATTTTCTAAATGTGCGAATTGTGATTTGTTGTAGGATGAGGCAAACTTGCCCCCCGGTGTATGAGTTTAAATTTAGTTTTAGTTTTAGTTAAAGTTTAAATTATGGCAAGCACTCAGTTAGGTCAGTAATCAAGTGGACAATTTTTCTGTGTGTAGCTCAGACTGTAATTTGTTGGAAGAATAAGAAAAAATTATTGAAAGAACTTTTTTGCGTTAAGTTTGAGCTCAACTCTCAGTCATGAGAGTGAAAGAAGTACAACTAAGGCTGATGGATATTAAGCTGAGGCTGCCAAGCTGAACTGAGATGTCCGCTCAGGGCCACCGTACCTCTAATAGCATAGGTGGCATGTAATGGTGGCACAGCTGCTGTGTGGAAATAGGTGAGGATGGGCCGTGGTTTGATCGTAATGAGTCATTTTGTGATCGATAGATTTCAGGATAGATTTGTTTGAGATCAACACATTTGACCACCAACATACTCTTATTTACATGTAAACTATTAATATCAAATTAATCTATTACAGTAGGGGTTGTCAAGCTCACCATTTTTCTTAACTCTACCCCAGCCAATGGCGTAGCAGGTGGTTGAGGCGTCAAAGACGTCCCCCGATAGGGCAAGTTGTGGCACTTCACGCACAAACCAGCTGAAGTCAATGTCTCTGTCCAGCGTCACCACGGCGATGTCATCACCATGGCGATGTCATCACCATCCTGGAAATTGTTGTATGACGGGTGGCGGATGGCTTTGATGATCTTGTATGAGGCTTCATTTGGAGACGTCTCACTCAGACGATACGCTCCCAGCCGCACAATGAAGTGACTCCTTGGCCTGAAAATGAATTAATCACTGATCTCAGATCATTTATTACTGTCATATCCATAGTTGTTAAGAGAATAACTTTTTAATTGGACACTGTTATTTGAAATGATGTAGCGTAGTTTATGGGCGTCACTTTTGTCATTGTATTAGTCTGCTAGCTTATGTGGAATTTGTAAACCAGAACTAATGTTTATTTTGTAATCAGAAAATAGTAGTCCAGCTGTCATTAACTGAAATGCCTAAATAAAAAATGAAAAGAAATAAAAGTAGCTTTCTGTGGCTGTAGGCTAATCTTTAGTCAGTGTCCAAACAAATAAACAATTATGAATAGCCTGGCAGACCAGTAGGCTAGGCTATCAATTAAATTGTAATTTTGTTATAATGCTTGGTCTACCCTCTTCTGGGCCTATATGCTGTGCGAAACACCTGTTTTGGAAGGGACCTATGGGAGAGGAAATAATGGGCATAGTCAGCTTTCACAGGTAAAATGATATAGGTTACTGTGCATGTCATATCAGCAAAGATTGGGTGATATTAGGTCACAATCAGAACAACATGAATTCATAGCACACATTTAATTGCACAATAACAGTTGCTTTATTCTTGATGCTTTGAGGGGGGCAAACATTTAAATAACCAAAGGACTTTAAATTGGCAAAATACCGTCACAAAAAACCACCGACGATAGATTCAGCCCATTGTTGGTTCCCAATGTATTCATCATATTGCCCAACCCTAATCGATTGGTGCCATTCCCACACAAAAATATGGATTTTTGCGTAACTACTAAGTAAATCAATTCCATAATGATAGTCCACTTTATTATTTTGCAGCCCAAATCTCCAGGCCACTAATGAATAATTTCCATGTACATAATGATCTGACAGTATGAACATAACCTAACCTATAATGATCTGACAGTATGAACATAACCTAACCAATAATAAAACATGGCCAGCTCGTTTATGAGTGATCTGGCTGACCTGATCATATCACAGCAACTAAGAAGGCTCAACCAAAAAAACTTAAAACTTAAAAATGCACTGGACTCAGGGTTCTGAGCTGGGAGCACACAGCATTTTCAGCTTTGGAGGATACAGCCCTTTACAACATATAAACAGATGTATATAAAATAGATATAAAACATATTTGTGTTAATATGGTGCATGTAGAGTGGACTCACCGATTCAGGCAGTGGGCAGCAGTCAGTACCCATCTCTTGTTCAGGATCGTTCCTCCGCAGTAGATGGTCCTTGGTTTGTCTTTAAGCTCTATAGCTGCTACCCACGGCCATTCCCCATTATAGGCATTCTGGCCGCCGACGATGGAACTGCGGGAGCGTGGCCGAGCGGACGCTAGGGGGACAGAGAGCGGCGTAAGCCTTTTCACAACACAGCGGCAGCGTACGCAAACAGCCCCACACCACACACCAACTGATGCACCCAGGCTGCACAATGTGGACTGCAGCTCCATTCGTCAGTGTACTACAGGCAGGTGGGGCAACAACATTTACAATATAACACTGCAATAAGAACTCCCCCTTCTGTTTCTAGTGTGGTTTGATGTAGTAGATAGAAATTACAGCCCTCAGCATCACTGTACTCTATTGGAGTCTTCTCACTCTTTCTCTATTAATGTGCAGCGTTTTAGAGATGTTAGATCACAAATGCTCTTACCTGTAGTGGTGATGGACAGTAGAAGCACACACAACAGCCCAAGATTTGTCATATTGACTGACTCTGCCCAGCTGACTGACTCAAACAGTGTGACTCAGCGTTGTGTGCCTTAATGCTGCTGGACTGGTCCTCATATAGAGCTCAACAGCCGCTCCCCAAACCACAAACTATGCTACGCCATCAACATGCACACACACCATCAGAGAGCACACACTCTGTACGTCTACAAATTTATTGGTCTTTGTATTGAGGTATTGACAGAAGTTCCGCACAAGCTTGATGGCGCCCTAGAGGACTTTGTAAAGTAACACTTTGAAAATACTCCATGTTGGTTTTGTGTCACTTGAGGATTCAGTAAACATGTCATTGTAATATTTTTTTTTTTTAACCATTATGAGTAATTGTGCTAAACCCTTAGTATTAATTAATATTTGATTTGGGATGCTGCCAGTCTACCCATCTCTCCTTCACTACGTCTCCAGATACTCTGATTAAACTGAGTGTCATTGGTAATAATTAAAATGTTGAAAACGAATAGACAAAGTAACCTGCCATTCATAGCCCCCATGACTGTTTGCAGGAAGGACCTGTAATTTCTCTTGTGTTTTTAAGATATTGCCCTTGGTCAGTAAATTCATGTGCCATAATGCTTGTAAGTGCCTTCATCTGAGTTGGTTTTTGGCATCATCACCCTTCTGTCAGGCTCAAGTGTGAATGCAAGTAAGAGCAATTGTTTAATAGTTATATTTAAGATGTGATTTGTAAATACAAGCCTGAAAAAATAAGTGCTGTTAATACATATGCTGATGAAATGGTAAAGTTGCACCAAAAAGCCCCCAGCCTCATCAGAGCAAGGTGGAATGATCAATGTCAATTGATCATTCCACTGTTAAGCTGTTTGTTAATGTCAAGACAAACAAGGAAGATAATCATGTGCTTCAAATTCTTACAAAGCCCCCCACCCCACCCCATCCTGGGATCTGTAACACATGAAATAAATAATGAAGTAGATATTTTTGCCCACCATTTCTGGAGCAACTGTGTTGTCTCAAGTTCATTACATGCCTTTGCATTGTTTATATGAGCGCTGGCCAGTAAAATCTTGAATGTCTTGAAAGCTGGCTTTAGAAGCCTTCCAGAGAGTCATGGAGCAGGTCTTTGCTGACTGCCCATGTGCCATCATTTTGGATGAGGTCATCATCGGGGATAGTGAACATGGGGAAAATCTCAGAAAGGTGCTCTGCTGAGGAAAAGCAGTGAGACTGAGAATGTATCCACTGAAATATAAATTGTGGCTCAAGAAATTGAGCTACGTGGGGGCACTTGTTTTACAGTTAAGGTCAAAATTATTAGCCCACCTTATGAAATCAAATAAAACCCTTATCCTTCCAATAACATGGGCCATAACCTTAATAATAAAGTGTTTATAGTTTGTGTGGGTCCGCAAGAACAAAGACAACATCTGCATAAGGTCAAATGAACATTTTTATTGGTTTGCTGAACTGAAACAAGAAAAAAGCAAAAAATTCAATGGTCAAAATTATTAGCCCTCATGTGATTTTGTGCTTTCTAAACAAACTAACTGGGTTTGAAACCACACCTGAGCAGTCAATTAGGTTTGAAAACACACCTGAGCAATCAATTAGCACTGAACCTTAAGTGACTTCAAGAAGCAGAGTTAGTATCACTTTACCACTTGAATGAAAGGTATACTCCAGGGTTGCTCTATAATCTTCGTAAGAAGCAATATCATCATGCCAAAAAGCAAAGAAATCAGTCTGGACCTCAGACAGAAGATAGTGAATCTTTATCTTCAGGGGGAAGGATATACTGCCATTTCCAAGTGTTTCATGGTTTCTAGAACAGCTGTGCGTTGCATCATTGCAAAGCACAAAGAAACAAAGTCTGTTAAAAGTAAACCTGGCCGTGGTAGAAAATGCAAGATTTCCAAAACTTTGCAGCGAAAAATAATCAGAGATGTCAACAAGAATCCCCAGACCTCAGCAAAGATGATTGTTGCTGAACTGGCTTTCTCTGGACTTGATGTTTCACGCAAGACTGTTGTGAGGGTTCATCGTGGTGGACTTCGTGCAAGAAAAACCCCATTGCTCTTGCAGCGGTACATTAAAGCCTGACTGCATTTTGCCAGAGACAATCTGAAACATAAGGGTGAGTTTTGGAAGTCTGTCCTTTGATCTGATGAAACCAAACTTGAGCTGTTTGGGCATATGGACGCTGCTTTTGCTTCGCGAAGGAAGGGCGAGGCCTTCAACCCTAAAAATACTGTCCCCACAGTGAAGCACGGTGGTGGCAACATAATGCTGTGGGGCTGTTTTGCTGCTTCAGGGACAGGAAACCTTGTTTGGGTGCATGGGACCATGAAAAAAGAGAATTATGTGGGTATTTTGAAGGCTAACATCAAGACATCTGCAGCCAGTCAAAAACCAAACAATTCAAACTGAAAATTGACTAAGGCAGTCATACTGTCATACAGCTTCACAAACCAATGTGTGACAGTCTTGTACTTTGTTCTGCTATAACAGCAGAACCCCAACCACGCCTTTACTTTGGTATGTCTCCCCAAATACTGAAGATCCCACTCCTTATAAAGGCTCTGAAAATTCAACTTCCCTCACTGGGTTGAACCAACCTTGGACAATTAGGGGGGTGTTACTTGCATCCATTTTAAATCAGTTAAATCAGTTAGCTTATCCTAGTACCAATAAAAGTACATACAGGAAATACAATAATGACAGGATATTCTTCCATGACAACATGAAAACCTAAACATGCATAATTAAAACACAGGAATTAAACAACAACCATAAAATGGAATTGTCCAATTAAGACGCGCGTTGAGGGCGCAAACCAGGAAATATTACGGGTGAGAGAATGGCGGTGCCTCCGGCTGGACAAACTCTATCTAAAACAGGGAAAAGCAAACGGCAAAACAGACAATGGAGAAAAGCAGAATGAAAATGACATAACAATGCATAATGACTGAAATAAACTCCGTAAGTACGGATATGTTTTGCGTGTTATTTTACAGTAAATGGAAAGTCAGTGATGTAAACGTTATAACTCATGCGTAATTTTAACCGGTATTAATTAGCGGGGTTGATGGAAAATAACGATATTACACACAGACACATAAAACCGGAACAGATAGAACAGACGGTGGAGTGAAGTATGATAATAGCATGCTACTGTCCATGGCGCGGTTAACTTTGAATGTTCACGTGATGAAGCTGGCGTGAGCCCGCTTCACCACACTGGCCTTCTTTTTTTTTCTTCTTTGGCTCAAATCTGGCCCTCTTTGAAAAACGTTTGGACACCCCTGGGTTAAAGCTAAGAAAAAGCTAAAAAAAAAAAAAAAAAAAGATTTCCTTGCTTTTTTAAAAATTGGCTTTAACCCAGGGGTGTCCAAACTTTTTTCAAAGAGGGCCAGATTTGATAAGGTGAAAATGCCGAAGGGCCAAAGGTCCCTCCTGACACTTTTTGAACCATAAAAGTTACATACAAATGCACTGTTATATAACTATTTTATTTGCAATGACACAACAATTGTCATTTCTTTAAATGGAAATGTAACCTACTGTTCTATTCAGGCATGACAAATCTCAAAAAAACAAAACAAAAAAAAAAAAACAAATGTGCCTTTCTTTCGTATCTCGAGAGTCAAATAACTCAAAGAACTGTCAGGCTGAGGTCCAGTTCCAGCATTCACCATCAGAGGGCACACACCAGCAATTATCCCCTGCACTCCCAAACTACGCACACCTGAGACCCATCCATCATTAGGCCACTATTTATACCTGTGTGTTCTTACCTTCTGTGCTCTGTCATGCTTAGCTGTGACTCTGGTAATGTGTCAAGCCTTACCTTATTTTTTTCCTGTGTGTCTCTTGGACTGTGGGTTTTTTTTTTTTGTTTTTTTTTTTGGTCTTTAATATTTTTGGACTGTATTTTGCCTAAGTGCCTCTTCTTGATGTTCCTTGTGTGCTGATAAATATCTTTACCTCAGGTTAATTTTAAGCATGACTCATAATGGGTAATGAAATGTTGTCTGTTAAAAGTTCATAACATGAAACATAACATGCTTTTCAGTGTTAATAGTGACAGATGTTACCTTTTGAAAAAGCTTGCACATCAGATCCTTCTAACACAAATTCAAAACACTCAGAAATTAGAATTTATGGATTTCAGATGGCCAAGAAACAGGTAACTTACTGACACTTATGAGAAGGGTGATGCTGAGATCTGGATTTCAGTACACAGGCCAGGTCTGGATTGAGAGCAGTGGTTGAGATGTGTAAAATGTCATGTAGATGGGAGTCACTGAGTCTTGACCTCAAGCAGCTCGCAGTTCATAACCAAAAATGTCTGCTCACACAAATATGTGGAGCTGGACAAACTCAGCATTTTCTTTGCAAATGTTTGCATTTCTGGAAACCTGCCTTTATCCAGCTGCCATTAAAATTTCACAAGAGAAAGCTGCTGGTGTCGGCTGCACCACTTGTCACACTGCTAGTGGAGCAGATAACAGAAAAATCGTACAAATTATGATACAAGCATGAAATTTGGTTTGGTTGGTCTCTAGGGCCTATTGATGAAATCTGGCCAATTGGACATTTGATATTCCAAGATGATGGCCATTTTTCAAGATGGCTGGTAAATCAGCCTCCCGAAGTTCCTGCTTTTCATAGAAATGTGTGTAGTTGACAAATTTGAATGTTATTAGTGGAATTTTTTCCTTAAGATACAATGTATTTGTGTGTATGTATGTGTGTGTGTGTGTGTATATATATATATATATATATATATATATATATATATATATATATATATATATATATGACATTATTAATGGAAAAGCAGAAAAAAGATGAATATATATTTGGAAATTAACAAAAAAGAACACCAATATAACTGTAGCTTCACACAAAACACAAAAATTCCTCTTGCTGCAACTGGTCACATATGCAGCTGCAGAGTGCTGTGCAAGGGAGCCCTGGTCTGAAGCACTTGCATCTCTGGTTGCAACCTTTTTTACAGGAACACTTTGTCAGTTGCTGACAGCTGGCTGCAATGGGCGGTAATGTTGACCAACAAATCTGCCATGTCTCTCCACTCTATGTCCACCCCCGGTCAGCAGGACTGCTGGTGTTTGGCCTGGAGATGGTAGCCTGGCCCCAGATGATCCCAGCCTGATAAGCAGCACACTTGATATGCTCTCTGAGTGCTGCTTGTGTTGGTGGAATTGAGTTGTATGGCCTCTGCTTGCGGGCAAAGAGATCCAGTCTTGCTTCATCCACACCAGTGGCTGCACTTGATCCGTCATACATTAGGACAACAAATCTCTCCAGATGTTGCAGATCTAGATCACTAACTGATGTTGTATGCTGGCTGAGATTGGTGAAGGTTTCAGAAACCTCATCACAGATGTTCCAAATCTACCATGCTGCCTTTTTCCCTTTACCGCGGAAGGCAGAAACAACATCACATCCAGTGAACGTATGAAAGTATGGTATTCCACTAGCTTTCTCAGGCCCGATTGCAGAAACTACCTCATGAACTGGAATCCATTGCATATTGACTCCTTGGCCAAAGGCAATCCACCAGTTCTCAAGACCAAGTTCCTGTAATGATGGCAGTACAGACACTGCTATGATGAGGATGTCTGTGTCATTAGCCTTAATGATGAGGGACTTGCTACCATCTGTTGTTGCATCCCTGCAATGTACAAATATTCTTGTGTCAGCTTCTGTATGACAGCATGGAGACACAGCATCAAGGGGCTTCCTTGTGTTGCTAATGGCATCTTCTCCTTTTGTTACAATGAGTCTGCTTGTTGTCTGTGCTTCACAGATCTTGTCTGCAAGGAAGTGAAACAGCTCAGTCTTGTTGCTTTCATCTCGAAGAAAGCTTCTCCAATTATTTGGGGTCTTCAATGTCAATCCAATGGCTCCTCCATCCCCTTTGATGACTGAATTATTTTGCTCATGGGCTTGGTCAATTGTCAGGCCTGAGAATTCTCTTCTTGACTTGCGAACAACAAAGTTTCCCTTGTGAAACTCACTGGCCAATTCTGGATGTTGTTGCTCAAGGCACATCATGTCTCTGAGGTGAACTGGGATCCATCGTGCATAATTGACAGTGTTGTTCGCAAAGAAGTAAGGGGCCAGTTCTGAGAGTGCTTCACGATACAAGTTGAAGTCTCCTTCTCTGAGTGAGCGGATCAGGGTAAAATGGTGAGCTCCATGTCCAACACAAGACTACAGAACTGAAACTGTGGACTCTCTAGCTTCTGTTGTTGACACCACTCTTTGAAGGTAAGATCTGACTGGCCAGACGCAGCAGAGCAGTAGTCATGGTATGTTTCCTTCATCAGTTTGTACAGGCTGCGTGCTGTGATCTGATGGGCTTGTCTTGTCCTGGTGACACTTGATGCAGACAGGAAAGAAGCTGCTGTTCCAGATGAGGCCACTCTTGCCTCCACAATGGAACTGGTCCAACCACTGTCCTGCAGTCGTGTTCCTAGTGATCTGAGAGCAGCCATTTCTATATGAAGGCCACCAAACGTGATCAAACACTTGTCCTCTCCATATTCAGGCCACGTCCACTGGATTTGCTTTGCTAGAGCATACAAAGGTTGGTCAGCAGCAACAACAGGGGTCTGCCCTGGGTTCAGGAAAGCCACTGTATCACAAATCTTCTTCAGGATATGCTTGATGGTTGCAACAGAGTGAGCCTGATCTCACATCAGGGGCATTAGTGCAGAAACTCTCACTTCAAATGGCTTGCTCCTCTTCTGTGTTGCATGGTGGGCTGACCATGTGATGCAGACTGCATCTGCCACATCCTCAGTGAGGAACATCTCTTTCAACCAGCAATATTTGTCCTTCAAGTGTGAGTGAATTGAGTGAGGTGCTGGGAATGAATGGCAAACTACTGCAGGAGGGTTGGCATTCTTTGTAATGTAAGCTGGGCGGACATTGGTGTATGCTTCTGGAAGCTCTGGAACTGTCTTCATTTTCATGTCTGAATTCAGCTTGAGTACTTCACGTTCTTCACCAACGTTTTTAGGGCTTGGATGTTGAAATATGGACACACTTGTACCATGGAAGGAAGTTTGAGCTGTGGTCGCAGACGGATTATGGTCAATATCTTCCACGTACTGGGCTACAACCGCTTCTCCCAGCTGTGCTGATATTTCAAGGACTCTGTCATATGATATGCTGAGCCCATTCCCATGAAGCATATCAATGAGTTGTCTCTTTCTGGTTTTGGCAAACACGGACATGCCAACATAGACAGCAAAAGGTGTCTGACGGTCCTTGGAATGCCTGTGGACTTCTGTTCCTTGTATTTGGCAGAGCAGTTGAACTGAATAGCAAGGTCTGACTTCGATGCTCCATGGTGGAGTTGGGACTTAATGTCTGCACCATGTTCGAACATGCATACAAATTGCAAAAGTGATGGTGGTACAGCCTGTTCTAGTTCTGCATTGTGAAACATGGTGCTGAAATGTGACTTATGATTAAGCATGTCTCGTCTAATCATCCCAGCAGCTTTCGCCAGATGGATTGCTTCACCACACTTGGATACTTGTGCAAGCATTGAGCCCACATCTCTCTCAAAAGCCAGCATGACATTTCGTCCCTGGTGATGAGCTTGCAGCTCAGAGATATGAAAAAGCAGCTGGTCCTTGAGTCTAGTAGCATGAACCTGAGGTGGTTCAACACCCAGCTGCTCCAGTCTCTGCTTGTAAAGTGTGGTCAGATCAGCAAGCCTGAAAATGGGTGGATCTGTACCATCACTGGCAGCTTTTATTTCACTGATGTGAGTGACCAGTTCAGAGAAGGCAATTGGATATGCTTCCTCACAGTCTTCCCGTGCTCTCTCTTGCTCTTCAACCCTTAGGTAGTCTCGTTCTTTGTTATGCAGAGCCACCAAGCCGGCAGGATGATACTTCAGTTCTTGTGCTATGACATCTCTGCCACTCAGTTTTGCAAGTAGTTTCCCATCATTGAGTGTTCTTGCACATTCAGTTATTCTCATATTCACTTTCATTCATTTTTTGTTAAACAGGAGCTTGCACATCTCATGATAGTGTGCCTTGTTTCGTCTCAAGGTTTCCTCTATCCCTCCACCTTCATCAAGTCTTGCAGGGTCTATATTGATTGGTAGCTGATTAAGTGTTTGAAACCTAGGAATATTCCTTGCCATGGTCACATACCCATAATCTCCTTTTTTAACCGGGTTGGTCTAGGGAGACCGGGCTTACTTTGCTGATGTTTTCATTTGACTCACGGGCCCACGAAAAGAGCTGCTGTTGTGAGGCCAAGGCAGCTTGGAGTTGCTACACTTTTTCAGCACGGTTGCTCCCTGTTAACTTGTCGTATGCATTAGCATGTTTTGTTTGGTAGTATCTCTTTGAATTGAATTTCTTAAGGCAACAGTCTCTTAAAAAAAAAAAAATTGGCGAACACAATTGTTCCGGTTTTCAGTGAAAAAAATATTGCAATTTCCATCTCTCCTGGACGCTGCGGCCCTCACTGTGAACTTTCCTCTTTTTTCGACAGTTGCCATGGTAGAAATTAGCGGTGGGGCCACAGCATGGTTCACACTGCCAGACAGAGTAACAGAGTGGCGCTGCCACCATGATGTCAAAAGAAGAATTGCATTTTGAACCTGCATGATTTATTCATTCTGTTTGGCAGTGCCGGTGGGCCATAAATAATACATTTTAAGATGGAAGCCGCTGGCCGTGCAAAATCTGACCTCGGGCCGTGATTGGCCCCTGGGCCGGACTTTGGACATGTCTGTTTTAACCCAAAAGGTTAAAAAGTGGCTTTAACCCAAAGGTGTTAAATGGGTTTGCCACCACTTCCATGGTAGGGCAGTGATGTGGACTGAGGCACATTTCATACCTTTGAATATATCCATACTTTTCAAAATTCTCAGCCTAGCTTCCTTGCAGTGACAGTATATAGATATCCTAAATTATGTTCCCTCTTTTTTAACAGAATTCTCAAACCTACAATGTCATTCACCTCAATGTCACCTACTTAGTCCCTTGTAAAAGAGACTTTATGGCTCAACGGAGTTTCTCCTGGTTAAATAAAGGTCTGATTTTAATTTCAAGGCTCGTGTCACAAAAACAGAATTTTTTTACTTGAAGTACATCTCCAAAGTGAGGCCATTTTTCTTGCTGAGCAACATAGAGAGACTGATGCACACTTTTATAACTAGCAGGCTAGACTATTGTAACGCTCTCTTTTCTGATCTAATGAAGAAAACAAATCAGTTACAATTAATTCAAAATTCTGCTGCACGAGTGCTGACTAAGACTAAAAGGAAAGAACACATTACATCTATTTTAAAGTCTTTACTCTGGTTACCTGTTAGTTTTCATATTAATTTTAAAATTCTTTGGTTAGTATATAAGGCAGTACATGCACCAGACTACCTTTCAGAAATGCTTTTGGTTTATGAGCCACGAAGGCCCCTCAGATTCTCCGTCCCCTATTTGGGGACCATATATTAAATTGATTTTTGGAACAGGGAGATGGAATAGGGGCTTGCTCCGTCCACTTCATGCATTGACCTGGTATTGCAGTACCTCCAGGAATGGTGCATTCCCCACCTGGGGAAATAACGTGGTAGAAAGACAATTTGAATTGCTGAGCTGTTTATTACTTAGCAGGAGTATTAAAAATCTGAATTATAAAGTACATAAGTTCTGTGAAAAGAACACTAGAGAAGAGAAGTGACGGAAGTACCCACACATCATTACACACAGCTCTTCCTGCACGAGCCCATAGACCATCTTAAAGGGGAGCGTTTCCTAAGGCATTTAGACTAACAAATAGCCATAGACATTACAGATACTTTGGAGAAAAAAATGGAATTGAATTAAATGTGTGATCCACTCAGAGACATGAAGGATAACAAAGTTCCTGGGTTCTTTTAAAAAAGGAATTTTATTTGACTTTCTGGGATTTAATTGATGAGCCCCATTTGGAAATGAAATGAAATGTATAATTTCAACAACATATAAGCAACACAATGAGAGAAGATATTATAACCTTGCTGTTTAAAAAAAGTTAATAACAAACTATTGCCCTCTTACCATGTTGTGTTTTGAGTAGAAGATCTTGAGCAAAGTAATTACCATTCGCTTTGCCATAGCAATGCCCCACAGTATTAATATGGATCAGCTTAGTGGTGTAAAAGGCAGGAGAATGTACTGGAACCTGCAATTACACAGACATACTGCAAGCACAGTAAACCCATTAAACAGGTTTTTATTTTAGAAGATAACTCGGGGTCTCCTGCTTGTTGACTCAGGAGATCCCCTGGGATGGCACTAGTGGTGTACAGTAGGTGAACAAATCATCCTTTTTAGAGAGTTGTTTGTGTTGGTTCACGAGCACAATGGAGTCATGCTGTTTTGTAGCTCCTCTTCCATTGCTAGTTGCTACAAATACCCAATACAGTCCTCACACTTGGATGGTGTAGGCTGCGGTCCAATCCATAAAATGATCCGCCCTTGTGCACTTTCACTAGCTACTTCCACTTGGGGAAATCCGTTTGTAATCCGGAAGTTGTTCATTGACCACTTGAAATGCGATCCAATCCGTTATAAATGCAAGGGAAAGAACATGAGATTACACCCTCGACCCTTGATTTACCTTAAGGGAGTGAGTCCGTAAAGTTGCAGATGTGAGGCAGTGAAATTGCCCACAGTGCACCACTTCAGCCCCTAACTTCCTGTTTATAAAAGTTTCAGCTGCCATATTTTCTACTACTGCAAGGATAGAGAAGACAATATATAAATGTATAGAGCTCGTTTTTGAAAGATTATATTGCTGAACTGAATTATAATATGGAATAAGCCAATAAATATAATTGATTTAGTGCTGGTATGTAAATGCTTTAGAGTAGATTTCTAGCAAATATACCTACTTCGATTTCACGATAATTTTCAGGGTATTACTTGATCGCTTACCTTAGCTAGCTTGCAGATAATATGTAGAAGCCAGCAAACAAGCTAAGAAGCAGTTTAGGGGTCAATTTTAAAATACGTTTAGCTTGGGTTTGTAACCTCTTTAATGTGTCTGCAAAACTGTTTTTATTGCAATTTCCGTGTTTTTAAATTGGGGGTGTAATTGTCATACCATTAGGAATTTACTGTCCTATGCAATTTGCTGTAAGCTTTACACAGATTTCTCAGTGGTTTTCTTTGGTGAGTGAGACAGGGAGTGAGGCGGAGGAACAGGAAGAAGGCCAAAGCCACCTGAGTGGGACAGGCAAAAGCAAGATCTGGAGCTGTCTAGGTAGTGACTACCAGCTCTTAGGGATGTTTGAGGTCAGTGTGGATGGGGAGGAGGCTGTAGAATTATTCTCCAGTCTGTTTCCTGACACACTAATTGATGAAATAGTGTATCAAGCAAATCTGTGTGTGTTACAGAATGGAAAGGAAAATCTTCTGCTTACCAGATCTAAATTCAAGGTTTATCCTGGCATTAATTTACATTTACATTTATTCATTTGGCAGACGCTTTAACAATGACATGCATACATTACCCCCGAACCCACATGTACTGGTCGTCCAATCCAGGCCTTCATGTACCATCAATTGTGGATGCAATTCCTGTCATTAGGTTTGAGGAGAGAGTTATTTGCATTTTGTAGACAACTGCAGAAATGACCATGGAGACAGTTTTTCAAGATTCGACCTGTTCTTAATGTACCGCAAGTACGTTTTAATGCTGCAGTGAAGCCTGAGGAATACCATGCAGTTGATGAACAAATAATCCCATTCAAGGGGAAGCACTCCACCAAGCAATACATACCCAAGAAACCCAAGCCATGGGGATTTTAAGAAAGGGTCAGAGCTGGCACATTCTGTTACATGTACAGATTTGAGCTGTACCAGGGGTCTACTGGCTGAAGGGGTGACATAGGTGACTTGAGAATGGCTGCTGAGGCTACGACTCTCTGATGACATCAAAAGCAACGGTCACAAGGTCTCTTGTTTACAACTTTTTCTGTTCAATACCCCTCCTAGAAAAGCTGTGTGAGCAGGGCATTGAGTCTACAGGCACCTGCAGAATCAGCCACCTTACAGGAGCTGCAGACAAGGTTAAGACCTCCTGTGATCTGAAGAAGAAGGGAAGAGGAGCATCCTCTGTCGTTACCACTGATGAGAATATCACGGTGACAAGATGGCTTGATTGGGTTGTTGTCCATGTTGCACCAACCTGTGCTGGTGAACAGCCAAAAGATGGAGCAAAAAAGATTTGGCTGTTATCCAAATACCTCTCCCATTTGCAATTGGTTTTACAGTTACACAGGAGCTTGTAGTAAACATTGTGTATCATTGCGCGCAGTGACCGCATAATTACCATTAACAGGCACAAAGGGTCAGTGCGTCCAACAAAATAGGTTGCAGTAACAAGCCAGTCTGAGAAATATACTTTACACTTTACTTTTACAACCTACATTGAAACGTGTCTAACAATTAAATGGCAGCACTGCTTGTTTTAAAGCAAGGGATATGGAGTTGTACATCTGCACAGACCGTTGCTTAATCAGACACCATGCTTGAAATTATGGCTCCTGTGAAAATAAAGTGAAATGTGACACAGTATTCGGGCACTTTTACCTTTTTAACTGTAACCAAATTAAACAATACACAAAAAGAGATGAAAATTTTATTTAAACAAATGAATAAAAGAAGTTTAACATTTAAATGTAGTAAATATAGAAGTATTAAAATGAACATGAATTCAATATGATTAAGTGATATAATGGAAAAAAAACTCAAATAAATTGTAAATGTAAAATATATATGTAAAAAATGCTACATTTGACAAAGTCTAGCTGGTGTTAAAGCAGCTGACCGGATGGGAAGCAGTTGTGTAGATTTTGCATTAACATTGAATGGTTTAACATTCATCTGTGGTTTAACACTGAGCATTAACATTGAATGGTTTTACATTCATCAGTGGTTTAACATTGAGCTGCCACTTCTCTTAACACGCTACAAAAGAATCTTAATTTAACAGTACATATTAAGTAGTACGCAGCCTTCTAATTCGTATGCAGTGTCATGCGGTACATACTTTCAGTATGCAGTAGAGCAGGGGTGTCAAACTAATTTTCATCTAGGGCCAAATCAGCATTAAGGTTGCCCTCAAAGGGCCGGTTGTAACTGTACGACATTATAAATGTAATGACTGCTTAACATTTTGTTAAATAACTCTCTTTATTTGATTATTACTTATTCAAGTTACAAATACTGTGCATTTCCATAGATTCCATTGATTGCTGTAAACATTTGGCTGCGTGAACACATGCACACACACCTTTAGCATCCAACGCTTCAAAAATGCACCCCCTCTGAAAAACTCCTTGATGCTCAGGCGATTTCTTCAGCCACGATAAAGCTAGCTTTCACAGCTGCATCATTTTTAGCTGTAGCTTTTGTGAACATTGTGAATAAATAAAAAGGCGATTGTAGTCTGCCTTTTAATTCTAGGACAATGTGTTGTTTTTCTTGGAGGCTGAATTTGGCATACTTAGCTCCGTGTTTGGTGTCAAAATGCCGATGCATATTGTACTCCTTGACCACCAACACTGCCTCATAACACAAAAGACATAACTGTTTTTCTCCTTGAAGCACAAACATGTATTCGCTTTCCCAACTTTCATGAAATTGCCTTCCTTCTGCATCAGTTTTTCTCTTCTTGGACATTTTGGGATCGTTTGTTGATCTTTTTCAACTTCACTTGTTGGAAAATCGCCGTAGTTAAATGTTGATTTGGCAACACTGCAATCTAGTGGCTGGATGCTGTCACTTCACGGGTCACAAAATTGACATGCATCGTGGGAGACACAGTTTATGGTCAATATGTTGTACGTTTATACATTTATGGTATGCTTTAAAGCAGCATAGACTTATTTTTAAGACAATCATATGCCTTTTGAGCACTTGCAGGCCACATAAAATGACGTGGCGGGCCGGATTAGGCCCACGGGCCTTGAGTTTGACACATGTGCAGTAGGGAATTTAGACGGAAACAAATTCAATAATCATTCAGTTTTTTGTTCTTTGTTGCTTAGATCATATCAATGTAATAAAGGAACACTACATTGTGAGTGGGTGGTTATAATGATCTCAGCACACTGAAGAAGGCCTGTGAGCCTAAATGTGTCTGTGCTATTGTGTGGGACTATTACATTTTATGAAGCAAGTACTGTCCAACCTTTTTATTTATGATTTTCCATTTAGTATACAGACAGAATCAGGGTGCGAACCACAGGGGAGCCAGGGGGAGCTTGGCTCCTCTTAAGAAGGCGTGAGCTCCCCTAAAAACATGATTTGTGACATTTTTGGGGGTCTAAAATAATGACTATATGCTATTTTTGCCATGCATTTCAATTTTCCTGTATTGTCATCAACATGGATCGTGCGCAAAATTAGACTGTTATTGATGTATGATTCATGTATGAGGGTGATTCATCACTAATTCACTTTAGTAAAGATACCGACATGCATGCTATTCTTGCCATCACAATCGAAGCATTGCGGCGCAATATCACAAACTTCACTCACTAACTCAAAGATCAGAAAACAAACTTTCTTAGTTACTTAGTCTGCGCGCCGAATCGCCATGATTCATTTCTCTGTTTTGTAGTCAGCATACAGATATGTAGGAAAGAAAACAAGGAAGCTTATTCGCAAATTTTCGATTTACCAAAAAATTGAAGCCAGTCGACTCTGAGGAGCAACTAGAGCCAGAGGCGTCTTCTACCGCAAATGTTAGCTTGACGACAGGCGACACTGATGCTACGCCTGCTGTCCGCACAAACCCGCCAACGCCCGGGGTGACATCGCACATCACTCTGCAGAGTATACAGTGCCCTGCTTTAGTTGGCCGTATTGTGATGTTTTATTTTGATACCCTTGTGGAGGTTTGATGTGGTTATTAACTATTATATATCAGGTGTGCTGACATAAAGTAAGTACGCCTACATGCTTACAGCTATTAAAGTTTCTTTGCAACTAGAGTCACAGTCCTCGAAAGCCATGGTATAGTTCGCACACTGAACTATTGGAGTTGGGGAGCCAGTGATATTGGAGTTGTGTCCTACACACTTGCTAATAGCGTTTACCCAACTTTTTATACAGCTCATGACGTTAATTGACATGTTTAATCTGCAGCAATTACATATCTGCAACTCTTTTGAGACAGACGCCCCTGTAGTCAAAGGGTCAACCCTTGCAGTATCATTCACTGTCACACTAGTTTAGCTTCGCAACCAGTAGTCGCTGAAATTTCACAAGCTATGAACTAGCTAGGTAGGCGAAAGTCTTTCCCAACTCACATTTTCAAGCTTTTTCCAAACCAGAATCCATGATTTCATTGGGACGAAAACATTCATAAAACACACTGAGTAATAAAAGCTAGTTTTATGGCATTGCAGAGCATAACCAGAGCCTGTTATATTTTTGTATTCATTTGGGTGAAATGATCAGTTGATGAGTTAAAGCATTAACAATTAAACTATGTCATGTATAATGATGTGCTTGCCTGTAGTTTATATTGTCTATTGCGATTATCAAAGTGAATATCTGCTCAGACAGGACTAGTTTTGCGTGGATTTTTCTCCTGCTCAAATTACATAAGGTAAAAGTGGCCGAAGTTTTTTTTTTTACCGGGCCGGACGTGCGCATCTGTACTGAGAAGGTGAGTTCGGAAGAGACTGAAATCGTGGGGATTCTCGGCTAATGAGGAACATCAGCCTGCTGCTATGCCTTTCCTTGTAAAACAAATCCCATCCGAATTGGGCTTTATACATCCTCGCGATCTCCATGCAAGCATGCACTGTACTTGTTAACGCACGTGTCTACAATTGCGTGTACTGTATTTATCTCACTGAAATTTCTGGTTGATACCCTAAGGATTCACAGGCTATTTCGTTTATTTTAGAAAATAACGTATACATATCAGACTTTTAGGACGGAATAAAATAAGAAATAATGTATTATTTATATAAATCAATTCACAAAATACAATAAGTAGGCCAACTACACTACTACAAACTTTTCGATTCACAATTGGCGGGGCGCCATCTCCCGGCAAATGTAATCTCGAGTTGCTGTTAAGAGAGCTAGCAAAGTACTTCCGGTAGGTCAAATACATTATGATCCAACTAATTAAAAACCAACTGCAGATATTTTATTCTATGTTTTTATGTACAGTATATTTTTTCGTAATTATAACGATGCCTTATATACATATAGTACAATTAAAAGTTTCACAGCGTGATGAATATGAGAGCTGTCGAAAGGAAGTAATATACCGCCATCTTTTTTCTGCCAATAACAAGAAAGCGAGTGGAGCTGTAGTTTAATTTTATTGTCTGTTTCCAACTTAAAAGAGACGAAGACTACATAAAATTCAAGGGACTTGACTTTAAGAAGCAAATAGGGTTGCCGTTAACCGTGAGACTTTTGGGATTGATAGATTAGCTATTTGATTTTGTAATTTTTTTCATGTTTCCAACAGGTTTATCTTCCCCTAATCCCCCACCGCCAGCTCAGGAGGTTAGACCAGCAGCTTCTGATGGTAATAACGGCAACAGCAACAATTCAGCGTCCAAAAAGAGGAAAATAAACAGCTCCGAGAAGGAAGACTTTGATTCAGTTACCTCATCTCCCCCCAAAAATTTTAGCAATTCCTCCTCTCCTTCCTCTGGGACTTCCTCTTCGTATCACAATCAGAAGAAGTTAAGGTTCGAAGACACGGTAGATTTTATTGGACTGGATGTGAAAATGGCAGAGGAATCGTCCTCGAGTGCGTCGTCTTCAAACAAGACTAAAAATGTTTTCTTGGCCGCCGGTGTCGGGCACCACGCTAACGGACTTACGAAAACGGTCGGTTCTGCCACCTTCTCGAACAACAGCAAACCTGGAGCTGCAAAGAAACTAATTATCAAGAATTTCAAAGGTAGCTTGTTTTCAAAGTAAATTGTTAATAAAAACGTGTTAACTATAATTTCAGACATGTATAACGTAGGCTAATTTACCTGTTTGCTTGTTTCAACACTTGTCTCATTTCGGTGATAGTTGAATAGAGAGGAATAGGCCACTTCGATCATATGGTGCTGAACGAGTGAAAACTACGAATCTGCGATTATAGAGCACCAAAGTCGTTTATTCAGTTCTCCTAGAAGAACTAGGAGAGTTTTACACATTATATTTTTGCCAGTACTCCGGTATGTTTGTCTGATGTGCAAGTAGTGTCCAAATTTGCAGCGCGCTGCATGTGTGAAATGATATGTCCCTAAGAAAAGTCTTTGCCTTTGCTGATTTTTCGAACACGCAAGATTGTATTTCCAAGAAGGTCTCACTAATCTGTCATTGGGTTCCAGAAAAGCCGAAATTGCCTGAGAACTATACAGACGAGACATGGCAGAAGTTGAAAGAGGCAGTGGAGGCCATTCAGAACAGCACCTCAATCAAGTATAATCTCGAAGAGCTCTACCAGGTAACAGGTCGCTGTGCCTGTTTCTCAGCCTCGCTCATTTTCTGATCACATGCCTCTTTGTCCCTTTGCTCAGATGAGATTTCCCTGCACATGCTGAAGTGGTGCTGTGCCAGTGTGGGTAGAAGCTGAAGCACTTGGTTTTATCACTGTATTCCTGCAAGAATTGTACAGTATTCATTACATGCAAATCAACACCGGTTACATGTTTTTTTTTTTTTTTCCTCCACAGTAGTGGTATGTCTAATCCTGGTAGCGCCACAATTACTTAATGAAGGTACAGACTGCCACTATTGCAGAATTGTTCCAGTATTGATGATGCATCTGTAACATACTGCGTGGTGTGTCTATAATAGATGTCGATAGATTATACAATCTAATTGTATTAACTGTTCTGCCTCTTCTCTTTACACCAGGCCGTTGAAAATCTCTGTTCCCATAAAATATCCGCAAAGCTTTATAAGCAACTTAGAGTTGTGTGTGAAGACCACATTAAGGCCCAAATTCATCAGTTCAGAGAATATCCTTTTCTGAGTGTTCATTTGTTTTGGGACTTTTCTAAGTATTATTCGTTGTTCATCCTGTAGAACGCCACATTTTCATATGTCTGTTAAGTGTATATATTTTGCCTTCTGTCAGATTCTCTGAAATAGTTTGGAGTAAAAGGCTGTGGATGTGGAACAGTTGTGAGATGTCTTGTTGTTGATACATTTAAGTAGAGAATTACAAGCTATGTTCAAATGAAGGAATACATTAAATAGTGATACACAATAAGCCCCAGTGTAGTGCATTGTTGTAACTACTGTTTACTGGTAGGAATGAAATGTGTCATTGCAAGTGCCGAATGAGTGCTGAGCGGAGATTTACAATATTCCCGGGAAGGAGTGGATGTAGTGCTGTTACTTTAGTTTTCTTAACCAAACCTATACGGAGGCGCTGGACAGTGTGCTTTTCTTGAAGAAGATCGACAAATGCTGGCAAGATCATTGCAGACAAATGGTAAGCTGAAATATTAGCCCAGATGACACTGACACTCACTGAGTACCCCGTGAATCACTACAAACATAATCAAGAAGTGCTCAGAGTTTGTTGTAATTATTTTAGTATTTATTCATACTTCAGAAGCGAAGTTTTTGTTTGATTTTGAAGTGGTAGGTTCAGTTATATCTCCCTGCATATTCATTGTCGTTAAATGGTTAGCCATTTAACGACAATGAATTTAGTCCTGCTGTCCAACTAACCGTAATTTTTTTTTTTTTATTGGAAATTACTCCATCATTAAAGTAACAATTCCCTATTTTATTACAGATCATGATCAGAAGTATCTTTCTGTTTTTGGATCGAACCTATGTTTTACAAAATTCAATGCTGCCATCTATCTGGTAAGTTACCCTAATCACTTTTAATATACTTCTCTACTATCTTATACTATTTTCATAGAAATGTTTAAGCACTGTCTCTATATTAAACACTTTAACAAGTGTTCGTCCCAACAGTTGGAATAGCTTCTATCTTCCCCTCTTTGTCACTGCAAAGAGAATTCAACTTCTTTAAGCTATTCTCAATTTATAATTTTAATGTTTAAATCCAATGTACTCTATTTTGCCTCAAGAATTACCAGTTGATGCTGTGGGTTCCCACACTTAAGTTGAGAGGGTTTATATAATGTTATGTAGATAGAAGATAATTTAAGCTACTGCAAATACTTTCACTGTTTATTTCAGTGATGGGAACTTGTGAATATTCCCAGTTTGACAACATGTTGATATTGTTTGTCATAATAGATTTCTTTCTGGTAATTTGGTATATGCAAGTACTGTTGGGCAAACATTTAAATCACCATGGCTGTATGAAGTCATAATGTAATATTTTTTTTGGTCTTGGTGTTTTATAAGGGCTCATGGCAGCTGTGTTTAAGCTTTGTATGCTTCACTGTCTGTGACTAGCACTGATATGCCCATACCTATCCACAGGGACATGGGCCTGGAGTTGTTCAGGTTCTACATCATCAGTGATCAGAAAGTCCAGAACAAGACCATTGACGGAATCCTGCTGCTGATCGAGAGGGAGCGGAGTGGTGAGGCCATCGACCGCAGTCTGCTGCGCAGCCTGCTGAGCATGCTGTCTGACCTGCAGGTGCGAGAGCATGACAAGTCCTGGTGTAGGCCCGCCTTACTCACTTAGAAAGCTTGCTGACAATTTCAAACTCCCTCTACACATTCTGTCACATCATGTCTCACATCTGTAATGGAACATAACAAATTGGCCCATTACAGTAGTGTCTTCTGATTGGAAAGGTATTGGTGACATTTTTTTTTTTTCAGATTGTGATGCATTTCCTACACGAATATCCTTACGGATGATTTCAGTGAGAATCTCTTTGAAGTAAAGACTGAATGAAATCTTTATACAGCTGCTCAATAATGCAAACACAAAAGTTTGGGAAATTTCCTTTTTAAAACAAACATATGGGACTTGTGGGGGTGGGGGGGGGGGTGGGGGTTTAAGATTCAAGTTAAAACGGTAAAAAAGGAAATGCTGTCTACTCTGGGCAGATTTACCAGGACTCGTTTGAGCAGCGGTTTCTGGAGGAGACCAACCGGTTGTATGCAGCAGAAGGACAGAGACTCATGCAGGAGAGAGAGGTGATCTATCGGCAGTCAGAGAAGACGCTGTATTACCTTTTAATCACTGCTTCTGCTGCCGCAGTTCTTCTAAATTAAAAAAATCCATCCTCCCTTTATAGGTCCCAGAATATCTTCATCACGTAAACAAACGCCTGGAAGAAGAAGCTGACAGGGTCATTACATATTTAGACCAGAGCACACAGTGAGTCACTAGAAATCCATATTCACTGATGAATTTCAGGCATTTGGGAAAGTAGACTAAAAAAGACAAAAAAATGGCAAACATTTTGTGCTGATTGATTTTCTACAAAATTGTGTGGTCAGTTTTTGTGAGAACAAAATGATTTTGTTATGGTTTTGTTATTGTTGGTGTAGCTAATAGGCCTTCATTCTTTAATAGGAAACCCCTCATTGCCACTGTGGAAAAGCAACTGCTGGGTGAACACCTGACAGCAACTCTCCAGAAAGGTTTGACTCTTAAAAATAAACAGTTATTGTTTCTTTGTTAAAAGAAAAACGTGAAAATGACTGTCAACCTGATCTGGCAAGAAATGAATGACCTGTATAACCTGTTGGTGAATGTCATTTGCTGTTGGATTCAGGTTTGAATCACCTCCTGGATGAAAACAGAATTCAGGACCTGTCTCTGTTATACCAGCTCTTCAGTCGGGTGCGAGGGGGTGTGCAGGTTCTCTTGCAGCACTGGATCGAGTACATCAAGGTAGGCTTGGGATTCCCACATTTTTTCCTTGTATATGCGGTCCTGAGCTGTGGCCCAGTGCTGGAAAAATCATTGACCGCTTTCTAAGATGTGTGCTTCTCTGGCTCAGTGCTCAGGAGAGTTTCTGCATAAGAGGCCACATTTGACACCCCTCAGTGGTGTACAGATTCTGCTCTAATTAGAGTACACTTATAAACATCATAGAATATTCAGATGTTATCTATGTCCATTTAGAGGTTTTTTAGTGCTGTAACTGTTTACGTTGTAGAAACGTAGTTACAAGTTACAGAAATAATAGTTGTGAAAGATTTAGTAAAATCTTTCACATTTTAGTAAATCTTTCACTATTATTATTTTGCAACTGGGAGAAAACAATTGTTTCATATAAATCAAGCACCCAAGCTCAATCCAGTGTTTTTGACCCAAAGCACAAGTATGGGACAAACTGGTACACTTTGTCAAGGTTTGAAAATGGCATTCAAAAACTGTCTGCCAGTAAAGTATTCCGTTGTACATTGAGAACAGACATGCAAATGAAATATAAAGTAATAATAATATGTACGCTTTTATGCACTGTTGTTCTAGGCATAATGAATATGACACCTTCAGTTTAGCTAATGAGATCATGTATTACCTTTTTTTTTTTACACTCAAAATGTTTATGGGTGGGAAGCAAAAATAATATATACTTTACATAGTGCTGCTGTACCATATATACCCAGTAAGCCAGTTTTGAGAAATAAAACAGGAAGACTTGAATCCAACCTCAAAGCAATGACATTACAAATCAAGCAATACTTATGTTCATACATATTCACAGCACCTGCTGGAGTTCCTATAAATTGCATGCATGTTCTGTTCTTATCTAATAATTCATGTGGAAATAGCTGTATATAAGTCGCTCTCTGTAGACCCTTTAGAAATAATATGCATAACCGCTTTGTGCACTTTTAGAATGCACTGAAAAGTGTTTGCAGTTGTTTTTGCCTCATCGAATAAAGGAATATTGGAAAATAAAGGGGCTTACATTGTCACTGAAGCTTTTGAGAGATTATTTTGTTTCTCAGGCCTTTGGAAGCACAATAGTCATCAACCCAGAGAAGGATAAGACCATGGTGCAGGAGCTGCTGGACTTCAAAGATAAGGTGGATCACATCATTGACATTTGTTTCCTGAAAAATGAGAAGTTTGTCAATGCTATGAAGGAGGCCTTTGAGACGTTCATCAACAAAAGGCCGAACAAACCAGCTGAACTCATTGGCAAGTATTTCTTCCCATCGCCTGCTGTAACTGTGAATTTGTCCCTGACTAACTGGGTCCGGAAGAGAGGTGTTGTAATCCCAGGTAGTCCATTTCACAAAGCGCCAGACCAGTCTGAACCTGCCATTTTCAGCTGACAATCTGAGCCAGTCATGGCTTTGTGCATAGTTTAGCACCCTTCCAAAGCCTTGAATCTCCTGTTGCTAGTCCTGTCTCTGCCACACTGCCTGTAGAGATGGTAGTCATGTCGTCATGTCATTGTCGTTTTTTCTCCAGCCAAATATGTGGATTCCAAATTGAGGGCGGGGAACAAGGAGGCAACCGATGAAGAGCTGGAGAAGATGCTGGACAAAATCATGATCATATTCCGCTTCATTTACGGTGAGGCCCTCGGGCTGCTGCTTCACTGTGAAGCTGTCACTTTGCCGTTGGCTCTGTGGCCTTTGACATTTCGGTGGCGGTCACCTTCAGTAAAGGCTTTACATGGTGCTATTGCTTGAATCATACTATGCAGGTAAAGATGTGTTTGAGGCCTTTTACAAAAAGGATCTGGCAAAGCGATTGCTTGTGGGGAAGAGTGCATCTGTGGATGCTGAGAAGTCCATGCTGTCCAAACTGAAACACGGTATGTTTCTTTTTTATTTTCCCCATTGATCCACTTTGTGTGATTGATTCACCTCCTGTGCTTGATTTAACTTTGGTCCAGTTAGGTGACCGCAATTATTAAATTTAATCCCTTTGAGAACATTTTTAAATCCAAAGCATTGGTTGGTCCCTAGCAATCAGGTCATTTGTCCCCAGATTAAGTAAACTTCTTGCTTGCTTCTCATTTGAATCTGTCCTCCCTTTATATTGGCAGAATGTGGTGCTGCCTTCACCAGCAAACTGGAAGGAATGTTCAAGGACATGGAACTGTCCAAGGACATAATGGTGCAGTTCAAACAGGTAGCACAGCTTGAAAGCAAAAAAAATGTTCTTGCATATATGCTGAACATAGTGGCTGAACATGCTCATTCTTAGAGCTAACTAGCTGGTTAACCACAGTCTGTATGGAGTTGTCGTGAGCTAGTTATTTGGCTAATATTACCAGCCTTTAGAGACAGTGTTTAACCATCTCATTTGTAGACAGTGGATGATGTCGTATGAAATGGATAGTTACATTTTGTCAGTAAACTGGCAGAGAGATATCCTAAGTTCATCAAGTTCAATGCATAGCATTGCAACAAAAGAAGTACAACAGGTAAATTCACCTGATTTCAAAGTGATATAAGGTATATTGCCTATTAAAATGTGCCTTAAAAAGGTGATATTTATTAGCGAGTTCGTTACTTTTACATTACAGAATATTCAGCACTCTAACAGGTGATATTTTTGAATAAATATATTAACTAATTTGCCAGTGTTTATCAAGGTCATATAACATGTGGGATTCTGAAAATCTTGAACTTACCATTTCTTTTGGACATGATCTGCAAGAGGTTACCTTAAGTTATATACTAGAGATAGAGCTCTCAGGGGCAGTACTGCCTAGTGATGGTTTGTAAGGACTGATTTTTTTTTTTTTTTTATCACCATGTGAAATATCAGTTGCACAGACTTTACAGCTAAAATGGTTGAGCGTATTTTCTTAAGATAGCATAAGTGAAAAGATCAGCTGTCATCATGATCATCCCTTGAGACCAGATAGAGTGTAAGGGAGTCCACTAAGCAGACCCATAAGGTAATGTTAACAATTACAGTTGGCCAAAACTAAAATTAGAACTGAAACAAAAATAAAACTAAAATAGGCTAGAACCAAACTGAGATTAAAATCAAAATGGAAAAGTAAATAAAAACTAATTAAGAATAATTGAACTGTAATAACCCTGTCTTAGACCCAAAACTGTGTAACATAATGGTCTTGCTACCAGATTGATCAGGTATGACTGTGCTGGTGGGGACTGTACAAAATAAGCAAATAAAGAGCCTGGAAACATCTACAAACCTAGCAGTGAATGATGTGAATTCACCCCACTAGTAGGAAGTTTTCTCTCCTGCCCATGCTAGCTTGGTCTTCAGGCCACTTCTGTTGGCCTGACTACTTTTGACCATTATAGAGAGGTATATTATGTAGACCGATGAAAATGTGGAACAAAATCAATGCAAATGTGTGCAGTTTTAGAACAAAGAGAAACCGTGAGTTTTACAAACCATTACCACTGTTACTCTGCTGTCAAACCCCCACTCTCACACCTTGTAATGGAAGAATGTGTTATTCAAAATAAAGCAAAGGGTGTGCTGTCTGTGTTCTCCATGTTAGATCCCAGAGCCATAGCAGCACTGTGATAAGGGAAAAAAGAAAAACAATGGGAAATAATGAAGCCACATCAGGATGAGAAAAAGCATATTAAAATGGTGTGAATTTGTGCTAATACTACTTCACCAGACTATTGCTGTTGTTGAAAGTGTTGGAATACTTTGAATCAAATAAAGTCTTATAACTAAAACCTTATCAGCAATCATGCTTAAGTCCAGCCCAACTTATGTAGTGATCTCTTACATTCTTGAATCTGTATTTCAAAATAGAGTAGTGGCATTATGTGATGTATTCTGGTATGAGCTTTTTAGCTGTAAGAAGTTTAATTCGCATTTAATTTATTTTCCTTCTCCAGCATATGCAATGTCAAAACATCCCTGGCAACATTGAGCTGACCGTGAACATTCTCACCATGGGTTACTGGCCGACCTATGTGCCTATGGAAGTGCATTTACCAGCAGAGGTCAGTGTCGAGCTGGTGTCACTTCTTGTTTTGCAGTGACCCTAGTCTGCTCAGCCATTGACATTCCTGTTTTGTTATCCCAGATGGTTAAACTGCAAGAGATTTTCAAGAGCTTTTATCTCGGGAAGCACAGTGGGAGAAAACTGCAGTGGCAGTCAACATTAGGGCACTGTGTCTTGAAAGCTGAATTTAAGGAGGTATATATTTTTTTCTTATTCATCCGTTCTACTTTCTTAAAGGCTATCATCTTTAGTGAAACTCGGTATTTGTTTTGTGGGAAATTAAGAAATTTGTAAGAAGTGTAGTCATGCATTCATCCTCTATCGACCCTCCACTTCGTAGGGGAAAAAAGAGCTCCAGGTTTCCCTGTTCCAGACACTGGTGCTTCTCATGTTCAATGAAGGAGAGGAATTCACACTGGAGGAAATCAAACAGGCAACAGGAATAGGTTCGTATGTTTTCTGCATTATTTGTGGTCTAACATGTTCATTGTGATATTTTGACTTTTTTTTTTTTTTTTTTTTTTTTTTATAAATGATTGAACTCATGTTTGCATAAATGACTCGACTTTTTTTTGCTTTTGTCTTGAGCTCATGCAAGTTACAGATTAACGTTTGTAAGCATGAGTGCTCTTTGGACTTAAAGATGTCCATAGAATGTCCTTATTCGCCGTGTGAACCATTATCCTTCAGGTTCTAGAGAAATAACTCTTATAGGAGGTATTCAGTGCAGCATCACTTCGCTCTTCACTTTGTTCAGGTGGAATGTGTTGGGTTTGATTATACTGTGGGTTATCTAAATGGAGAATTCCATTACAATAAAACTAGGAATTATCATTCCTTTGTTCATGCACTATTTTTAAATATTGCTGCAACATTGTTCCATAATGATTTCTGAATGTCAATATATCCATTTGTCAGAATTGTGAAGACTGTTTCTCCATCTGCAATAAGGGCTGTGTTAAGCTATGCCTCTTTATGAGATGCTGTCCATCAAACTCAGGTCCACTGCACATGGCATGACCTCAAGCTTTGGTATGCTGTGCAATCTAGTGTCAGGGCTAAGGTACAGCAAGCCAGTTGCTCCTTTCCCAGTTACCATAAAGCAATGTGATGTCTCCAATGCGTGTGTAGTTGGGTAAATAAAGTTTGTGTTTTTAAGTTTGCGTGTGTGTGTGTGCGCATGCTTGTGTGCAGAGGACAGTGAGCTGCGGCGGACTCTGCAGTCCCTAGCCTGTGGGAAGGCCAGAGTCCTATCCAAACTACCCAAGAGCAAGGATGTAGAGGATGGCGACAAATTCTCGTGTAACGATGACTTCAGACACAAGCTATTCAGGATAAAGATCAACCAGATCCAGATGAAAGAAACGGTATGCCTGTCTTTTTTTGCACTTCCCCCTCCCCTCCCCTCCCTTGCTTTACCTCTTGCCTTTCAGTTAGTTACGATTCAGCTCTGAGCAACCATTTTAGCTATAAGGTAGCCATGTCTTTAATGCTCAGGAATATGTTGAGAAAGTCCTGTCCATTACTCCCCCAAATATGACAGCCTCCAGTCACCTAGCATTTTCTAAGTTCCATTCTGCGGTGAACTTTAATTCCATTTCCTCCATAGGTGGAGGAGCAGGCCAGCACCACAGAACGAGTCTTCCAGGACCGGCAGTATCAGATAGATGCTGCCATCGTGCGAATTATGAAAATGAGGAAGACTCTGAGCCACAACCTGCTGGTGTCTGAAGTGTATAACCAGCTTAAATTCCCAGTCAAGGTGAGTGAAAAGCCTCCAGAATGAGACTTGAAAATGTAGTGCATTTCCCCAATCTCAGTAGTGCTTGGATTGTCCAGTTAAAGCAGGAAATGGATCAGTATAGCACGTGAATGTTATGAAGCTGTATGGTTACAGATTCACTGCTGCACAGAAGTAATGTTGCTGGACTTGTAACATTGTAACTTCATTAAACAGGGCAGCTGTCTGCAATTTGTGTGCTTTTTAAGATGGTTGTTAATTTTTATTTGATCGCATGATACTGAAATTGGGACAGTCATATCTCCAGGTTTTTCCTCTAGTTTTCTGTAGTCTGTGGTTGTCATGATGGTTGGTGAGTTTAGCACAGGAGGTTGGTGCTCATTTACATCCTTTTCTATTTCGTGGTAGCCTGCTGACTTGAAGAAGAGAATAGAGTCGCTCATCGACAGGGACTATATGGAGCGTGACAAGGAGAACCCAAATCAGTACAATTACGTTGCATAGACAGGAGGCTAGGTTCATACCGGTCACCGACTGCTCCATGTGCTTGGAATCATCCAGTATCAAATGGATCTCACCATTACCCTGTTCAACCCAGCGACCGACAACTGAATGGATATGGCCCCACCAAATGAAACTGGGTCAGCAGACTGTTTTCCTGTGGACTGCATGCCCATCAAAGAGAATACTGTCCATTTTTAGAGTGCTTGTAAGAAGCAAAGGCTATCCTGCACAAAAACAAAAGAAGTCAAAACAGACCTTTTAAGGAGATAAACAGTATTTATTTTGGAACTTAGATCTTTGAGAGTTGCTTGCTTTGGCATTCTTTTTTTTTTTTTTTTTAAAGAGACTTTTATTTTAAATCACTGTTTATCCTTCTCACATTGGTCTTACCCATGTAACAAAATATAGAAGAAAATAGAAAATTCTAATACATCTGTTCAAGTTCATCTGTTTGAAGCATGTTGGATGAATGTTGTCTGGGATTTGATTAAGCAAGTGTTTTTCTTTTTTTTTTTTTGGTCCTTCCACTACCATTTGAACATCTGGAAATTGTGTAGGATTAACATTTTAATGTAATGTCACCAGAAGATTCAAATACACAGGAAAGATTATGGAATCTTCAGTATAAGATATGTTATGTGCCAAAAAGACAGCACTTCATTTGTTTTTGTTTATGCTGCTGAATATTTTCACTTCTAATTGTTTATTCCTTTAAATATTTGCTTCAGCTCCAACACAACTTATTGCAGTCATTTTCAGTTATTTTTGTGTGTAACTGTTTTTTACAGAAACCTGAGGTTGAAATTACAAAAGACTGCAGGGTCATTTATCTGTTACCAACAGGCCTACGCTGAAAATAAATGGGAATTTTTGTAGAAAAATCTGGATCCTCCTTTTGACTTGCCCAGGATTTATAGGCTGAAGAGGCAGCATTTATATATCTATGTATCTGGTTCTGTTGTGATCACATAGTTTAAATGAATAACTCTTAAGGTATACTGTGTATGTTGAGGAAGGGCCCAAAACATTCTGGGATTGAATGTGTGCAAAATCATGCTGAACCTACCGGACTCCTCCATGTCTCTGTCACTGACAAACTTATTTTCTCTGTCAGATTAAAATGATTTCCATCTTTTCCCTGTTAACATTTACTGTTTATATTTATCAGCTAGTTTTTGGACATCTTTTTCATTGCTACAATGAAGTGTCGTCTATTTGGGCAAATAGAATTTGTGCACTGTCCTGTCAGTCTACATTTAGAGATTTTGTAATTTTTAAGAATCACATGGACAACAAAATATAAAAACCTATGTTGAGACTACATGCTGAATCAAATTTAAAGAGAATTTCTATGACATGAACAGTATGGTGATTAAAAAAAAAAAAAAAAAATGCAACATTTTCCCAATTTGTCCGTGCATTTTTTTTTTTTTTTTTTTTTTGAGAGCTGGGGATGTAAAATGCCTGAGTTCACCAAAACAATGCAGAGGGCAACCGTTTTAATTTGTGAGAGCATCACTGACTGACATTGCAGGCCCATGTTTTCTGTTTTTCGATTGATTTGAGTGGAACAGTTGCCAAAAATGTTTTGTAAAAAAAAATATATATATATATACATTTATTAAAATCTGCCAGATTTTACATAATTCACTGGCAATTATGTAAAAATCCTGAAGGATTGCAATGTTTGGCTATGAATATCAATCTGGCATAGTTTACAAATCTGTGCCAATACAGGTAATCATCTTTTTTGGGTATCTGATTCCTGTCAGTGTTGTCATTTTTTTTTGTTTGTTTGTTTTGCTTTTCCTTGACACCTGAAGATTTCCAGTGCAAAATGACTGGACACGCCAGTTTGGAATAGACATTATTTGAATACAGCTGGTGCATACAAGGTCTCATTTTCATTCAGCTTGCCAGCTTTAGTCATTCCATAAGCCCATGCCATCTCAAGTCACATAACTGAAGATGGGCACACAGTAACTGCTTCACAGCCAGAAATTGTTTTAATTGTACTTTTTCTCTATTGCAGATTCTTTCCTGATATTTTAAGGCTCTGTGTTTCCAAATTATTCCTCATTGGAATTAAATGCTCAAAGGAAATGGGCATGTTGCACAGTCAAAAGTCTATTCAACAGCAAAATATAACCAGTGGTAGTCTTTTTAATACTTCACAGAAAAGGTTATAAGGGTATGTTAAATATTGTATATAGATATTCCCTAGGAGAGAGTAAGAGTCTGTATTCTAGTTTGTGTGCGTCATTGAATAAATATTTGGAAATCGAAGCAAACCTTTTGCAGTTTTTTTTTTTTTTTTTTTTTTTTTTTTTTAAATTCCATTTCTTCTTCCTCAGCTCTCTTATGTTTCTCATGTATTCTGATCTGGGGAAATAGTGAAGATGGTAGCAAAAAGACTCAACATTACAGTACCTCTGGAATAGCAGGTATTCCATCCACAAAGTCCATGGATCTCAGACTCTGTCACGGGGGAGCCCTGTGTGTGCTGGCTTTTGTTTTTGCCAATTAATACATTAAGATTGTTGAATATTTGTTAAAGTTATACTCTTCTTACAAAATGCAATTTGCTCCTTGCTAATTGCTTTCCTCATGAATTTCTCACTTTCTAACACATGGTTTTCTTTCAATGGTCAAGTGTCCACACTTTCACTATTTCCATATAATTCACTATTACACTTTCACCTGTTGGTGTGTAATGTAGTCAAATGAAATGTGAGTAAATGAGTAGTTTAACAGAGTAAATCATTCCTCACAGTAAAACAGCTTAATTAGGAGCAAGAACAGCTTGCTACAATTCAAGGTTTAAAACTACAGTGCGAAATAAAACAGGGTGGGGGGGGGGGGGGGGGGGGGGGGGGGAGAGAGAACTATGCCCACTGACTCAGCCCTTACAGACACAAATTTCAGTATCTAGTCTTTTGTAAACGAGGGCAAGACAGTCACATTTGTGTTTCTTATCTTCATCAGCTCATTTTCTTGCTGATTACATCATATGTTCCAGAGCCACTATCTGTGATTCTCCATATTGGTCAATAGCTACATGCAGGGGCATAGCTAGAAATTCTGGGCCCTGTACACAGACAGGCCCTGAGGGCTCGCCCCTTCAAATCCTTGGGCCCTTTAAAATTAGTACAATTTTCCCCTGTAATGCTATGGCCCTAGCTACATGTATTCATAGTAGCCAGCAGCATGTAGCAGATGGCATTATTTTAGATGTACAGGGAGTACAGTTAAAAAGTACTCCTATTTGGAAGTAACAAAAATCACAAAAATCTTTTGAAATCTGTTTCCACTCTTTGCTTTACAAACACAAAGTTATACATACATGTTACCAATATGTTCCTGCTGTAAAAGGTATTCAGAAATGTGCACAATTTAAACCAACAGAAATATAGTTTATTGGAGAAAAATTTAGATCCCTACCTTTACCATCCCATCAAATGGATAACATTAGACCCAGGTTTTGGACTATGCCATTTTCCCTTGTAGGGTGTAGCTTATGTGAATGTTTGAGGTTAGGGATTTGAAGCTGCCACAGAAACTAACCCCATTAAGTATTTTCACTCACAATTCTATTCATTCCAGATAATCTTGAGTGAACCTTCACCATACCCAAAGATGAGGTTGGTGGCACACTTCTGGCATCCTTTTTTGGAGGCACCAAGTATGGATAAATTGACTTGATGTGTTTTAATTTTGTAAAGGATTTAGGTCTCTTCCAAATACAAAAGAAAAAATGCTTTTGAGATACGATCACTTTAGAGACCACTGTCTTCATATTGGTACAGATAAATGATTTCTTTCGCACCACACCTGCGTTTTATATGTTAAGTACCCCCCACAGTACCACACATAAAATGATTTGGCTGAGTTTGCTTGAAGAAATATAACAATTTAAAAATCGGTTTTCATGCAACTAGGCACTTTTTAAGTGACGGCCCACTAAATTTCAGAGGTTTTTGTGTAGTGCTTTGGTGTTTTTCATGGGAGTTCACACGAAGTATGCAGGGTAGTTGCACTCAGCTCCCGACCACTGCCTGTACCCCTCTCACGAGATCACTCCTTCCTCTCGTTGATTGGTCTGCATTGAAGAGTACGCATGGCTTGCAGCTTGTCATATGACTTTAATTTCCTTCAGACCCCCAGTTGTTCAGTAGTGTTATTCCCAGGTTCTATCCCGCACATCGATTAATTTAATAGAACACCATGTTTCATCATGTGTTTTTAGCTTTGTTGCTGGTTTGGGGCAGCGGTAAGTACTTTGCTTGGAGGCTGTCGTTTTGCATTTATTTAGAATTGCATAAGCAAACTTTTGTTGCCTTAGGCCTAGTCATTCTCGTACGTTTATGGATAGCTAGCTAGCGATAGCCATTATTAGTCAGCCGTGATGTGGACTGTTGTCTAAAGCCCGTTAATTTGGGTCGGGTGCCATCAAGCGCAATTGTTGTAAATTTTGGATGCCTAACATGGCTACCTCGCCAGTCGCTGCTGATATTCTGGAGTTAGCGAGTAATTAGTTAAATATCGTAAAAAAAAAAAACAGTTGTTTACGATAGCTAACTACTACAGCTAACGGTAGGTAGCTAACCCTCGATAAATCCCTTGCATATTAACGTCGCCCTGGTAGCTACGACTGGTAACTGACCTAGCGATAACTGTTAACAAAGTGAAGGGCCTGTTATTGTTAATTTGAACCGTTATGTGTAAATTAGAAAAACCAATAATAAAAACAGATCGGTTAGTTACGCAGCAGACTCTAACTGGAGTATACGCTACTTAGCACGCTTAGTACGTTCTAGGGATAGCTGGCTTACTTGGAACAGTTATGTAAGAGAAATGAATGTCTTGGTAAGCTAATGTTAACTGGCTAGAGTTCGTGGTGTACGGAATAGCAATGTAGCCTGGAATGGATAGCTTTTACGTAGTCAGATCACATTTGGAAATAAAAATGTAAGTTAACTGGCAATAAATCAGTTTTGAATTTGAGTTACACTACAACTACCTTTTCAGCTTTGCATGCACGACTGACTTTAAATGATGACAATTCATAATATATTAGCTTGCAGTGGACCGCTGTAGCAGATACTCAGTTAACTGTATATTATAGCAGGCTTTTTAGCATTACATGGCACAACGCAGGTTTGTGGAAGTCGTCCTAGCTGACTCTTATGCTGCCCGCTAATTGATACATAGATTTTTAGGCAGCGAGCCAGCTCACACGGGGCTGTAGTCAGTCCATGGGCTCCCACACAGGAATGCGTGTAAAATATCTGGACTACTGTATTTTTTTCAATAGGAGCAACACTTTGTCGAAGAGAAAAATGCATTGTAGTTCGCAAAACCGTGCTTCATTACCCGAAAAGTTCCCTCAATTGTCAGGTAGCTCACCAGGTTTGAACTTCTGAGGGCCCGCATTTTGGCATGACAACATGCCAGGCTTTCCACTGACATTATCATGTCGAACACAAAATGTGTAGTGATTATCTCAATGGATGAGTTCATTGATTATAGTAAAGAATGAGGGAATGATAACTTTTACACTTATTTGTGTATTTTTCTGTGTAACATTGAAAACAGTATCCCGAACCCTGCCGTTCCACTCACCAAGGTAACAAACAACGGACTACCTTGCGTCTGTGTAGTGCTATGTGGCTGCTGCTTTTCTCTGTAGTAGCATGTAATCAATATGGCCACTTTTGCCCAAATTAATATCGTTTTTTCCCCTTTGTAACCAGTCAATATTTTCACATAAAAATGCTCCAACATTGTCTTTGAAATCACTATGTAATACCTGGAAATGTTCAAAAATCTATGATGAGTGGTGTAGGGCTCCGATGATTTCACATGGAGTGACATAGTGATTTATATAGTCTGTACTGTGTCAGTGCCCATTTTGAAAAATAATCTTACTTCAAGAGAGTCTGTTTGCAGATTCACCTCTCGGGCAATGGCCTGAGAAGTGAGGGGCTTGAGAGGTGAGGTGGATTGGTCAACTTGTGTTCAGGGGCTTGACTCTCGGTTCGGATATAAATGGCAGATGTTTTCCTGGTTTTCATGGGGAACATTTCAGGGTTGCCACCTCTGTCTGAGTAAACTTTTTGACAATAGCTACATTGTTGGGGGACTGAAGCAGTTATGTTGTCGTGGAAGGTGGTTCAAGATAGGATCGGTAAATAGCTAGCTTTCCATAAAAAAGAGGAATTGCCACATTTGCAAAATGAACACGCATGAGTTTTCTGCCTTTGCATTACTGTTTGCTGAATTTATACGAACGCAGGTACCCTGCTTTTTGTCATATTTTCTGCTTCTTGAGCTCATCAAGGTGACACACACACACCACAGTTACACTCAGACCTTTTCGAGGTGGCACACTGCTTTAGTATAGGAATGTATAATTTAATAAGGCAGTAATATTTCCTGTGAATGATCGAATGCTGTTGCTTTGTCAGTGCTTCTGTCATTGCTCGTGGTGTTGTGTTTGGCTACGGTCTGGGTGATGCTTAGGCTATGGTCCACAGTAGCCAGTGTAATGAAAATAAAGACAAGGCTGCTGTTGTTCCCAGTGGCAGTTTGCTTGTTTCTTATTTTAGGACAATATTATAGCATGATGTCCACCAGCCATGGCCTGAGAGGTGAGCTTGCAAAATCTTTGTTTTTATTTTACGACGAAGCAGTTTTTTTTTTTTTTTTTTTTGAACATAGTGGTGAAATATCCATTTGCACTGCACTACTGTACCAGCACAGTGTTGCCAGTTTGGATTACTAATGTTATGTATTGGCTGGCTGGCAAACTTACACATCAAGAACAATCATGCAGAAAACAGTTCCTTGCCAACAACTGGAAATAAGCAGAAGGCAGAAGATTCAGATTGATGACGTACAGGGTGAACAGAGTTTTTCTACCTTGTCCATAAAGACACATTATATGCAAGGGAAGTGTGGAGCGAAAGGTCTTACCATGAAATTTACAAAAGTGAAATTTCCCTTTGACCGAATAAATGAAATACTTGAAAGAACTGTTTTTATTACTTTGGCAAGGAAATATTTGTAAAATTAACCATTCCTTTGAAAAATATTCTTATTTTAGACATTGATTTCAGAATGAGATGCTTGCCCTCCATAGTTTAAATCATGTCTTGCAGAGTGAAAGATCTGTTGATCTCTCAGGTCTTTGCACTGCCTCATGTTGAAACTGAAGAGTGTTGGCCCATCATTTCTATGGTCATGGGTTATTACAGAATCAGGGCTTTTGTATTATGCAGTCATTTGTATAGTGATGTGCTGTAATTGTGAGACTTGATGCCTCTGACAGTGTTCATTCTTTGCTCCCATACTCAGACTGTGACCTGGATTATGACACTCCTTTTAGTCCCCAGTGTGAACCATTCAAGTGAATGATTGAGGGGACTCTTTTTGTCTGTACAAGGGTCTTTTTTTAAATTTGCTGACTTTCTTTCCCGGTTGCTACATCTCATGACACAGAGAAAGAACTAACATAGCAGACATTGGGCTTTGTTTTTGAGATATAACTTCAAGCAAAAACTTTTGGTGCTGGTTATGATGTTTAAACATATCCATAGTTGTAGTTAGAGAGCCTCCACTGTTGTGATTTCAGACATGCTGGCTTGAATGATAGATAAAATATGCAGATAGATATGTAAAGTGCCAGTCTGTAAAATTTTATTTGACTTTTTATGTTTCATTTATCATTTGGTTTGCTGCAATCCCTGAAATGGAATGTGTGGAGTCATGCCTATTTGCCTTGTACTAGGGGGATGTGATCTGCCAAGTGAGCAGGCCTTAAATCTGACCAATCACAGTGTAGCTTCTCTTGCACAAATTTATCACAGTGGGGGAATATATTAGAGAACTAGGATGCAACTGGCTGAATATTTTACCAGGAGGAACTGGGAGGAAATCCTGAAGAACAGGCAGCCCCTGGCAGTCATGTTTGTCTGTGTCAGACATTTTTCTTTGGTTCTTGATTGGAGGAAAAAAAGGACATTCACTGAAGTGTGACACAAACATGTGATGAAGTGTCAGCTACTCCTCACTGTGGTCATAGGTCGAAGTTCTGTGTACTGCTTCTTCTTCTTTTTTTTTTTTTTAAATTAAAGGAGACAAATGTTCAAAGTGGAGCCACAGACTTGGCAAAAAAAAAAAAAAAAAAAAAAAATAGACTGTAATTGAAACAAGTTTCAAGTGACATATTATATTTAATATTTTTATTTGGACCTCATTTAACAGTATAAATACAGTTCATTCAAAAATGACTTTAATATGTATCCTATAGAGTTTTACATTTTTTTGGTTTCAATATTTGTTTGATTTTGACAGTTTGTGTGGCATGAGACTTAATCCAAGGAAATAGTTTATAAACAATGTCTAAAAATGGAAAAATTGTGACTCCCGGTGGCTTGCACTGTGAAGATCAAGGTATGAGGTCTGCAATCAAGTATTTGGCTCGGGTCGTGCCATTGACAGAAATGGCCAGAGGTCCATTTTGGTGAGGCAACAGCTGGCATGGCCTCACCAGTTAATGACAAGGGGTGAGCTGGCTAGTTCCACTGGTTTCATTGCTCTCAAGGGGCCAAGCCTGGTCAGACTGGGTGTCTGTGGATTTAGGAATTGATAGTATGTTGGGGGAAAATTATGGATAAAAATCAAACAAACAAGAAGATATTGAATTTTTGGACTTGTTTGGAATGTTTTCTTGACCTGCTTTACCAATATGATAGTATGTGCGATAATAAGACATGACTCAGTGTGGCATGGTTGTTGGTTAAAAATGAATATGGAGGGTCTCCAGGTCTCTCAAAGGGTAAGGCATTCACCTTGGAGCCTGGAACTGGGATTCCAATCCCAGCTGTGCCATTATTGGCTGTAGCTGCAGGTCCTCATTTGTTGAGGCAACAGTTGGCTCAGGATTGCCAAGGATGGGTTGGTAGAGTGTTAAGCTGGTTAAGTTTGTTATTGCTCTCTAGCAGCCACTCCTGGTCAGGCTTGGTGCCTGTAATAGCATGACTTTGTGTATGCTGACTTTGTGATCTTCCAACAACATAGGCAGTGTGCAATAAATAGAGAAGTTGCAAGATTGTCATCATGTGCCTATGGCTCTTCTTCCAAAGCTAACAGGGCAATTGTGGCGTGTAGTCAACCAAAATTGAAAATATTATATTAAAAATTATTTTAAAACTATATTTAATTTAAAAAAATATTGATGCATGCAGCAATTAAGGGTGCAAGCCTATAATAATGGACATGAATGAGGAAGAGAGTAACAGTGTTCCTATCTTAGTGTGGTTGGAATAAAGTGTCGTGAAATCTATGTTTCTGTTACTAAGTGTTTTGTTTTCCTTGCTGGGCTGTACCACAGCAAGAGACCATGGAGGACAGGCCATCCACCTTAATTAATTTGGTTACAAGTAATATATAATATTCAGTAAATATAGCTCCCTACAACAAATTGGACTAATGTTTATCACAATAATTCATCAGAAATGAGAAATCCGGATAAATGGGCAAAATCCATCTTCAGATGCCGTGAACTCCACACCAGTCCACACCATTATGGACAGAATGGAATATCTGCTGTCACTACATGAGGAGATGTTTGAAGCCATGGCTTAAGATATTTCATCATTATGATGTTTGAGCTCCATGCCAAACGGTTTGAAAGTTATTGGACTCTCAAACTTTAACTAGTTGTTATAACGCCCCCCTTCGGGAATTTTTCAGACAAAATTGCTGTGTGGGTGTTTGCTTGCATCCTCTATCTGCTTGCCAAAAAGCAAATATAAAAAGTTAGTTACAAATAATAATAATAATAATAATAATAGAAAAAGCAAAAACACTAACTGTCTAACCCACTGCGAGGGCTTGCACCCTAATAATGGGCCTCTGTGTTCATGGAATCTTTTCCCAGTCAGGATGGTGATAAGCTTGTTTTTGGGGTCTGCCGTTGGAATCAAGTTTTCACCAAATCAAATTCCCAGGAGGTTTGCATTTTGATAAAATGATTTGTACTGGAAAGATTGTCTGACTTCTGAATTATTGTTCTAACCTGGCATTGCAGAGTCCTTCTTCCCTCTGCCCTGTGTTGCCGCGCAGTAGGTGTAGATGCTTAGTTTTTGGTCCATTACCAAGGTTGATCCTGCAATTGTCACATCTTTCTTATCCATTACTTAATGACTTATTGGTAAGGTCTGCACAACCTTTTTCCACTTAAATATTTTTGTTTACTCTCTTGTCCTTTCTGGAATGTGTAACCATTGTCACATTAACATAATTCCCACAGATAATACTCTAGGTTGGTACATCGTTAAATTGGTAAACATCCATCCAAAATCACTGGAAGTGCTTCAGATGCCTGGTGGACAATAACAAAAAACAAAAAAAGAAATGGCGGCACTACTCTTTACAGTATTTAAGACTTATTGGGATAAGTAACGACCAGTACAGTAAATACATCAATGGAATTTCCTGTTGACAGTTTTCGTATACTTTTTATGTCTTCTGTACAGAAACTGTGCTTGGTGTGGAAATGACAGGTCAGACCCCAGAACCATCTGCTGAAGTGACCAGTGGCACCACGGTTCCAACACCTGCACTGACTACTCACTTGACCATAGGCACCACAGTCCCCCCTCCAGCTCCTACAACCGAAGGGACAAACGCCACCACCCTCCCCCCTCCAGCTCCAATGACCGAGGGGACAAACGCAACCACCCTCCCCCCTCCAGCTCCAACAACCGAAGGGACAAACGCCACCACCCTCCCCCCTCCAGCTCCAACAACCGAAGGGACAAACGCCACCACCCTCCCCCCTCCAGCTCCAACAACCGAAGGGACAAACGCCACTACCCTCCCCCCTCCAGCTCCAACAACCGAAGGGACAAACGCCACCACCCTCCCCCCTCCAGCTCCAACAACCGAAGGGACAAACGCCACCACCCTCCCCCCTCCAGCTCCAACAACCGAGGTGGCAAACGCCACCACCCTCCCTCCTCCCGTGACAAATGCTACCACAGTCCCACCAGCACCGCCAACCACCGCAACTACTGCACCCTCACCTACTCCTGTACCCCAGCCTGCCATTGGCACCTACAGCATTCCGAATGACGTGAACAGCACTGCCTGTCTGCTGGCCACCATGGGTTTGCAGATCAGTTACAAGAAAGACGCAGTACGTTGGCAATGGGGGAAGATAATGGGCCACACTATGTGATCATTTCATTATTAAAGCTGTGTGTATTGTCTAGAGTACTGTTTTACCATCCTACAAATTACATGGCTTCTGTTGTAAGATGTATTGACAGTGCACATTCAATATTATTTACAATAACTCAAGCTGAATATCCTAGTTGCAGTTTTCTTCGTCTTTCTGTAAGTGTGAACTGATACATACTGTGATTGTAGAAACATGTATCCAAGCATAACTTTTGTACTTTTCAACAAGGCCAAGATTGCTGCAACAGGGATAAATGTGACATAAAGGAAATATCCTTCAGTAGCTAACAGTTAAGTGACATATGCTCATTTGTCTTGCAAATACACAGTCCTCATTATTATTTTTCTGTCCCCTTGGAGGTTGTAAAGAGTATAAACCTGGACCCCAACAACACTGCAGCCACAGGAAAATGTGGGGTTAATGGGAGTGATGCGTCTCTTACGCTGGCCTTCGACAAATCATCCATCACATTCACCTTCAGTGAGGTAGGTTGAGTAAAATGACCAATAGGGGTGCCAGGCTCTTGAGAAGACCGAATTTCTCATGGCAGTTGTGAAATATTGACAAATGGTTTCAACACAAACTTTTCAACATTTCCCAGTTTCTGTTAAAATCCTCTCAACACCCTTTATGGATGTGAATTAATTGGCATCTCAGTGTAGGCCTTGTTTTAATGAAGTCAATTAAGTTCATAAACCCAAGTCAACCTTGTTCTTGCATGGAATCTTGCAGGATGGAGGGAAATTCCGTTTGCATGCAGTTAACGTGACTCTCAACCTAGGTGGTGCAGGTAAGGAGTTCAACAAAAGATTTCATAACCCATGTACCCATTGATCTTTGATCCCTCTAATTTGAGCCCTTCGCCCCATGTGATCCAGGAGTTACCTTCAGCTCGGCCAACACTAGCCTGTCCCTCTGGGAAGCTTCTGTGGGCAGTTCCTACATGTGCAGGAGGGATCAGACCTACAACATCACTGAGGTCCTCTTCCTCCACACCTTGGGTCTGCAGGTGCAGCCATTCGGAGTGCAGAACAACAGCTATGCCACAGGTAGGTGTCTTTGTATGTGTAACTCTACATTCATATGTTCTGTATATATGTGCACCTGTGTATGTATGTATATGTATATATATAGTTCTTTTTTTGTCACCCTTTTCCCCTCATAACTGGCAAACATATAACATATTAATACATATTAATATCAAAATTTTGAGTGTAAGACTAGGGACAATATTATGTACACATAAAAAAAAAAAAAAGATTTCAACTGTTTTGCAACTTATGATTGCGTGTGGTTTCCCATCACTGCATGTCGGTAACCTGGTCGCTGTGCTCTTCTGGATGTATGCCATTCCTCCAAACACTTTCCCAAGCAGCATCTTGGGAAACTGACCCAGGGTTGGGCGATATTTATTTATATTAATTTTTGTCATACCGCCATACCTTCCAGACATTACACCGAGGTACACAGGTTTTTGAAAGCATTTCAAAAGCAAGGGGGCTCTGGCAGTCTTGGGGCACACGGTGGTGGGTTATTCTTTTGAATCGCTGATAAAAACCATTTATGCGCACAAGTCTATGAGCAGTTGCAAGCATGTTGAGAATAACACCACAAGAAAGTCCTTGTTCTCCTCTTTTCTACGTTGAATTTAGTAGTTGCATCCAAATTTTTTTTTTTTTTTTTTTTTTTTTTTTTATTTGTGTAAATGGAGTGTTCTCAAACAAAGTTAGCCATGAATAAAAGACTTGCAGTGACTGTTTATCGCAAAGGTAAGGTAGCCATGGGTAAATGAATTACAATTACGGCTCGCTACCCAGCCATAGAAAGAAATGGCTGTTTTACATTTTTTAGATGCACAGTCCGTGAACTACAATACAGTACCGCAAACAGCTACTTCAATTCACCACTTCCATAGTAAATATGAACTACTTTTTAGGATGCCGTTTAAAACTGCACCATCAAGTTTTCAAAATGTCCAATAACCTAAATACCATCCAAGACTGCTGTGCCCATTGGGTCTTGGTAAAATGAGTTTGGAAGGTAATTTCAATCTGCAGAGCTCTACATGTGTGTAAATAGTTAGCTGCGATCAATTTGCCTTAAGGGAAGGGTGAAGCTGCTTTTCCTGTTGTGAAATCTGTCAACCCAATTAGTGTTTATTCAGTCTCATTCAGTCACATTGCTGTAATATTATGTGTTTTCTCTGGTGCTGTGCAGATTCTGTGGAGCATTGTTTTAAGCCTTTTCTCCCTTGTCTACAGCTCATGAATGTGCAATGGATGACACCAGCGTCTTAATCCCAATAGTTGTTGGTGCCGCTTTGGCTGGCTTGATTCTCATTGTATTGATTGCTTACGTGATCGGTAGAAGAAAGACCTACGTCGGCTATCAGACCCTTTAAAGCAATCCTGGATCATTAACACACTGAATTCATGTTGTTATTTGTGTGTTCTTTTGTTCATTTCTGATGGGAGCAAGTGCAGGTTCTTTCCTTTCGTCCTGCTATAGTAGGTCATGCTGGTGCATGAGGCTTGAGTATTAATGGGCATGCAGTTCAGTATTGTGTAAAAGGTGCCGCATAGTCAATGTCAGCTGTAGGGTCTATGTTTTTATCTCTGTTGGGAGAGGCCTAACACAAAGGGGCTAGGAACTCAGCCTAAATAGGCAGTTAATAAGGAAGTCAAAAGCCCTGGTGGCTCTTAAATGTTATTTGGGTCTAAACTTTTTCTTTCCCAAACTCCATTCATTTTGCTTATACTTGCAGGGAGTGTGGCACTTCTCTGTACTAAAGGAGAGATGAGTGGGATACTGTGCTGTGGGAGGTAGTGCAGTGAGGGGAAAAAGCCCCAGGCTGCAGCTCTGATGCTGTTATGTTGCCCTATCAGCTGTCACCCCAGTCATGGACATGCTGCGAGCCTGCACTTGTCTCCCCCAGTATGCAATTGTTTTTGTTTTTGACATTCGTTTCATTCTTTTCTCCATGTATATATTTTACCTTTTTGTCTTTGGTGGTTTGACTCATGACCCAAGTTCATAGCCCAATTTTCAGAATTGTTTCCAGAGCAACCCAGTTCACAAGCCATTGCAGTGAAGTTGCACAATGCATAGATTTCTATTTGCATGGCTTTGCAGAAAATATTACACTGCTCCCTGTTGCACCAGCCTGTGACTATGGGCAGTTTTTGAATTCAACTATGGGAGACATTCCAGCTATAGCATGCGCTCTAGCACCATATCTCACCAGTGTGAGGGCTGTGAAATTGGGCTTGTGTTTAGTGTGGCATGTGACAAACCTGAAAACAGGTTTTTTTTTTTGTTTGTTTGTTTTTGACATTGATCATTTTGGCATTAAGTTTTAAAAAGGGATAACTCCATAGTTTGGAGCAAACTGCCGTTTCAGTGATTCCTGTGATATAAATTGTTACATTTCAAAATGTACTCACCTGGCTATAAGCTGTGTTCTACTTCCTCATTAACTCAAAACTGTTGCTGCTTGGTTCAGTTTGTGAATGTAGTTTTTTCTGCAGTGTTGGTGCTGAAAGCTGCAATAAAATTAACATTTCTGGAATCGTGCCATTGCAAACATCTGCAGTGTGCCGACAGATCAACCCGTTATGTTTTCATAATCAAGAGGGAAAATACTTTAGTGCATATACATGTTGTAATTGTGTATGTGTGTGTGGTTTTTTTTTTTTTTTTTTTTTTTTCTAAGCATACTGATTTCACTACAACATTTATTGCAAAGTATTTTGTTGTTAATCTTTTCCGTTTCAGCCCATTGGTCTAATTTGGGATTCATACCTCTTAGAAGTGAGTGAGATGCTATAGGGGTAAATGGTCAGTGATCAGCCAACTCTGCCCATTGGTCTTGCAAGGATAATGAAAAGCGTGTGGTAGATTAGAATGTGCTTTACATTTAGCCTTTACAGAACACAGGCAGGTTGCACAAGCCTAGTCATTACCCAGACCACACTACACAATTTGCGCTGGACCTCAAACCCCTTTTCTTCCTTCAGTGTTACCATTTAGAGCTGCTGTGTTGTAAGAAGTAACTCCCTCAAATGTTTTCCCCCTGTGATGTATTGAGGAGTTGAAATTCCACATGCAGTTTCTCAGTCACATGTTTCATTTATTTCAAACAGTACTGGACATATCAATAAAGGCAGCGGGTGGTAATTTTGTCCTAATTTTCAGATTATTTCAGTGGTGTCATGATGTGTAATAGTACTTGGTTTGTGAAATAGAAGTATCTGATTATCATGACAAGTGTGTGTGCCTTGCTTTACAAAATTTCATTTAGTCAGCTTTTGTTAAGCATGAGACTGCAATAACATATGAGTTGGTTCTTCAGCATTCATCTTCACCTGAAAGGTTTTGCAGAATTTCTCATTTGGAATGACATTTCAAAGAATGTATTTTTTGTGGAAAGGGAGTCCAAATTGTAGCATATAAATAAAAATAAAATGGCAGATACTTGCTATTTTTATGTACTCTGATTTTTCTACCTGTATCTTAAGGCACACAGTGGTATATTGTGGGATTCTGTTTTTAGTGATTTTTCTGATCTTTTAAAACAGGAGCTTAAAATAAAATGGACATATCTGCAAAACCTTGGTGGTCTCATATGGTTTTGTGTGTTTGAAGGTGTAAGGACCATTTCATATATTTTTTTTTTTTTTTTTTTTTAAATTATGAAAATAAAAATGTGCTTCTTGGTTCCTCTAAAACGTTCTGAGTAAATGTCTTTTTCTTTCATAAGCCAGTTTGCTGTGATAGACCTTTTTAAGATTGTTTAGATGTGTCCCTTCAGGTATGCTGTTATGTTTTTGTGGTCAGTTTTTGTTTCATGGCCTTGACGTTGCCTTTGTCTTTATTCTCATCCAGCTGAGGATTGCCCAGCAGATAAAGATGAAAGCTTCATTGTCCCCCTAATTGTCGCCGCTTCCCTCGGTGTTCTGAGTCTTATTGTGTTCATGGCCTATTTGGTTGGAAGAAGGAGAAACCAGAACAATGGATACGTCATTCTAACATGAAAAAAGTGACTTTAATGAGTTCAATTCCTTATTCAGAAGAGTTTTTGATCAGCATGGCATTTCAAAAAACATTTGAAATGCTATTTATTAAAAGGGATTTTTATTTTAATGTTCTTTCAGTGTATTTATCTAAAGCACAAGTGGCATTAGGCTTGACTACAGCCTCTTTCAATTATTATTATTTTTTTTTTCCCCTGAAATTCAAATACACTAATAATGAGGTGTTTTGTAGTGACCCTAACTATTTCAGCATAAGTTGAAGGAAACACATTTTTCCATTAAAATGTCATCCCTGAGGGAAGCTTTTGCAGTCATCGAGTTTGTAAGAACATAATGTGGTGCTCTGTTGTCATTCCAGACCAAATCCTTGCTACTCTCTGCTTTTTCTTCCCTGTGCTAGGAGTACGTTCTCTCCTGTCTGACTAACTCTCCTCTTCCTGGCTTGTAACCGCTAATTCCCTATTCTCTGTCTCTTTCCATGCCAGCTGAAGAGTGTCTCCTGGACTCTGATTTGACCTTTCTGGTACCTATTGCTGTGGGCGTGGCTTTGGCTTTCCTTATCATCCTAGTGCTTATCTCTTACCTGATTGGCCGGAGGAAGAGTCGCACTGGGTACCAGTCTGTGTAACCCCTCTTGGCTGAGACTTCTGTTGTTTGTCCTTAATCTGCGGTCCCTCCTGTTTCTTTTTTTACCATGTGACCCTCTGTTACCGTTCAGAGAACCCAGAATGACACGTAGGAATCAGTGTGCAGTTTCACATATGCTGCTGAGGATTTACTTGAAACTATGGAGGATGTTTGATGGTTAATAATACAGGCATGGCATCCAAGAGGAGGGTAACTCAGTTTATTTCTGTATGTAAATGCACGAACTTCTATTTGACAAACTTTTGCCTCAGTGGGCAGCTTAAATGCAGATGGAACAGTTTTAAAATAATATGATCACCTACTCATGCAACTAAATGTATCCTGTTTAATAGAAAAATGCATGACTCACCACCCATTTCAGTTCAGCCTCGCATTTCTCTATTCACGATAGCTGCGATCAAAGTAATTCTCTGAGAAGCATATTTTTTACAAAACCCCAGCAATCACTTATATGTTGTATTTTGGAGCAAATGTAATTCTATATGTGGATTTAAGGAAAAGTATCCCGGTTTTGAAATAAATGAATGTAGCCAAGCGTTTTTTAATCTTTTACTGCAACAGTAGATCAACTTGTACTCAAATCAGAAAATTTTACATTCAAATTTAAAAGAAAGTTATCGCATTGCACCAGCTTAAATGAAACATTTTCATTTTGATGTAAATGTTTTTATTTGCCTCAGTTATTTCAGTCATATATATTTAGGCAGTTATGATAGAAAAAAGCCATTGACTCTTGACCATATTGACATCAATGGAATATTAAAATTGATCTGCAAAAATGAGCAGTGTTTGTGAAAAGAATGTTCTGTAAGAAGTGACCCTCGAGATTCTTTTCACTGTTTGCGTCCTCTCAGGGAAAAGGATGGCAGGAACCCCATGATAACTTTTTTTTTTTTTTTTTTTAGTAAAGTGTAACAGATCCTATACTTTCAGCTAGCTGAGATTAAGATCCTGTGGTATGGATATTTAGTTGGTGTGTACTAAACTTGGATATGGCCTAGCTTTTCTCATTTTTGTGCCTTTTTGTTGCACTTATTTTTCCGAATTACTAAGTCCTAATATGTCACAGAATTTTAAGGTTGGTTAAATTCTGGAAGTTGAGGGGAAAATTAAACTTGTTCTCTTCTTTGGTAAAACATCTGTGTGTGTGTGTTTGTTTCTCCCCATTGGGGCAACTTTACTGTTTTAAACTTTACAGAGTTCTAAACACTCTGAATCTAAAATGTTCCATCCCACCTCTTTCTGGACTGCTTCAAAAACAAGAGAATGCTTTCAATTAATAAATGTGTCATCATAGACATTCAGTCAGATAACCAGTCAGGGGTTACTGTGAGTACTTTACTGAAGGTAAAAGACATGAACACACAGGTGTTTTTGTTTCAAATGTAATACAATGCACCATTGACATACAGTAAAAAGCTATACTGGTAACCAGGTCTAGATCTGATGTGTTGGTTGAAAAATTCTCAGGACCTCTGCTGATTTGGTGTAAGATGTTCCTTGTGCCGTGAGAAACATTGCTGTGTGGGCTTTTGACCTAGAGTATGGATGTTTTTATCATAAAGTTTTACAATTTAGGAATGAATGATGTTTGTCTAGATTCACAATAATGTGAAAATGTTCTTTTTCTACTCTGTGTAAAGGCAGTTTGCATATAAACCCTTTACTTACTATGCTGCCACCAGTCCTGTAACATCTCCATATTTATTGAAATTGCTATTCGGGAAATCAGTTAGGGTAAATAGTTTAAAACAGACCAATGTCAAACTGTCTGAAGAATGGATGTGATGTCTGACATGGAAAGTTTTTTTGAAAGTTTCAGGCTGCTGGCTTATTGCTTGATTTCCTTAAAACTGCTGTTTGGAGCCATGGTCCACATCTGTATTCAAGTATGTTGTATGGCAGTTACAGGTTAATGAAACTACCTGTACTGAACTTAACTTTGAAATACAAATATTGTGCTGCATGAATGAACATACCCCAGGGTTTTCAGAGGGTATGGTTTTCTTGCAGAGTATGTCTCATTGGAAGTTCAACAAGTGGCCAAATGTGACTTCAGGTGACGTGTATTTTTTTTTTTTTTTTTTTGCCATTGACAGAGAGATAGTATGACCATTGTAAGACATAATTATCAAAAAATGATCTCACTAACAAACACTGGTGCATTGGAAATTGTCAGGTGAGTGTTCATACATATGCAACTGACATTCTTTGGATATAAGCTGGATAGCAGTATCACTAATGATAACTTACACATAGACTTAATATATTTGTATGTATTTTTGCCAAGCTTTGTTTTTTAAACTAAGACTGAAGCATGTTGGCCATAGGCTCTTTAAATGTTACTGAAAGGTACCATTCACAAGATACTAGTGGTATCTGTTAATTCAAGTTATACGAGGTGATAACTACCCCTTTGTTTAATGAAAGACGTGGACTGGTTTGTAGAGCCCCACTGAAATTCAATGTAAAATTGGAAGTTGTTTGTCACAACTATCTAAGAAGAGATGTTGGGTCTTCACCTATCCCATTCATTGCAGTTGTAATGCTGATAAATAACATCCCAACCCCTAACTTCGGACACTGAAAACAGCAATGCTTTCCTATAATTGTGGCAGGAAACCCATGGATACATGTTACATCTTCAAACAGATCCAGTTGTACATGCAAGTGTAAAAAAATGAAAACAAACACACTGTTTAAATTAGTCAATTTAGTTCCATGTGTTTACTAAATTACTAAGACAATATTTTAAATGAATTTTAAAACACACAATGGCTCACAGTTTACCACAATATGTTTTCATGTTCTGAATCTGCCAAGTGTTCAAATGTTTTTAACATGTGTCCTTTACAATTAATAACATCAAGGTCTGTATCAATATTAACAATCTGTATAGTTATTTCTTGAAAATAAACTTAAATAATCCAATGCTTTAAAATGTGAATTCTGTCATTTCCACACAGATATATGATACAAATTGCTATGGTATAACCAAAATATAACATCTACATTTCTTTCAACACAAACACTGACAATGAGCCCAGCTAATTTGGAAAGATTGTGATACCTTTATTCTCAGATTTCTGATAAAAACTGAAATAAGTGATAGAAAATACATTTTAGTGAAGATTATTAAAAACTAATAGTTTGTGGATTGTAGTGAAGTGCTCTGGGAAAAAAAAAAATTATTTCAGCTACACCTATAATCTCATATGGAAGGCATGTAGCCACTGCAGTGACTACAATGGACAGCAGTAGACAATTTAGAATAATAGACCTCTACTTTATGAACAAGTAAAGATTTTGAAAATAAAAAAAAAAAATGCACCAAAGCAAAGCTTATCATTTTAAAACAAGTGAAATATGTGCTTTCTCATCACATTCTGCTTTTAATTACAAAGAAATAGGGAATGGCAATAATGGTAAAGTCGGGTTAATAACACAGTCGTGCTAACGTGAACAAAAACGGCACGTTTCGGCTAAAAATTTCCTGTTACATTGTATCTCCTCATTTGCCCTCTGGTTAATAATCTTAGTGAAGTAGTCTGAACACAGAATCGAAAAGGCAAGACCAGTAAATTTTGGAGGCATGACATGTAATGTGAAATGATGCTCTTTTTTTTTTTTTTTCAAAGTATAGTTGGGTGTGTATATTGCATCAAACCACTACTGCTCCTTCAGCTGTTATTGCTAATAGACAAAAATTATTAGTAGGTAATGCTTATATGTGTAAAGCACAGTGTCAAGTATTTTGTTGGGATGCTTATGACACCAGTTCTGTTCAACAGGATCATCAATTTATATTAGAACATTAAGGCATATGGTGTTTCACTGAATGTGTGTGCATGTGTATGTAGGGGTGTGTGATTGGCCCAGGGCACAGGGGTAGGGAGTGGCTCAAAATATTGTTGTCAAACAGGGTAAGGCAGAGGGAAGGGTAGATATGAAGTGGGAATAGACATTTCCGAAGTATTCACACCCCAATCTCTGGATAGTCTTGGCTCTTCAGCTGCTTGGTGTTATCCTGTCTATAGAGTCAACCTCCACTGGCCAGCCACAGCTGGCCCTATGCACCCACTTCCAGGGAGAAGGTCACGCTGCCTAGAAATCGATCAGTGGGGGAGTCATTGATGATGCCTTTGCCGTTCAGCTTGCACTGCACACTGAAGTGAGTGTCTAGTTGCACCCTGGGGAACCGCACAGCTACCAGGGGGTTGGTGTAGTTCACCTGTTGAGGATGAAGTATCAGCACAAGTGCAACAATCAAGACCTTTGAAAAGTCCTTGTCTACCAAATGCCTGATTTGAATCCATACTTACATGTCTCTGTTTCCCATAGTAAGGGTAGTACTTTAAGTTGAAAATGCTTTTGGGGAAGAACTCAATATCTCCAAGGTTCTCTTGTCCTCCTCTCTGACAGTGATTAAAAATAAAGTGTTTATGAACTATGTTCATTTTGCTTTTGTAAAGATGCTAGACATTGATAGAAATGACTGAAGGAAGATGACTGCTTACCTTAGCAGCACAGGTCACATTGATTGGAGTTCCTTGGCCTGGTAAGTATCCAAGAATCTATGGAGAGGAGGTACAAAAAGCTGCATATATAGTTGCATACAAATGAATAAAACAGGAAACACTGAGTTGTGGGCCAATTGGAGTTTATTGTGTCAGCTGTAGAAACTCCTGGCTCAAAGGAGATGAAGATAGCGTGCTTTACCAACTGGGCGGCCTGTTTTATTTTCATGAATTTGATTAGGGTGGTTGTAGAACACCGAACTGACAGGCCCCCTGCTGACTCCAGCTCCCAAGATATATATATATTTGTATAAGTATTTGTTGTTTGTTTATTTTTTTATTTTATTTTTTTTTTTTTGTTTTTGTTGTCACTCACATGATTGCATGTTTAAATGTACCCAGTCCTACTGGATAAGATAGAGACATACACCATCAGCTATTAACACCTCTGTGTGTCTCTTTCTATCTGGAACAGAGAGCAGGACAGGGTTAAGAATAACCTCCTGCTGGTGAGACACTTAGTTTAGATGTTTTCTAAGTTCCACTCTGCAGCTTTGAAAACAGTAAGGCTTTTTGGCATGTTTGGGTCAACAGTCTGAAATACCCTTTCTTTGTGTGGGAGAGGCCTTCTACAGGCCACCTCAGATGAGGTCACTGGGGAGTTCTGGCCTTGCTCATGTCCCATCCAACAACTTCCCCAAATATAACAACATGTAAATAAACATGCAAGGCCAACAACTGCCATCTGCAGCATGTTCCTTTGACCTGCAGAGCCTCGCTCCCAGAATAAACACATCTCCAGCTGGTCTTGATTTCAGATATTCATTATTCTTAATGTAGTTTGAGAAGGATGTGTCTGAATAAATTGTAATAATAAATCTGGATAAGTCTTTCCACATTTTCAGGCAAACTCTCAATCAATAATGCACATTCCCAGTTTCATGAAGCTACAAGATTAAAGAACTCGCTTTCATTGCTGACCACTAGATGTCCATAAAAGTCAATCAGAACCAATACTGCTGTCTTTGCTTCTCTGAACATCGGCTCATTCGGTGTGTTTTTGTATAACATCAGTCCTGACAGATGTCTGTGAGAACATGTACAACACAGTTTTCTCGAGCCCTTCCACCCAAACATGACCAAGAGTGCACAGTTTTCACCTTTCGCTCAGCTCTTACCCGGTTCATCTTCAGAAGGATGCAAGGCTTTCCCTCTGAGTAACCGAAACTGGGGTCCTCGATCCCTGAGCACTCGCGCAGCCAGGACCTCTTGAACTGGCACGCCTTCCGCTCAGCGCTCTCCTCCTTGTCGTCCTGTATGAAGTACGCGTCCTGCGGACACTGAATGTTCTGCTGCTCCTGAATGGAGTCGTCGTACGCTGTCAGAGGGGAGTAAGAAAAAGGTCCCATGAATACAGCTAACAGAAGCTGCTGTTTGTTGGCCTCCGCCCCGGAGTCCAGTGACCCGACACAAAAGAAGGGCTGGAGTGGACCTGAATGGAAATTCTCTGCTCACAAAAGTCTTCCGTCCCAGCTCTCTTTTCCCTGGCAGACAGCCTGGAGAGCAAGGTGAGAGGGAGGATTGGGGGATGGGATTTCTTTCCAGAGGACATGAAGGTAAAACTTTTTTTTGTTTCATATGCCGCCTGAATTCCTACCTAAAAGTGTTGGAAGGTGAGGTGTCACAGGGTGTATATTTTGTGACCTCAACTCACGTTCTAAGTAGGCCTCGAGGGCTGCCACATATTTCACCCAGGACCTGCGGTCAGAAGCGTTGAAGGAGATGTCAAATCCATTCGGCCCGCGAGGTGACATCATCATACCTGCCAATAAAATACAGAGTGAGTCAGCTGCCCCTTGATGACTGGAGTGGGCAGTCTGTGCACCAATGTTACCTGGGAGGATGGATAGGTATGTGCGCTAGGAAGCGTGTGGGTGAAGTGTTACCTGGGGGCATCACCCTGTCGTTGTAGGTAGGGATATAGGGGTTGATGGACCACATCAGAGCCCACATGCAGGCAGCAAACATTGCCGCCAGGAAGATGTACAGAGCTGAGTAAAACAGGAGGATGAGGCCTGTGGGTCAAACAGAAGAGGTAACAACCATGAGGAGTGTGTAACAGAAAGTCACCCAATGCTTTCTATCTGTCTGTCAATTTGTTTCTCCACACTGGAGAGATGACTCAGGCCTTAGCCCTGCTGTTGGTTTGGAAGTTTCACTACCCAGGCTGTCTGTGTGTTCAAGGCTGGGTAGCTCACCTCTTCAGCTGCAGCGCAATGGCCTCTCCAGCAGGACACATCTCTGGGTAAGCAAGGGGGGTATTCAATCAGCATATCACCTAAACTTTGACACTTTGATTATTAAATGCTGGCGTTTTTTTTTTCTTTATAGCTCAATGAGTTCAGCAATGACTAACACTGACTCACTAAACTGTGTTTGCTGAAACGCAAGTCAAAGTTAAGGACGAATGATAATTGAAACCACATCTTTGTCTCTTGGACCTTTTGCTGCTGCAGAGCAACTTGTATTTCAAAATCGAAAGGCCACCTTATGCTCAGAAGTGTTATTGAGGCCACCTTCTGGGTATCCAGTCAACAAAGGCCCTATGAATCGTACACTGGTCTAAAGGGCCATGAGTTCAGTACAGTTCTGTCACACAGGCAGAAGCTTTGCTGCAAGTGAGCCAGCCAGTCTACGACACTGGCATAAACATTTTTAACATGCAAGTAATACTTAGCCCAAGCGGCTGTTTAACTGACTTTTGTACCTCATTTGAAAAGATCAATTATTATTTTATGTAGCTTTGTCCAAGTGAGACACAGAGCAGCCCTGTGACTGGGTGTTCAAATTACGCATTAGTGGGTCAACAACTGAACCAACATTCCCAGGGAGTGACAGGGGTTAAGCTGTTTATGTTCGTTTGTCTCATCGTTCACTAGCTACCACTTTTGGTCAGTGGATCTGTGGATGAAGGAACTGAACACATGCTGACTTTGTCGTCCTCTTGACACAAGCGGTAAGTGATTGGTTGTGTGTCTGCAGGATGGACAGAAGAGAGGATAGGTCATCACGTGAATGGCAATGGTCTTGTGCTTTTGGCTCCCTCCTCCTGAGGTTGACAGGAGAAGGCTGCTTGCAGGAAGGCAAGAAGTTTGGTCGAGTTCAAAAAGGCGACAAATATAAACACAAAAAGTATATTACGTGTGGACGGACACTTAAAAAGAAGAAATGAAATGTAATCTGGGACAAGAGAACAACAAATGGCTCTTTAATCTTTGATTAACAGTCCATTAGTCAATAATTAGGCTAAACATGTCCCAACATTAAATGTCCTTGGCTGTGTAAGCAATTTCACAGGGACTGGTGGCAGCCAGCGTAGCGTCTCCCAGCCACAAAGACCTTTCTGTTCGAGCTCGGTGAGAATCCCCCCAACTGTTCTTTTACTCAGGAACACAGTGAACCTCCTGGTGCCATCTGAGGAATAGTGTCTTACAGACACACAAAACTGCTGCTATGGTTGTGGAGCAAACTGTGCTTCCTTATCATGCTCCTGTTGTGACAGGATATACAGCACAGACACATCTTATACCCATACTTAGGCTCTCCAGCCTCCTAATGGACACAAAATCTGCTCATCTTTTTATTATATCTGCTTTGCATCAACTTTCATTGCTTGTTTGGCTCAGATTATTTATATGGGACTGAGGAGCGATGTCTATTTGTTATGTTCATCCAGAGCAGCAGTCCTTCTGTACTCTCACATTCTTCAAAGGACACTTTTTCCAGATGCAGTTTAAACAAACTCTCTTTGAGCCTCTTTTTTTGTCATTGAGAATGCTAATAATGGAAAAAAACCAGAGTTGCATGGCAACACACCAGTGAAGCTGATTGGCTACTCCATGATCACTGACCCCATGGGCCTTTTCAGGAAGTTCCTGTGGCCATCGAAACCTCAGCTGTGCGTTTATCTGCTCAGAGCTGTACATGTGACAGTAAGCATGGCGGCAGAGTGACTGTGCGGTGGGTCTGTGAACATGTGGGGGTCAGTGTAGACGTCGCGGGTGGGGGGGGTTTGGGAAATGAGCACAGAGGTGGCGTAGAGGAATGAGGCTCCCGGCTGGGACACAGCCTATTGTGGCAGAAAGTCCAGGAATGGTTCCCAGGGCCACCTGTGTTTTTCACGACTGGCCTGAGCTGTCTGTGCACCTACATAAACACTGAACTTTGATACACACACAGTGGAATGGGGACCAAGAAGGGTCCATTTTGAAATGCACCAACACTACTAACCCCACACACGCACACACACACACACACACACACACAAGTAACGCATCAATTTGAAATTTTTGGTGAAATTGAACAAATTTTGAATCTTCTGAATCTAAAGACAAATATTTACTGAATCTGAGACAGCATTAGTCTCATTGTTTAATAGCCACATTTCGTATAAGACTGTATCTCATAAGATGTTTGTATATTTGTGAATATGTATGTATATGTGCACAGCAGCATAATTTACTTAAATGCCATCAAAAACTCATTATAAAATATTCATATTTGATCTCTAAAGAGATCATTGATCTTGAAATAGTGAAATAGTGGAATAACAGTTCCAGAAATGACTATAAATATCGGATATTAAAGACTGAGATCAATGGAAATATTAATTTACTGAACAGAAATATAAGAAAGTGAGGTGGGGGAATATCTAAAATGTGACTCTTTACAACAAAATATTTGTAATTTATGTTTGGATTTGGTTGCAGGGACCTAATTACAACATGGATTATCCATGATGCTCTGACATGGAGTTGTTCGACAGAAATAAAACCTTTTTTTTTTCACAAAAAAAGCAACTGCTTAAGTTACATAAATCATAATGAGCAAGAAAACGATTGAACTTCATTCCCTAGTCTGGGGTACAGGTGTATCCACTTACAAATGGACATTTTTTAAATAATTTTTTTTTTACCACTGTCCAGAACATTTATTTGAGGATGTTCAACTTACTCCAGCTTTTTCCAGAGCGGCCCATAAACTCCCGTGTCTCGGGGTTCCACAGGTACCTCTTCAGCTCATCCATTTTTTGGCTGAAGGTCTTCTTGGGCTTCGGTTTGGGCTTCCACTTCTCAAAGTCGAGGTCCTCCGCCTCCAGGGGCTGATGTTGCGCTAGCTCTTCCTGCTGCTCTTCTTGGTGTGAGGCCGACACCATTTCCAGCTCGTCCTTCTGCTCACTCTCACCAGTCTGTCGTAAGGGCAAGGAGACAGCCATGAAGAGCGAGGCCCCTGTGTCTCGTTCAATGTTGCGCACATCTGCATCGCTTCTAGAGCATATTTTAAGTGAGCGTTGAGCATGTTATAGTGACATATGTACTGCTTAAGAACCTCACCTTTGATTGTAAAGGCAGCATCACACTAACCTCACCCACAGATAACTCCTACCACACAACCAGACCCTTCACACATCTTACAGGATGGACAGTTAACCTCTACAAAATCATACAACATCCAGCTAATCTCTGTCACACTTCTCCTTGTGAGTAACTTGCTCCTCTCAATTGTCTTCTATAAGGCAGCATCCTACAAGTCTACTCCATCAAAAACTTTAACAGTAATAGTTTGTGATCCTTGCAGCTCAACTGCACTGCCCCTCTGGAACTGTATCCACAAGCATTTATTCGCTTTTACACATATTCATTAATATGTGCAATATCAGCTGTAATGACTGTTTCTTCAGTTGTTAGGATGTAAATGGAACAAATATAGACTCAGACACTCTCCAAAACTAATCTGCTTTTTGCAAGTGAATGAACTGAGGGAATTTCTATTAATGTTGATACTCCCCTTTTGAAAATGTTAATGTATTTTTAGGAACACAAGCATCCATTTCATAGCCTAATTTGTTATACCATGTTTTCAATGATGAACTATGAAGTAAATCTAAGCTACACAATTCACATATCTAGCATTCATAATAACAGACTCCCATATTGGTAATACTCCTCCATGAATCCCTATTATAGTGTAAACACAACTGTCATAGTATCAATCAAATACAAAAGCATGACTAATGAAAAAAATTATGTAATCAATTACCATCTTTGCTTAAGTATCACATCCTTGTAACTATCGTGCACGGAATCTGAAGTACGCTCATGCTTTAGTTACAGAGTATGATTGGGACTAGAATTGTTGGTTAAGGTGAGAGTTACATTATACATTTGTATCAAATTTTTACAAATCTATTTTAACAAATTTTACAAATATTACATTTGTACTGTTGTTTCAGGAAACACACATTTCTGGGCCAGCATACAGCACGTAATTTATAGTTTAGCTGAATGACGGCAAATATAAAAATATGTTATATATTCCCTGCAGACTGTTGCAGAACTCTAAAAACACAGGGGGGTTCTACTCTAAGTAAGAACTTTTTGGGAAACATGAGAACAATATAACTATATAAAAATCCAAGTTCATACTGTGTTTTACATGACACATTCATTTTAGACTGATGTTTTGGGTAACACAAAGGTGCAAGAACAACTATGCCGTTGGTGCAAGTTTGATTTAACGGATGCCCACAAGGACGGATGAAGACTTAATGGAGCTCACCGCATTTGCAGGGTCGTCTCCATGGTGCTGTTCCTCGTCTCCGCCCGCGGTGGTATTCGGCTCCATGATTCTACAGAGAAGAAAAAATGTACTTGTTAAACCAATCACATCTCCTGTAATCCTCAGTGAATCAAAGAGGCACCCATGGTCTCATTGGGCTCAAGCCTCTCTTTTAAGTAAAATTGGTTGAAAAGCAATACGAAAATATAGTAATTATTTTCGCGAGCGTGGGCACGCATATGTTTGCAAATGCATATCCGTTTGTGGTACTTGCCAATAAATTTTTAAATTGGTAATGTCTGGTATAAGAGACTTCGAGTTTTCTTCTCCTGCAAAAGTCAAATAGGGGTCCCTGAAGTCAGCTTAGCCTTGTTAAAAACAAACGATATGTTGTCAAAAAATATTTTCTGCTTTCATCAGAAAATAGGAGGCACGCAACAGGAGCTGGACAGGGAAGACCTCTTCTCAACTAAGCAGACATCATAGTGAATGAAATCTTGTCTAAACGAGGGATTGGGGGTGGGATACAAAGTGTGAGAGTTTTTTTATTCTTGCCGGGGGAACTTGGCAGCGGTGCAGTATTCTGTTCTACAGTATTCCATACACGCACGCCACAGTCCCTTTGTCTCTTGGGATGAGACGAGGGTAAATCCCGGAGCTTTAAAAGATAAGATTTTATTTATCCAAACTCAGTGTGCTATTGTCAATCAGCGCGAGCCTCGTCGTTGAATGGAGAGGATTCTCCGACTCCGACTTGACTTCTATTTTTACGCGCTTGAAGGGCAGAAATTGATTTTCTGTTTTCCTCGATAGATGTAGTGTGAGCTGTGGCACTGTTTGTTTCGAACGTGGAAAAATATTGCATGTATTATAATTTACGATCTGTAAGACCCATGCACACTTGCGAGAACTTCAGTTCATTCAGAGGCTTGGGACTCTCGCTGTTTGTATCGTTCTCTATCATCTATTTGTATCCTGGTCACGTTGCGCGCTCTTCGTCAGGAGACCTGTTGTATTTTTTTTCTTTATTCTTTTTGAAAAAGGGAATGTCGTCATGGAAAAAGGAGCTCCGAGGGGTCTACTTTCTATGTTCTCGGCCCCCACAATTCTACAAGTTTTCTTCGACATTTATTTACTGGTGGTGCATTTTACAGGATAGCCAGTGAGATGTCTAGTTTTAAAATCTATGTTGAAAGCCTCAAGGAAAATGAAAGCAAATGGGCTCATTGCTGTGCTGTACACGCCGCAACAAGTGTACAGTACTAAAATGATTGAATATAAACAAAATACATAGTTTTTTAAAATAAAATGCAGTTAAAGTAGTACTCTAGTTAAATGTGTTTGAATCGCTGTTACCAGACTACATTACATGAGGAACATAGTGTGAAACTATCGTCCTGTATATGATTGTAACGGGTTAACGGGTTCGTCGGGTACAGTACCATGGGGGAACCCTTAATTTGGAGGTGGGGGATGGGAGAGTAGATTTCCATTAAACCACGGCGTGGCGCTCTGTGCCAATGTATTCAAACATTTGTAGTCGATTTTTCTTAATTTTGTATAATTTGTACCTGTGACGACACACTGTAACTGGAAACGTCCTGGCATGACGACTAGTATAGTTTGTGCAGTGATTATTTTAAATGAATATTTATTGTTGAGGGCTAGAACAAAATCTCAGCATTTTTATAGAAGTAGGCTTCAAGATCACTCGTAATGTATTACCCTTTTTGCAAATATAATCATTTTACAATATATTTTAGGTAGAGATAATATAGATAATATGAGCAATTCCTGGTTTGATCTATAAATCATGTCACTCCGAGCAAAAATAATCAAGCAATGACGCCAGACTCTGTGTTATGGAATGAGAGTTATTTCTTTTCAAGACTGTTTCGCATTTACCTGTTGACAGAAAAACGAGTCTTGATAAAAGCCATGGAACGTTCAGCCATGGAACTGTAATTCGAACGCACAAAAAAAAAAAAAAAAAAAAGAAACACTCAGATGAGGCCAATGATTTTGAGGATTTGATGATTTTCGGAGCGTTTTGTGCCGTAGCTTTACCTACACCATTGTGCCCCCCTTTAACAATTGTTATACCCATTTGTGACACTTGACGCTTGGATGTTGTTTAATGTTTATTACTTGGCTATGTACTATGTTTACTTTGCTATGCTATGTTTATTACTATGACTATTACATAGACTTTATTTTAACTTTGAACTGCTGTAGCAATGTTTAAATGATGCTCTTTCTTTCCTGTATTTACGGTGTCTGTATTCACTCCTTGTACGTCGCTTTGGATAAAAGCATCTGCAAAATGAATAAATGTAAATGTACACACAGGTTATCCGTGCTCGTGTCTTTCCGCGTCTGTATTTGAGCTCTGCGACAGAGCGTTCCGAGTTTGACCTAAAAGCCAAGGTCAATGCAATAGATGCAGGGAGTAAATGAGTACTGTCCGCTCTTTCATATAGGCCTATTCGAGTTTAGTTAACGCTAACATAAACCTGTGTGAAAATACGTGCATGCATTCAAGATCCTTATTCATGAATGCTGTAACAGCATGCTCATGTAAATGACAAAAATACATGTTCTTTTAACTTAAAATGTGTCTCGTAATTTGTTAAAATAGTTCATTTCGATTGGCAATTGGTAATTTTTTAAAAAAATATATAGTCCCTATAATGTACAAAAATGTATAAAATACATCGTAAATTCCAAACTCATTAGATGTGTCTATTTTACTAACATGTTAATACCGTAGGCAATTGGTTGTCTGTGCTGCAGAATGTTTTTTAAAAAGATTGTTGTAATGCCTTCATATGTCAACCTCAAATTGACTTTCAGTAGACAAGAGCACAGGTCGGTGCTATGAACGTTTATTTCTTATAACATGATTGATTATATGAAGAATCACAAAAACCGAGGTAACCTTGAAATAAGAAACAGACACACTTTTGTGGAGAGAGAGAGGAATCAGTGGAGGCTAAGAGCTGTGTGACACAGAATCAGCATTGTGTGGCATTGGTCATCCTTGTGCTGAATGACCCAATTAAATAGGTCCAGCTCCAAGATCCATCTACCTCTCTGGCCTGTGGGACCGTTATCAATGATCCTGTGCTCGAGATATCATGGTCAGTGATACAACGTCTAAACCCATGCAGAGCCCACAGGTATCAGTCAAATGTGCGTTTCATTAAGTGTATGGCTGGTGTGCACCACAACATGCTCAAATCTGTCTTTGTCCTGTACCAGCACTGCTCCACCTGCCTCTTAAGAGGTAATTGTGTATACATGCCACTTGCACCCCCCTCAGGTAGTTAAACAATGTGTCACAAAGAGATGTCGATTTGAATGGTACATTTTTCCCCGGCAGGGGGTTTAATAGTGGTGCATGCTGGGAAAAGTTACTCACAAACCGCCTGTAGAGTGCAAACTAAGGAGGGCTCTCACCTCTGCAGGTGACTTAGGGCTCATTCAGGTTTTCCACTTTTTCTGTGTTCCTTGGGCTAGGCTAAAGACTGTACTGAGAGATGACATGACCTAGAAATATCCAGTGATTCCTGGAAAGGTGGCATTTTGGGGGATTCAATTTGTGACGTGCGGACTGGATCTTAAAAAATACCTTCACCAGGCTGGACAGGTGTGCCTTGAATGCGCTGCCATAGATCAGAATGTTGTCCAGGTAAACCATGCAGATACACTAGGGCAGTCCCACGAAAACCAGCTCCATCATATGCTAGAATATGGCATGGGACTTAGTGAGGCCCAAAGGTAGAGACAGCTATCAGTAGAGACCTCTCCCAGGGAAGAAGACCATCTCTGTCTTCCCTAGCCACCCCTGCCTGCCAATAGCCATGTGAGAAATCTAATGTGTTGAACCACAAAGAGCCTGCCAGCGCATCTAAGGTGTCGTTCAGGGGACAGGGGTGGAAATCTTTCACATTCACCACACTAGTTAAACAGCTGTAGTACATAAGAAATGTCCATTGCCCTCATTTTTTCTGACCAACACCATAGGTAAAGCCAAAGGCTGACGCAGTCTGGATAAAGGTTTGAAAGGGTCCATGTTGTAGTGGCCGCAGTTTGTGCTTTTGTTTGTTTGTGTGTGTGTGTGTGTGTGTGTGTGTGTGTGTGGGTGTGTTTGATAAAGGCAACTAGTATATAACAAAGTGTGATTAAGTGGTAAGGTTAGTTTATATCTGCTGTGCTCTAAGCAGCATTAGCTTTTAAGTACTTGTGTATTGTAATTTGACTGAGTACCCCTGCTGTGCCAGTTCTGCTGTTGTCTTAATGATTTTATTCATTTTCTTTCTTTTACCTTGGTGTAATTGTAGCTGCTGTTTTTAATTTGAAGGATTTGTGTACTTATTGGTTATGTTAATATTTGTAATGTTAAAGTGTACTCAATAAAACATATCCTTGGGGATCTAGCATTTTTATAGTGGTCATTTGGATACACTCACCCTTACTGGTCTGCTTAGGGATTGAGAAAATCTATTTAGGTGACATCTTTCTTTCTCTCTCTAACTGGGAGAGGCATAGTCATGTACCTGCTGTCCCCTGGTGGTTGGGAGGGCCATAGCGGTCTCCCTATCTCCCTAACACATGCCCTGTGAAGGGTAATTTCTTATGCTTGAGGTTTAGAAAAATGGGTTGCAGAAACCTCATTCTTTAAAAAGGTCATATTGTGAGTGACCACTAGTTTTGCTGTTTCTTAAATGTCAGGATAGATCCACCCATTTCAAAGTTTGGTAGGATTAACCTCAAAATTCCCTCACACAACAAAAATATATTTCAATATATTGAAAAATATTGGATAATATATTTAAATATATTAAGACACTTCAAATATATTTTCCAATACATGTCAATACATTGTCTGTTTTGCTTAGTAATATATATATTCTAAATTATAATAACATAATATATTAGAAATCTTACCATAATATTGCATACTACTTCAGTTTCTGTTTGCTATATTCATATACAGGTAGACAAAATAATGAAATTACCCAAAGAAAAAGACCCATAGTCTGAAGCACCTAAATCTCTATTAGAAATTAGTTTTCACATGTGTTTCAAATGAATGACAATACTAATTACCAATATGTTTCTGCTATAAAAGCCATTTTAAAATGAACATTTAGCTTAGCTAGCAACATAAGAGATCTAACAGATTTCTGTAGATTTTTCCATTCACTCTTTGACAGAATAGGTACTCATGTATAGTGTAGGGAAGGGCAGTACACATGTATTATTTTTATTTCATTCAACCAGACATGTACTATGGATTATATGAGAATATGTATGAGGATATGTACTCAAGTAATTTATTTGCCATTAGTAAGATACATTTTTGCTTAATATGTCAAATGTATTATCTGATCATTTGTCCTTGTGGACCAGATGACCAAGCGAAGGCACAGGAGAGAGGAACTAACAGTCAGTGTTTTGGGAGCAGTGACCAGCGCGACATTTATTTCCAATGCAAATTTTCTGGGACTCAAAATGCCCAAAATGTAATCTTTGGCATTATATTGTTCTTGTGCTCTTAACCGGTCATTCTATGTGTAATTTCATAGTTTTGCATTAGATGGCGTGAGCGAGCACAAGTGGACCTGCTTGTTTCTGGTGCTCTTTCTGTGATGTCTTCGTGTCGCTTTGAGGCTTCATCTAAAAGGAAGAAGAAGAGCTCCATTATTGTGACAGCATACATTTTTATTTTTATTTCCATCCTTAGACTCGTCATCAGCCAGGAAGCAACAGCCAGGACTAAAAACATCAATGTGGGATACTACTATTCCATGGTCCACCGTGAGTGGCAATGCATGCCAACTGGTGATGTCATAAACGATTCATACCTCCTATTCCAAACAAGTTCACAAAACCAATATTCATATATTTTTGTTGTGATTAGAATATTCCTGACATGTCATGCATTTATAACTGAACCCCCCTCACTCCGCCCCACATACACACACTAAAAAGAATGCATTTAAATACAGCATTTCATTGTCCTCAAAGTACTGTGTGCTTGGGCAGTGGGGAATAATTTAAGCAGTAATTTAATTTAAGCTGTTTGCATTGGATTGATCACTACACATACTTCTAATATGGACCTGTGTGGTATTATGACCAGAGCAAGACGCTTTTCAGCTTTGTTGCAGTATCAGGATCCCGTTTACACTGAAATAGGGTGTAAAGTAAGCCTATTCATAGAGAACTTCAAGTTTAAACTAGCAACAAACAGGTCTGCTCTTGAGGGCCACAATTCACCAGATTTTTTCAGACAACCCTAACCCTAGCACTAACCCTAGAAACCCTAACCCTAATTCTAGAAAACCCTTACCCTAGAAACCCTAACCCTAATTCTAGAAGCCCTAACTCCAGTCCAGGAAACCCTAGAAACCTTAACCCTGGAAACCCTAACCCTAATTCTAGAAAACCCTAACCCTAGAAACCCTAACCCTAATTCTAGAAAACCCTTACCCTAGAAACCCTAACCCTAATTCTAGAAACCCTAATTCTAGAAGCCCTAACTCTAGTCCAGGAAACCCTACAAACCTTAACCCTGGAAACCCTAACCCTAATTCTAGAAAACCCTAACCCTAGAAACCCTAACCCTAATTCTAGAAACCCTTATTCTAGAAGCCCTAACTCTAGTCCAGGAAACCCTACAAACCTTAACCCTGGAAACCCTAACCCTAATTCTAGAAAACCCTAACCCTAGAAACCCTAACCCAATTCTAGAAACCCTAATTCTAGAAGCCCAAACCCTAGCCCAGGAAACCCTAGAAACCTTAACCCTGGAAACCCTAACCATAATTCTAGAAACCCTAACCATAGAAACCCTAACCCTAGCACTAACCCTAGAAACCCTAACCCTAATTCTAGAAACCTTAATTCTAGAAGCCCTAACTCTAGTCCAGGAAACCCTAGAAACCTTAACCTTGGAAACCCTAACCCTACAAAACCCTAACCCTTATTCTAGAAACCCTAACCCTACAAAACCCTAACCCTAGAAACCCTAACCCTAATTCTAGAAACCCTAACCCTAATTCCATAAACCCTAACCCTAATTCTAGAAACCCTAACCCTAGAAATCCAAACCCTAATTCTAGAAACCCTAACCTTAGTGAGGACTCATCAAGGGAAAGCTCAACATATGGGGATCATTCAGTCAAGAGGCTAACCATCCGCATTGTTCCTACCACCCTACGGGGTGCTAGCCAAACATCAGAATGCCCTACATTAGTGATTGGGGCATAAAGGGTACCTCTATGTGCCTGGACCAAAGCGAGGGAGACTAGTAGGCCCTCAGGGAGGCAGGGATCAAGGTGCCAAGGTGCTCGAGTAAGAACTCTGTTAGCGGGACCTGTGGACAAGTGACAGGGACCATTGAGAGTGTACTAGCTGCAATACATATGGGGACCTTGCCCTGGACCTTCACCTTAAATGCAGAGGAGGGGTTTATTACAGCCTCAGTCTTCTGACAATGGCATGGCACACATTTCCAGGCTGGGCCAGCAGATTGCACGGGGGGTAACTGAAAGAGCTTGGGACCGTGCAGCTCGAATAATTCTCGATAGCAATCACTGATAACATTCATGCCAAGGATACCAAGGGTAGTTTTCTTATGACTCTTTCTCACATTGCTGACTGAATCCTTCAAAATGAATATACCCCTATGAACTATGCCCCTAAGGTTAAATACATTTACATCTAGGTCAACATAACTGATGTAGAGTATATCCAACCCTTTTGCTGCTGTCAGGCCCAACCAACTGCAGTCACAAAGTCTGAGGTTTTGATTTTTAATAAATTTGCAAAAATTTCTAAAAACATGTTTTCACTTTGTCAATATGGGTTACTGAGGGTAGATTGATGGGAAAATTTTGTCCATTTGAAATTACATCTACAATACAATAAAGTGTGCAAAAAGCGAAGGGGTCTGAATACTTTCCATAGTACATAATTGCAACTGCATATTTGATTTTTGCTGTGATCTCAACAAAGCAGACATAAGACACAGTTTTGGCAGGTTCCTTTCTTTTTTATTGACAAACAAATGCAGTATAGGCTTGTGTAGACTGTATCCAGAAGTTAAGTTCCACAGCCAGAAGATTATCCAAAAAAGGTGGGACTTGAATCAGTACACATACAATTCACTGAAAATGCTACGCTACATACTATTCCACAGTATATGCTAAAAAAGCAAATTTTAAATTTTAAAGTTGAAATAACCCTTGTTATGTGAACCTTTCCTTTTGGCATATGTAAAAAAAATCAGTTATTTTTTGTTTAGCTTGTTTTTTTTTCATTACAGTTGACAGAATGTGATACTTTTTTTTTAAAAGTAGCACTCAGCATGACATGCAGGAGGTAGATGGAAACAGATGAAAAGTAAAGGAAACAGATGAAAAAATAATTCATTAATCTTGATGAAACTAAACCACAGTACACAGTATGTGTACTCCTGTTTCATATTAATGTCAATACAACTTGCCAGTATGTTTCTGCCATAAAAGATGTTATAAACTCACCATTACTAAGTGAGTTTCTAAAGCAGCAAGTTTCTGGTGCAATTACCACAGGGTGCACCCCACTGTTCCCACAGTCTGATACACACACATACACACATGTAAATGGATTCAAGAGCAGTTCCATGAAAACCAGGATGAAGTTAAACTCCTTCCATGGCCACCCCAATCATCAGATCTAAAAATTATTCAATTATATTGAGCCTTAACAGAGAACTGTGGCATGCAGAGTACAGAGCAGACTTCCACCTCTGCTCCTTAAGAAAATGGAGGCCTTCCTTCTTGAAGAATCGTGCAATATCCCACTACAAACAGTGAAAGATTGTGTAAGGTAATTTGAGTAGGACTCAAACTCAAGAACTCTGAAGCAATTCTTCCGGTAAAGAGTAGTCCTTATGAGTTCAATTACTTGTAGTTTCCATTACATTGTCTACCTCATATATTCTTATATACATTGCAGAAATAAGTTCCCTCAAGGGAACAAGTTTTTTTTTCAGATATTGTCAACATATTTTGCCAAATATTTTTACTTCAAGGGAAGCATTACAATGAACAGAGAACATTTGTCCTGAATGTAAAATTATCCTCAGATGTGGGCAACTTTATATATATATTAATCAATTCCTCCCCGGGCATTCCTACTATGACTTTCTTTCTTTTTCTATTGTATATTCTTTTGCACTTTCTAGACTAACGTAACACATGGAATTATGAACAGCCAGCCAAAATAGCCAACCATCTAAAATCGAATAAACCATCAAAAGAAAGGTATAGCTATTTCACAAAACTTCTCAGTTCTACAGTCTTACCTTACCTAATGTATGATACACACACAATTATTTAAATTATGCTATATAAGTAAATAAAATAGTACTGGTTGCTTAATAGCTGTGTTTGTTTTGCATTGTCACAATTTGTGAGTCCTGCCAGACGGCTGGCACTTGAGATTATTTGTTTTCTGCTATGTTTACAGTGGAATGGTGTACATTTTTCCCTGATAATTCAATCTTCACCCCACCTCCTCTTTATAAATTACAGACTATAAAATCATGTCAAATAAACATAAAGGAAACATGTAACAAAATAAACAGTCTAATCACAGTTTCAAGTTAATACATATGCTATATAACATACAATGTGAATCATTTCATTATTCATTCTTAATTCCATGAGTAAAATTATTAGTTGTATAAACTTGTGTGTATACAGCCTTGCTGGATAAGTACTGAGAACGGCTAAGAATTCAGTATCCACAATGTCAATACTTGATTTGTCCGGGTAAGTAGAAAATGGCAAGCAGCATAAGACAGAAAACCAATTAAATAATGAAAGCTTGGAAGAGCCTAGCAACAATAACAGCCATCATGATAGTGCTGGAGTATGAAAGAGCCTCTGAAATGTACAAAGGATTTAAATCAAACAGCTGAGAAAACAAACAGCTAAAGAGATAAAAGTAGGCACATCTGCCCTGGCCCTCAAATGAAAAAATAATCAAAACCCTGGCTTAGAAGGCACAATTCCTAGCAGTCAGGATTCATCTCAGTAAGTCTCTGGTATAACAAATTCAAACTCTGGCGTGTCTTCTGCAGTGTTCACACTTGTCTGTGAACGAGGCTGAGACCCGGACTCGATAAAGATATCATCCCAGTTCATCATTGTAGTCTGGATGGAGGTAGGAGACTCTGAGCCACCACCAAGCCCTTCTCGAGGGTCCACATGGTAGACAATCCCTTCCTCGTTGATCATGCGAATTTTGCCCTCAGACATATAGGAATAGTCTTTGATCTCCAAGGTCTTACAGGGGAGCAAGCGATATAGGTTGTTTTCTGTGTATCCTTTCTCTTTCCTACCCGACGGGTCCTCGTTGTGGACCTGCTTGCAATGAGAGGACAGCAGCTGGTATGAAATGAAAAATGCACTGCAGAGCAAGCATTGATACCGCCGCTCACCAGTGTGCTGGATCTCATGCTTTGTTCTGTACTCTGCCAGGGGAAAAACCTTGTCACAGTAATGGCAGGGGTACTTCTTCTCCCAAGAGTGCACATTAAAATGACGCCTAAGACTGGTTAGACACACATAGGGACGCTTGCACACAATGCACACGTAGAAGGTCTTCCCATCCATGATCAGCTCATAGTGGTCATCCATTCCAACTTTTGTTTTCTTTTTTCCGCCTGGGGGAGGTGTGTCTGGACTGTTAGGAGAGAGCAGTGACTTCCTGTTCCTCTTTCCTTTGGAGTCCCCTGGCCCTGGGTTGTCTTTCATGTGAACAATGGTGCATGTGTCCTCCCTTATGTCAGGATAATCCTCGCTGCCTGAAGAAAGCAAGTCAATTTCGGAATCTTTCTCTATTACTGTCTCTTTCCTCCCCATCACATTTTTTGGACTGCTGCCAGGCCCTATGTCAGAGAGCTTGATCTTAAAATCTCCAGGTCTGTCTGCTGATGCCTCTAACACTGTGGTTATTTGTTTCTTTTGGACTCCTATCACGTCATGATTATCTTTGGACTGGGAGATGTTGCAAGGCTCTTTGGGGGAGTTGTTTATTTGTGATGGAAGAGCTGGCAGGCTGCAGCACTTGCCCCTTGTGGAGGAGCCTGCAGGTGAAGAGGGAACACTTCTGCTGGTGTCTGGGGACTCCTGCTCCATAGGGGAGCCAAAGGAGGTAGAGTCTGGCTGGGTTTGAGAACCTCTGTTGTGATTGTTAGATTTTCCTTCTTCAACATTTTTAGTCAAGGGCTTGTGGTTGTCTTTTTTGTTCTTGCTGCTCTCCTGTTTTGTTATAGTAAGACTGGCCTCTCCTTCTGCCTCATCGCCAAATTCGTCTTCTGTAGATGATTCATCTACATCAATGACTGCAGACTTACAGCTTTCTTTGGTGTTGCTAGACTTCCTTGTGTTCTGTGGTTCTTGTTTTGAGACAAAGAGAACTTCATCATTGTCAGAGTGCCCACTCTTATAGCGGTCACCTTTGAACTCCTCTGCAGACAGAGAAAATGCCTCAGTGATGATGGGCATGGCTCCAGACCCCAAATCCTGAGATATGATGTCACTCTTTGCTGGAACATTCTTGGCACTGCTTTGTGCACCATTGGTGTCTCTATCTGCTTGATCTCTGGACACTTGAGGTAACCCCTTTACCTGGGAAAGTGGATGGCCCAGACTGGCAATGAACTTAACACCCAAGATCTTTCCTGATTTGATGAGTTCCTCCAGCATGTCAGAACGAACCCGAATGATCTTGGCACTATAGATGTAGTTCAGGATTACCTCAAAAATCTCTGCCTTAATAAAATTTAGTTCTATCACCTGTCCAGCCACTGAGAAGAGCTGGTGAAAATAAGTACTGGATGCTGACAAGATGTTCCTGTGGGCTTTGAATTTTCGGCTCTGCACAATTATAGTGACATCACAGAACAGTCCAGTGCTCCTCTGGTCATGAAAAGCCTTGAGTAGCGACCCTGAATACTGTGTGTCAGCTGCAGAGATCAGCTTTATGCTTGACATACCTGTAGAGCAAAGACATACACATGTTACTTTAACAGGTTGCTATAGTGTAATTCAGTGGTGTATTCTGAGCTATATTGACAAAGTTACTGGGACGGCATTTCCAAAATCCTGCAGACTGAAAAATTATGGATTTGCAATTAATTAGCAGAGGATTTCAGCTTTAGTTGCTTTCACAAAAGAAAACCAAAATATGATCTGTTTATATGTGCTGGGTAACGATGGCTAACTGTGTCTTATTTGCGAACTGACTTGCTTTAGAGTAGCAGCTAGCCTTCGTGACGTATTAAGTACATTGGAGCCTAAGCGATAGGATAACTTTTCATAGCTTACGCTGAAGAGCATTTTGATTCTCAAAATAATCACTTATCAACACTAAATATAACTAGTGATAGATCCCTAACCTACAGCTAACATTAACTGGCTAGCAAAATACACCAAATATGTCACAGTGGAAAACAATGGTTTAAAATGAGGATAGTGCATAGTACGAACAATTACATAGTACATAGCAACCATTCAAAATACACCAAATTCAGTTTTGTTCCTGACGTTTTACTCAGAATGCTATATTGCTGGCTAACGTAACAGTTGACATGATAAGAGATTCATCTCTGGATTTTAACTAGCTATTGGTAACACTCACGCAACCATTATTTTCCCAGCTGTAGTTATGTTACGTTAGCCTACTGTCAGTGCTGGCTATGTGGCGCGACTCTGACGTTAGCTTACTTTATCACCACTGCTATTTAATAACAGTTAGTAGTACACTGTGGACGTTTAACACCTAATTATCCCATACACCTTTCACGAAAACACCCAAAAGTGGCTACATGGAGGAAACATTACATGAAATTAACGTTAGCTATGAAGCCTGTTAGCGATAGTTACTTTTCTTCCTGGTTCACACCGGTGGCGGCCATATGTCCGGAACCAGCAACCTGCTATATTTTCTGAGTGTTTCATTAAACTCAGCATCGTAACAAAATCAGGGTCGTACATGTAAAGGTCAAACAACAAGGTAATCCCATGCCCTTTACCTGCAAAGCTGGGCCTGTGCTCCAGTCTACTCCCAAAGAAGCAAGCTTTGACACAAAAACGAAGTCCTTTCCTTTCTGGCAAGCAGTCCAAATTACATCTTTGACAGTTACAATCTCAAGACCTACAGGGGTCGCTCTACAATCTGACGTCGCTGAACAAAGGGTTTAGAAAGCTAACTTAACGTTTTTCATTATTTGTAACAACAACGTTGCAATGTGGACAGATAGTTTGACGTCAGTTCAGACGAGTAGCTAGCTAATGGGGTGGCAAAAATACACAATATAATCAGTTTGTAGTTTTAGTTGGTCGTATGGCTGCATGCTTGATGTCAATGAACATCAGCTTCGTTGCACTGATGCAAGTATTCTTCGAAAACAGAGTTTGGTTGAACTGGCCTGCTACATCATCTTTCCAGGTAAATGTAGCTTGCATGCAACATAACATGTGAGTAACCACATTGTAACTTGGCTAATGTGACGTTCACTTTAGAGACGGAACGAAAAGTTTAGGTCCTGTGTTGGATGAGTGTCCACTTTCACCCGCACACCTCACTGTTGTACACAAACAAAAATAATGAACTGGTGAGCAAACGAAAATCCGTTATTTTCTACAATAATGTTACAGAGCTAACTACGTATATGTGTAATGTATAGTATAGATTTCTCTGTGTAACCGGCTACTGTGCATTAGAGCAAATTAGATACAGTAACGTGACGCAACATTATTTTTTTAAAGAGAGGCCTAGCCTAGAGCTACGTAGGTATTTTTACTGGCTAAGAATGACTTGCATAGCTAAGCCAAGCTAAAAAATATTCCATTTGTTCTTAACACCGAGGGCATCACATCGAGCTTATTAAAATATTGACATTAGCTGGAGTTATTTCATATAGCTTTCGTATTAACTTTAATGTCAGCTAACTAGTTGAAGCCCCTTGGTTCTGTGGCACATAACATCTCACTGAACTTGGAACGGTACTATAGTATTACAATAAGTAATAAATAGTAAGCATGTCAACTCAATTTATGAGTGTAATAAACCGATTGTAGTGATAGAAACAAGTCTTTGTGCGGGTCTGACCTACTTGTATGCTCCATGTTTCATTAGTGTATCGTTGTCAACCTAACATTTAGATACTGCTATGCACTGCTTTTTTGGCACAGATGTAAAACATGCCTCCCACTCATCGGTCAAGAAGCCGTAGTTCAGAGCCGGTGTGTGGTCCGAAGAGACAGCGACGCAGTCGGTCCCGCAGTGGCAGCGCAAGGAGCCGCTCTGAGAGCCCCGTAGCAAAGTCCAGCAAGCACAATGGGAACTCCGCTAAGGAGGACAGAAGGGCACGGTGGTGCGATTTTAGGGACAGAAGCGGAACGAGGTTTCGTACGGGGAGTTCTCGAAGCCGGTCCCGATCCAGGGAGAGAGATTCGTGGCAGCAGCGGGACGGAAGACACAGTCACTCATCCCGATTTGACCATTATGCCAAACGAGATGACGCTCTTCGGCAGAGACAAGATGCTTTCATAGCCAGGTAGGCGAACATTTTTCAGCTGAACAGCTTAATGCAGGGATGATGGTGCTTAAATTCACATTAATGTCACCCGGCTTATTTTTTGCCTACAGGCGGCTGCAAGAACGGGAGCGGATAGGGGAACTGGGGGCACCAGAAGTCTGGGGCTTTTCGCCAAGGGTTAGAGAACCAGAGTAAGCAGAACAACTCGACGATTACATATTTCAGTATATGGAAATACAGCCGGCGCCACTATGCTGAAGCTCCCATGTTTCAAGCAGTTCCGAGAAGTGTCTATTCAATGCATTAGCAGCAACATGTGTTAGGTTTCAGTTGTTTGTGCCTAATCCTTTTCCTTTTTTTAGTTCTGATGAGCACACACCTGTTGAAAATGATGTGAAAAACAACAGCTCTGATTCCAGTACAGAGGGTAAATAGTCCTCTCCAATACTGAAGAATGTGTGTGTGTGTGTGTACACAGGCAAGGAAGAATGCAAGTGAATGCATATTACCATTAGCATATTTAAACAGCTTTAATGCAGTTTTACTCAGGCTTGCAAATTTATTTTGGTTTATCATTCATTTGACATGACCTCACACAAACCGATATTTATGATATACAGAGGAAAAAAAGAAGAAGAAAAAAAAGAAGAAAAAGTCTAAAAAGAAGAAGCATAAGAAGCATTCTGAGGACAGTGAGTCAGAGAGTGAATCTGATGGTAAGGCAGCAGGTACATCATTTGACAACAAATACTGAATAAACTGCATAAAGTTAATGTTATGTTTTGTTTTTTGGTTTGCAGATGAGGAGAAAAAGAAGAAAAAGAAGAAGAAAGGAAAAAACAAAAAGTAACAAAATTATTTAAAAAAAAAATGAATATATTAAGACGCATAGCACTTCAGGCTTTACTATTTTCTGTTTTTTCTTCCACAGAAAGAAATCAAAGAAGAAAAAAAGCAAGAGGAGCAAGAAGCAGTCAAGTGATTCCAGCAGCAGTCAGTCAGATGATGAGGATGAGGACCAGAATGGGGAGCTGTGGGTGGAGAGAGCTGGTAATGATGAACATATGGTTGGCCCCGAGGCTCCCCTTACTCACTTGGGCCAGGATGACAAACCTCTCAAGTGCGTATCTTTCACATGGACATTTGGCACTTGAAGTGACTGTTTGAAGCAGAAGTCCAGTAGAGGAATTGACTGCATATTGCATGCTGTGAATAGTTTTGATGCAATCTGAAGCATGAAGTAACTGTCTGCACCTTCATAAATGACCCAAACAGTATCTTCATGATAATACTTTTTAATATTTTTCCTACTTCCTTTCCTAGCTATGGTCATGCACTACTGCCTGGTGAAGGTGCTGCTATGGCAGAATATGTCAAAGCAGGGAAGCGTATCCCTAGAAGAGGTGAAATTGGATTGACCAGTGATGAAATTGCCTCTTTTGAGCAGTCTGGCTATGTCATGAGTGGAAGCAGGTAGCTGCGAGCACACACTCACACAAACAGAATTAATCTCTGATGAGTGCGTAGTACCACATACATTGCTGCAAAGGTAACCCTGGTAAATGTACCCCTAGGCATCGCCGTATGGAGGCTGTGCGTCTGAGAAAGGAAAACCAGATCTACAGTGCAGATGAAAAGAGAGCCCTGGCATCCTTCAACCAGGAAGAACGTAGGAAGAGGGAGAACAAGATCCTGTCAAGCTTCAGGGAAATGGTTTACAGGAAAACAAAAGGCAAAGAGGAGAAGTAAAACCACACATGTTTATACCAGTAAAAAAGCTGTCGTGCATCTTATTGTTTTATTTAAATGTTTTGTTGTACAAATACAGATTTATTTTAATTATTTTGTGTATTTTTGCCATCTTATTTATAGAACACCTGATTATTTACCGTGGAGACTTTGATATTCTTTATCACTGTGTGTTTATTTTGGGAGTGGAAGTGTCAGAAGCTAAAAAGGATTTGTAAATATTTGAAATTGGGGAGCAGTTTTACTTCAGTGAAGATGAAATTGATATGGAAAAGAAAACCCAAGAATTCCGGTTTTTGAAGGTGTTTCGCGAGCGCAGTAGCTGGCATTGTTTTTCTCATGTATATACTGAATGATTCCCAAACCTTTAAATCCCAAAAATATTTGAAATATTTAATGTGAGCACTTGAGTACTTTAAATGTGGATTATTTTGAGCACTTGCAAAGTGATATGTAACACTATAGTATCATTGAGAACTACATGAGAAGCAGTAGAATGTCTATCACTACCTATAGTTTTACTTTTCTGTGATTCTGTTTATTACTTTCATTTGCTCATTTATTCATGTAAATCTTGGAAAAAGGAACTGGATAAAATGTGAAACTGTAAAAGCAAACCTGTGTTCATATTATTTATCACAGTACTGTAGATGCACCACATTAGAAGCTGACTGTGTCCTGAAGAAGAGACTTGCTCTCAATGATGTCAGTGAGCCACTTTCCTCTAAACCTTGTTTTTCCTGGCCTACAAAATAGGAGAAAAAATAGTTATCCAGTGGCTAACATTAAATTATTGTATGTGGAGAGGAAATATTCAATACTCACTTGTGTCTCAGTCTGCATGACTCCACAAGATAGTAAACTTCTACTGGCAAGCTCTACAAATAGTTAAAAAGCAATAGCTAAATAAATGTCAAAATTTAATAATGTCACTATCATCACAATTTTGTGATATGTAATTGATGGGAAATGGTTAATGGTTTGTAAATTGGGTGCATTTGAAGTCTGTGGTTAAAGAGAGATTTAAAATAGCTTTACCCACATGTCCCCTACACGTTACTGAGAAATGTCAAATCAGACCACCTACACTTTCATCCTGCTCTACCCAGTTGCTTTCTGTTCTTTACCTTTGTAATGTTTACCATTGATTACCGTAACTGATGAACAACTACCGAACTTTAAAGTTGTCCTGTGTAGACTACAAAATAGTGCCCCTTTTAAGTGATTTGTATTACCTTTGGCTTTATTGTAGAGATTTCTATTACAAAGTAGACGCATGCAGTGGCCTTCGGAATTGGAGTCCGTTGAGTTGGAATACTCCACTGGAGTTTGTAGTGATACTGATTTTTAAACTTCAACTCCCTCTCCTGGAGGAACTCTGAACTAAACAACCAGGCTGGATCCAGCTCCCATGTCTGACAAAAGAAACAAAAATTAAATGACAAGAAAGTGAGGCTATTTATGTGTGTAGCGAATTTTACTTGTGCTGAAGGGTGTAAATATGGCACAGCCTAACATTTTTCTCATTTGATGAACTGTAATATCTTGCATTCACTATTTTGTTGTTGACAAAACAAACTACTTTAGAAAGCTTGATCCCATAAAATGCAGCAAGCATTTGTTTTCTGCTTACCCTGATGTATTGTTCAATTTGTTTCTTTCCGATGTGGACTGTAAAGTCACTGCAGGTGACCCAGTCGATATTCTTAATCTCATGTTCATCGAGGTCTAAAATAGATGTTAGGTATTTGTCAGCAAAGAGGCACACACCAGAAATCAGTTTAACTGTGTCTCATCTGAGTTTTCTACTGCATATCAGCGATGCCTTACGAAAACCGACAGTTCCTATGGGCGAAAAGAGAATCTGCCTTGTAACTTCACTGTTGAACAAATTCGGTTATTTCAAGTGTAATTCCCAACCTGTTTCTTCTTGCACCTCATGGGTCACGGTGTCCTGCGTATTATCACTTGTATTCTCTGTCTCCGATGATTTTCTGTTGATACGTGTTGAAGAGTCCATGTTCTTGGAAAACCAGATGATATCCATATGAGTTGCAGATTCCAGACTGAAATCTCCTGAAAAAAGGAATTGTGAAATTTTCAAGTCACGTAGTAATCATGACATAGCTATATTTGGTGGTTTTGAATAATGAATAGTACGTTTATCTTAAAAAACTGTGTTCGCTAACGTTCTGGTCGGAGGTTGGGAACTGGTTGTAACAATAAATAGTGGTGTCCAGGGCAACCAGTGACGCTCTCGGCATCACTGGTTACTTTCGAACCTGTTGAAGAGCTGGATGATGATGTCACAATTGTAAGTAAGTAGTTCATCTCTGGTAAAGCCGGCCTCTAGAGAGACGTCTATTCCAATGTAATGTAAATATGCTCAACAGCAACTGGAGCAGCATGTATCTGATCCAATTGCGTATATCCGTTCCTCAGGAGCACTAGTGGTGCTCTATGATGAATTTTCTGATCTAGGTTCATATCCTCGTTCTTGTGTGAAGGGCATCACACAGAGTGAGTCACTCATACTGCCCTCTGGTGGACAGTGTTGGAAGGGTGCCGTAAACAATTGTAACCCCTGAATGCGCTATAATACAAGGAAATACGGGTATCTAAAGGAATCTCTTTTGTAGAGCTGAAAAACAGACACCCACAGACTTTAAACCAACTGTGACTTTCAGTATACTAGTCTGAAGTGCAAAATTCTGTGGAACAAAATGTGTGTGCAGTGTACTATGAGAGGGAGCTACATTGTCAAATCCAGCAGAATGTTTTCACAAATCAGGAAGTTGTATGTAATACTCCACATGACTAGAGGGATTTGCAATTCAGACTTGTAAACTGAAAAGTGCATTTTATCAGTTTCATTGTTTGCGGTCCAGCTCCTTCATGGAGATGGAGCTCAAGAACAAGTGAGCAACAATGTCTTACAATGAGATGGCTGACAGTACGGAGAAAGCAAGACATTCTTGTGTGAATCTCTCCATATGCAAATTTCCCTTATTTTAGTGCCCAATGTTGGCAGGTTTGTCTCTCGACTGAGACTGCACTACTCTTGCTCAGTGAGTCTCTTCATACCACATGAGTATACTTTGTTTCCACAGCCCTGATTCTCTTTCACCTGTCAGCTGCCTTCAACACAATTCACCATTCCATCCTCCTGTCCTCCCTGGCAGCAGTGGTACCACCTATTCTACCCAGCTTCTAGACCAAGCAATGCCCCCACCTGGACTACTGCAATTCCCTCTTTGGTCTTGAGCAGCTGGAATCACACCCCTTTGGAAGACTTTGAATTGGAACGGACTTTGAATCATACAAAATTATTCACAGGGAATCACAGGGTACTTGCAAAACAACTGTGATATTTGATAAACCTATCCATTCTGCACTCCTTCAAAGCTTCACAAAGTTCCAGGAAAAATGTGAAGGTCAAAATAACCAGTGTCCAATTTCAGCATCACATGAACTATTGCAGAACGAAAGGTTAAATTATTCTCCATGTGATAAGACAAGGCTTGGCTTCACTTAAGCCTTCATTATAGCATCAAACTCAATGATTCCGTTCCCAAAGTCTGTAGAAAATAAAGTGGAGCCCATTTTATATTACAGTACGTTCACTGTCATAAACTCATACCATATATACAACCACATTACATTATGCCTTCATGAGCACTATATCAATAAATCATAATAAATATTCAAGACATTGGGGGTTCTATTTTTACAGTCCAAGCTTGTGGTACAATCATGAAAAACCTTATTATATTACATAACTGGCTTGTCATGTTTTTGAAAACCAGAATTTTGTGAGATATGTGTCAGATGGGAAATTTGGAATGTGAACATTGCAGTCAGGTATCTGTTATATTCTACTTGTGCTAAATTGACACCACATAGTTTTTAGATAAATGTGCCAGCGATGGCTCACAGTAATACATTGCATGTTGACCGTTATTTTATCAGTTTGCATCGTTACGATAGAGCCCAAGGAATTTTTGTTCACATGCAATGTCCCATTTTTATTTAAGTATACAAAAATTACAAAGTTCTCTGTTCACTTGAACATGATTGTCTCTGCATTTGTATCACAAAAAAAAAGTCTACAGAATGAATTTAATATGTAAAAGCTGAAGGAGTTGAATTTCAGTTTTCAGCTGTATTTATGATCTGGTTAAGCTTGGGTCCACTCAAATCTGGGACCTAACTGTTGTCAAGCACGAGGGAGGGTGGAAAAATTGACATTCTTTATTGCTATGTGTGTAAAGAATGAACTGCTTTGTTTCACATTAAAACTGGAGCATAATGCACCTTATTGACTCTTGCTTTTAGTGATGTGTTTTTATAATTTTGGGTCACTGTTCTGACATGCACATAACCACTCTAGTCACCCTCTGATAACTTTGATAACTACGAAGGATGAAAGATGGAAAGGGAAGAGTGCTGTGGGCAATTTTTTTCTGTGCCTCGGTGACTCAGCAATTATTTCTTTCAAAAGCCAGTGACTTGGCGCAGTGTGCACCTGCTTTCACTGGACAGTGTGTGAGTGGGCCTTGGGGTGTTTAGGTGTGTGTGAGAGACAGCTGAGGGAGAAGGGCTTTTGAGTGAACATGTCGATGCAGATGGGTCCATCGCTGCATACACTGTGCCTCTTGCAGATTCTTTCTCTGGGACTTGGCTTCCCCACTGGTGCCCCGACCTCCGCCTGCGAGGATATGATCCCTCGCCACTCTGGGGTTCAGCCCCAGCCCTCTCCAGCCCCCTACGCCATCCTGACTAGCAGCCGCACCTTTCAGCCCGGACAGCCTGTCACAGGTAACAGATAATGCTTACATCTTCTCACTGTTTATAACATGCTTTGTCCTTTGGTTCCTAATTTAATGGTGAGTTTATTGAAACTACTTTATGGACACCACTTACGTTTACATACAGCATTTGTGCTGTATTGCCATATTGAACTACAAATGTCATGTAAACATTTGTATTTGTTGTTAAATCTATAAAACTATGTCAATTGAATCGCTGTGGGTAGATGTCAGGACCAAATGAGTGAAATTAATGAAAAAACCTTTGAAGGAAAAACTTTTGAATTAATGAAAGCAAGCCACCTGAGATCCATAATGCAAAAATGTAAATGTATTGCAACTGCAGAAAAAACGAAAAACAAAACAAAAAAGTATCTATGTATAGTAAGTGTATGTATATATTTAATGGCAAAAGAGAAGACATTTAATTTTGACCTATTCAGTTTTTCTTAAGCAGATTTTCTTAAATCTATTTTTTTTGGTGAAATATATTTAATAGATGTTTATTTCATCACAGTCAGAAATAAACCCTGTAAAAACACCTGATTTCACATCATATTTTTGTTGAAATGTAAAATGTACAGGATGTTTAAAGTGTCTCATATAACTACATAATGTTTTGTTCTGAAATGGGTACTCCTGAAATTATGAACAAAATAATAATAAGACAACAACAACAGGTAGATTAGTAATCATTATATGATTTTTAAATAATGTTTGTGTGTGTGAGAGACAGAGAGAGAGAGAGAGAGAGATTGTGAATGTTTAAAAATAGTTTGAAATCTTTGAATTGTGTTGTACCTGCAGAACTGTGTGCAGTGTGTCATATCCTTACATCATGGAAAGTGTAATGTATGCAGATTTCATAAAAATTGCACACGTGCTTGTCACATTCCATAAAATAAACCGTGCAAGCATGCATTATTTATTATACACTTATTTCCAAATGTAAGCTATGAGTTAAAATGAAAGACTCAGCTGTACACAACTGAGTGGGCATGGTGGTGCTTTAATCCTGGAGTTGACGTGATTTTATTTCATGTACAGTAGATAACTATGTCAACATGCTTCTCTGATGCAAACCTGTAGCTCTACTATTACAATTCAGCTCATTCCGCTGTTATCAGGAAAGAAGTAGGGGCGTATTGGGGGAATATGCATTAGTGTCTTCTTTTGTCCCCCTTTTGAGATTGCCCCTCTCATTCCTGTTTCAGTGACCATCAAGGGACCAGACTATAGAGGTGTGCTGCTGGAGGCTCGCATGGGGTCCAGTGTCAATGCTCTGGGGAGCTGGCAGTCCCCCCCAGCAGACACCAAGTTCCTCGAAGTGGGTCACTTGGCCTGAAACAAATACTCATTTTAAAACAAATAAACTTATGTGACTTGTTCTGCACAGAAGACTGATTGAGATTTGTATGTTTTACAGTGTTCGGGTAACCGGCAAGGAGCTGTTACCCATTCCAACACCAACCTGAAAGGCAATTCGACGGTTTACTCATGGATTCCCCCTACCGGGACCAGCAGTATATATTTCATGTGAGGGTCCTGCTACCAGCATCTTCAGCCTTAATAAAGAAACATACTGGAATTTTCCATATTGTAGCTTTCAGAAGCGCTTGCTCTCCACACAACAATCAGTCTGATGCTGGACCTACCTTTACTGTATGTCTGTGTTTCAGGGCTACAGTGGCACAGCAGCGGACAGTTTTCTGGTTGAACGTGAAGTCTGACACTCTGACTCAAGGTTTGCTGTGAGCTTGTTAATTCAAATTTTTGAAGCTCAACAAAAAGATTTTTTTCTTATTCCTGTTTTTTTTCTTATTCCACTGATAATTCACCGATCCTTGTTGTCTAATCTGTTTCAGGTACAGAAGGTGGAATTGGTTTAGCTGCAGGTGTGGAGCCTGTGCTTTGGGCCAAAGCAGAAGTGCTCATCCTTGTTACAAACCTCCTCATCACACTCATGTGCTCCAGATAGCTCATGTGGGCCACAGAGTGCTGTATTTGAACAACTCCACATTAAACGCTGAAGCACTGCTTAACTGTGTTTTGTAGTTGTGTTTAACAGTGTTCACTTTCTGTACTGTTTTGGCCATCAAGAGCCACCATTTGTTGTTTATCTTTGAGGTTAAAACCTCTGACATGATTCTCAAATAATGGGTTGTGTATAACCACATTTATAATGTATTAAAAAATGTGTGCTGACAACCAGTCAGATTAAAAGGCCATTGCACAGAATCTTTTATCATCAATGTTGTGATTTACCCAATGCAGTGCCAGAACAGTGTAATGTAACCAGCAAAATGAATGGGCAAACATTGCCTTTTGTTTTTTCAAATATATCCACGTGACCAATATGCTATGTCCGCATATTTGAATTGCTGAATGGTAATTCAGTGAGAGTAAAATTGATCATGTTTCTGAAGCAGTATATGTATTTATTTGCTTGTACATGTGTTCATGTTAAATCATGACTTCAAACAGCAAGTGGTAAATTCAATGTATGTGATGGGCTTAGGTACCTTTGTATCAGTCAAAGTCCACTTCATCAATAGATAAAGTTGACTTTGATGACAGGGGAAGCAGGTTAGCTGTTCCAATTGTCTTAACATACCCTTGTTCTCTCCTCTCCTCCACTTGTCTCCCCCGCTCCTTTCCTCAACATATTTCTGGATAGGAGACCAGTGGTAGAGGAGAAGTTGAGAGGAGGAGAAGAATGCACAAGTATTGAAATGCACATGCAAACTCAAGTCTTGTAGCCTTATAAGAAACTTTTAGGATTACCAATTTTGGATTACCAAACCAAAGTTTATGGAAAATACATAAAACAAAAGGCTGTCTTGTCACAAGAGTGTGACCCAACAATTAAATGCAGTTCCTGAATACTACCATAAGGTATAAGAAACAGTAAGTCGCTTACAGGAAACAAGGCTAGTCTCCCTGGGGCAGAATCTTGCAGTCTTGTTCTTTAGTGCCTGGAACCTGGTTCACAGCCTTGGGTTTGGTCCTATCGCTGGCAGGGCACGACAACTCAGTTAAAGAGAATATCCCCTTAATTCCTGTGCCATTCCCAGTTTTTCCAAATCGTTGTACCAAAATTGTTTCAACACCCTTGACTCCTATCTTTTTCCATATATATTTCTTCAATTTTCAATGGCAGCATCAATGAGCAACACAATACTTAATCACATGGAGGCATAGGACACGTTCCAGAAAAGCAATTACTGTTAAGTTACTGTGCTAGTTAATTTACAGCCTATATGCTACTAATTTTGCACTGAGAAGATAAAGTCAATATATTTGAGTTCAATGACTGGGATATTACACAATTAAAAATCATCAGTTATTTAAATTATTTAGTTATTCCAGTACCGTCAGTTTCTTTTTCACTCAAATCGCTTTCTTTCCGGACCAGTTGATCTGAAAAGCCAGACAAATTTAATGTGGTTAAAGAGGCGCAACAACGCCGAGCCATACCCTCAAATCTCGCGTCACTACGGTGGCCAATCAGAGACTAATTTCATGTGTCACAAAAGGAAAAAACAAAGTTAACGGGAGGGACAGAGACTTGGAGCATTATAATAAAACGCGTTGAAATGAAAGAAAACCAGGGGAACACCCGTCCTCGGGAGAAAAGGGGAGAGGTAAAATATGAAGAAAACGAAATAACAGAGAGGCCAAATAAGGAAAAGAAGGAGGCAGAGATGACTAAGGTAAGAGGAGGCTTTGGGGCAAGACAACTACAGAAGCAGCTAGCAAGCTTAGCTAGCTAGTTACAAACATATCGCTACATGCTGACCGTCATCAAACATTTTAAGCTATTATAGAAATCTGGTGTAGTCTGTCTTGATTTTATGCAGAATAGTTTCCTTTGAAGATAAAATCCAGGTTGTTTCACTGACAGCAGTTATTAGCTAAATCGCTCTAGTTCGGTACCTTTCCTGTTCGGGAGTTTGTGGAATTGTAGATTAATCGCTTCAATTTGCTTAATGCATTAACGTTAGTCAAGTATTCTATCAGGAAGAATGGAAAGTGGTCGAGATGCAGTGTAACAGCCAACCTAAGGTCATCAATTTAAACTGTGGTCACACATCAGTAAAGGAAGGGTTAACGTTACATTAACCCTCCATCCCGTAACATAGCTCAGTTGACATAGGGATTACTTTTTATATGGCATTTAGAATGTATTAGGTGCTCGACCGTCACGCTCATCTCCCACCGTTTAACCTGTCATTCATTTTAGATCGTGATCCGTCGTCTTCCACCCACTTTAACAAAGACGGAACTAGAAGAGCAGCTGCAACCCCTACCTGAGGTGGATTATCTGGAGTTTTTCTCCAGTGACAGCAGGTACTGACTTTAAAGCTTCAGGATACTTCAGATGCTTACTAGTACGTGTAGTGTGTCAGTACAGTGTTTTTATCAATTTTAAAATGTCTTGACACCATTTTATTACCCGCACAGCCTGTATCCTCACTTCTTTTCAAGAGCCTACATTAATTTCAAGAACCAAGAAGACATTGTCCTGTTCAGGGATCGCTTTGATGGATATGTCTTTATAGATAACAGAGGTGCAGTATATATTTTCTGACTCACAATTTCATGGAAATAAATTAGAATCTTTTAACTTTGGCGTTATTTTAACTGTAATTTTTGTTGAAGACTATTCAAAATAAACATTTGACATTTTCTTTTCAAAAATAGGTCAGGAATATCCAGCCATTGTTGAGTTTGCACCTTTCCAGAAAATTGCCAAAAAGAAGAGTAAGAAAAAAGATGCCAGAGCTGGCACTATTGATGAAGGTAAATAATAACCCAGGAGAGAGCTCTGAACTTTCAGTGTACTGTACATCAAAATTCCAGCCTGTATCAGGCTTTGAAAAATCTCTCCTTCATTTGTGTATTTTGAAGATGGGGACTACAAGAAATTTTTAGAAAACTATAATGGTGATGATGAAAAACTGACATCTACTGCTGAAACGCTGTTGGAGGAGATTGAGGCCAAAACCAAACAGTTAATTGGTATGTAAATTTGACAAATAAAGGTTGTTCACAAATTAGCCTGTAATTATTGTATATATTTGCACTTAAATAACACAAAGGTCTATGGCTCATATTTACAACAACTGCACAAAAGACCTATATGTATACTTTAGTGTATTTTTCTCCTCAGCTAAAAAAACTACTCCTCTCCTGGACTTCCTGAAAAACAAACAGGTAAATACAGTTTCTTCAGCTGATATGTGTTTGCTGGACTACTGTTGCTGTATAGTTTATGCCTAGGCTGTACATTAGCTAATCAATAAATAGGAAATAATGTCTTTCTTTCAGAGAATTAGGGATGAGAAAAAAGAAGAGAGGAGGAGAAGGGAGATAGAACGCAAGCGCCTGCGGGATGAAGAACGGCGCAAATGGAGGGAGGAGGACAGAAGGAAGCGCAAAGAGGCGGAGAGGCTGAAGAAAGGAGAGAGGATCCATGACAAAAATCAGGACAAGTCAAAGAAGGAACCAAAGATCAAGGTCTGACCTGTCCCCAACTCAGAAAAAATGTTTGCACAAATACATTTGATTTGTAATTACCATGATTGTCACAGTCCTGGTACATAGGGACAGTGTCTGTGATTTGGATGTGTATCGAAGGGATGACCTTTGAGGTTGCTGGTGGATTCTTACACAGGTAGAGTAGGATATTTTTTAGCAACTCAACAGAAATTTAGCCTTGCAAGGTAAATGTAATAACTTTGTGAAGTGTTACGTTTAGCATGTCAGTGACATCCATCCATCAGAATCAGAAGCATTTGCATTGTGATGTGTTCTGTTCAGATCCTGAGAAAGGCGGAGAAAATGGATGACCCTGCAGACTGTGAAAAACCGAAGGATACGGTGAAGAAAAGTGAAAAGGATAAGCTTAAGGAGGATCGACCTTTGGGAGCTGTGGATTTAAAGAAAAAACTAAATAGTGGGAACTGGGATGATAGAGGAAGGAAGTGAGTAATTGACTGAAGTAAAATTGACTGGTATATTTTCCTGAGGGGATGACTTGGCTTTTCTCAGAATCCAGTACCAAAACCATTATACTGATCTGTGTTTGAGTTTTGTTCTTGTGTTTCTGCTTGGATGAGGTGCAGGACAGAAGAGGAGGTCCGGGAAGAATGCAGAGACAGGGATGTAGGCGGAGAGAGGGACCGGCGCCAGAGAGAGAAGGATCGCATCAAGAAGCAGCATGAGGACCGGAGGAGGAAGAGAGATCGCAACAACGGAGAGAACTACAGGAGGCAAGATGAGGATGTAAAAAAGGACAAGGATCATGCACAGGAGAGAAAGAAGGGATCAAACACACTCATCCTTGTGGAGCACGAAGACAAACCTGAAAGAACTGCCCGGGAAGACAAAAAAGAAGAAGACACAAAAAGGGACCGCTTAAGAAACAAGGTTTGGAGATTTCCTGTCAGTGCATTCAACGGTGAAATTTTTCTACAAATTTTACAAATAGGTTCAATTGTTTATTCCTGAATGTCACCAATTTTCAAAATGATACAGTGTATAAAAGGAAGTAGGGTAAAAATATATGACAGCGTACCGCAAACAAGGAAAAACCGCACCAGTAAAGGAAAACAGAGGCCATAAGTCTGTGCTCATTGACAGGGAAGGACAGATACTGAACAGAATAGTTGCAGTAAAAAACACCAAGCCCCAAAATTACCACAGAATTCATTATGATCTAACTGGTTCTCTTTTACTGGAGGGAGGATGTGTAAATCTGAGGATTCAGTAACATTCATGATGTGGGGTGAATGCGATTCAGCCAAATTTCAGTATGATAAAAAAGTTACATAACAACAAAGGTGCAATATTATGTCATTACTCATTTCTGATCTTTAAAAAATAATCATGGCTAAACATTAAAGAGCTTACATGTTATTTCTTTTTACAATGCAAATAGAATTTTTCCATATATAAGATCATGCAATCTTAAATTAGACAATTTCCCAACAAATAAACTCGACTTGCAAAGAAAGCCATGAGACTAAGAGAGGACTGATAATACATTTACAATTAACAATAACAGTAAGCTGCCAGACACCACTCTCACTGCTCTCTTGTCAGTGGGCCAGTCAGCAACTAAATTGTGTAGCCTGCAGTGGCCAGTTATGTCTATGGAGAACAAAAACTAGTGGATACAAAGAAAAAGCAGAGACATACAAGTTGCAAGGTGCCCTGAATATCTGTGTGTATATGAAAACATGAAAAACTATTTGATTCTCTTTTTGCTGTCCCACGGAAGCGTCATGCTGCATGTGGCTCACTTTTGCTTGCTGATTTGTCCATGTCTAAATCCAAGTCTTGAGCTAGTTTTAAATTTGAAGCACAGTTAGCATGATCATTTAAAAAAACAATTTACCTAGCTAGCCAAAATGGATGTAGAATAAATGGTGACATTGGAAATAAATGTAATAAATGTAACTAACAATGTTTGTTAGTTAAAATTACTTGAGGAAAGTATGCTGACTAGTAAGTAAAAGTGCTTGCAGGTTAAAATCATTTCCAATCATATTTTTCTGTGAGATATTGTTCTACATTACAAGGGCCTTCAATATGCACTTCAGTAGCCTGCCTCTTGTGCCTGATAGAATGTTTGTGTTCTTGTGCTGTAGGATCGGCCTGCAATTCAACTGTACCAGCCTGGTGCCAGAAGTCGAAACCGGGGAGCAACAGGAAGAGACGCAAAGGTTGGAGAGAGAAATCTGGAGAGTGAAACCAAGTGTGCCCCAGAGAAAGGAGAGGAATGACCCCATGACCCGGACCACATGGTGAAATCGGATAAGGTGAGGTAGGGTGTTGCAAGTCCCAAACATTGTGTCCGCCCCCCCTCCAAAGTGCCAGAAGAGCTCACATCTGTGACTGTGATGCCTTTCGGCTCAGTCAGCTCACTGTGCCAGATCAAGCACACTTTATTTTTTGTTGGCAACGACTAAAGCAACGATGATAAGAAAGCATTGCTCTGTGAGTGTGAGGAGCTTGGCCAAAGGCTACTTTGCAAGAAACCAAAAACCTAGCATGACTAAGTGAACCAAAAGTGACCTTACAAAAAGGCATATGGCCAGATTCTCTGCACTATACTGCTGCATAGCATTTCAGTGGTCTACATCCCTTTAACAGTTTGAAGCTCACACATGTAACACAAAACCTCAGACAAGGTGCATGTAGCATTTTCGCATTAAAGAAAATAAAATGTATTCATCCTGACTTGGGCTTCTATTTCTTCTTGTGCGTTGTGTGGAACTGATTTCCCTGTGTACACTAAGTATTATTTCCAAAAATGAATGGAATTTTAGTCAGTGTCTATATTTATTTTATATATATTATATATTATTACAAATTTAAGTGAAGTTCTTTTCTCTGGTTGCCTTTTCTCTGTATATCTGATATTGTTGTGACAGACGTTTTGAGCAATGTAACTTTCTTTGGCCTCTTCTCTACTGAGGCAGGGTATTCCAGGTTAATCCAGCCTTCTAGTAATATACCCAACCTGCTTCCATTATTGTCATGAAATTATAAATGCAATTTGTTTTAACTGATTGTATTACCTTTTCCTTCTTCATTCAGAAAGTTCTAGTTTATATGGTTTAAACATGTCTACTGTCGGTAATGAGAGAAACACACCTTATTTTTTGGTGTTCACAGGAAATAAAGACGATATTTCTATTTTTTGTTCAGAAATAGAAAACACAATACCCCATTAATGTACAGTTTGTGTGTGATGCAAAACAAATAATCACAAATGTTGTTGCAAAGTACAGCGGTTCATGTCACAGCAGCTTTATTTTCTGGAGTAGCTCTATCTACAGAAAGTGAGAGGGTGGAACAAGTGGAATGTGTTAGCTTGGTGTCATAACCCTGTTTCAATCGCTGTTAATATTCTTTCTGTTCTTGGACCACCAGCTGTTTCTTTTGCTAGTATTATGTTGTAGGAAAGCTTTTTGTATGCTGCCTAGCATTATACCATCTTTTCTTTACTTCCTACAGTGTTGATTTTGGTAGCCTAGTATGTAATACATTATTCTGAATATGATGTCACCCCAAAACTGTCTCCTCTCCGTTGGTGTTTAACCCATATGCTGTAAAATGGCATCATGAAGCTGCACCTCATTGGCCTTTATGTCTATTACCAGATCAGTAAATTTAAGTTTGGTTTTACTTGAGGTTCCCTCACTACTTGCGCCTGGTCACTGTGTATCCATTCTGCTGCCCCTTGTTATCTGGATGTGTAAGTATACAACATCTGACTTTTTTAATGGGTGTCCTCAACTGCAAAATTTCTAAATGAGGGCGTTACATTTTTCGATTGCGTTATTAGAGCTAGCCTTCATAAAACGGTTGTTAATATTTTGGTATTTGCAACTGCAAATGAATCTCTATATAGCAAATACTTTTTTCACTGCGACTACTCTTTCCTACATTTTGCCCTCAGTCCCATGGCTAGTGCTTGCCAAGTAGTTAAAGGTTTTCTTGGATGCCTCTTAGTGCCAGGTTGTAGCTTGGGTGATTTTTAACTTTTTGCTCGATGGTTACTAGGTTGTTACTACTTTTTGCTTTTATATATAGATTTTGCCCTTGTGGGTTTCAATGATTTGTATATGATTATTATGGCATTTCCAGATGGTCAATTGGTGATATCTAGTGTTTGGTAGGTTTCTAAGTTGTTACTAGGGGCTGCTAGGTGGTTATGAGGTCATTACAGGCAGGTTTTAGGAGACAAGTGGTTGCTATGATATTAACTGGTGTGCTGTGGAGGTTTTTGTTAATGGTTGCTTTGAACTCAAGAAACAAAAAGACTGAGGCAATATAGAGCTGAGGGTATATAGGGTAAGGACAAACATAGACATTGTCCTGTAAGCATAGCTCAGGGTTGGTTAATGATCCAGTTTAAGTATATATAGTCAACCAACAGTTATGAAGTAATTACGACTGCAGCAAGACTTAATAGTGCTCCGAGTGTTTTCATTGTTGCGGAAATTAACTGCATAATCTCAGCGCTGCTGTGAGGCGTGAAAAGCTATCCGAGATAATAACAAAGCGGGGCATCCCAAACCGTCACGCCACCTACAAAAAGACAGACCCATTTCCCAAAACTATAAACACCATTCCCCTCTTTTTACTCCTTAATCCACATGTGTTGAACCTTTTGTGAAACACTCTACTCACAAATCCCTTCACATGTCACTGGCAGCACCATGTGCTCATTTAGAAAGCGGTGGCACTTAATATCATGACTCAAGTCATCACTGCTGCCCCACGTGATGCTTCCCCACTCCCACTGCCTGCTGATGGTGTTATAAGCCACACCCCCTCTTTGAGCTTAGGCTCCACCCCCTTACTCCACCCACCCTTCTCAGACAGTGCCAGCTACTGTCTGCATTGAAGGGCATTTTCACTGTAAGTGAGGACTGCATGGAGCAGACTCACCTATTGCAGCGTGACATTGACACGGGGATGCACCACCTTTCACCCTGTGCCCTGCCACTTTCCTCTAGCCTGACAGGAGGGTGCAGCCCAGGCTCTGTGGGAGGTGCAGCAGGCAGACAGGCATCATCAAGTCCTCAGATAACCCCTCGGCCCACAGCAGTGGTGATTGTCCCTGAGAAAGGAAATGGATGAAGATTCTGTCTGAACATCAGGTCACTCAACAGGGAAGAGGAAAGACTCTTACCCCCTGCCATGCATCAATGGGACCCTGGATGTGGTTACAGGGTCATCTTAGGTGAAATATTTTTCTTTGTCCCATCAACCCAGTTACCATTGTAAATCCTGTTTCTGTGTCAGCCCTGTTAAATGGAAAGATATAATCAAAACAAATAAGTGCATTTCTTTAAAATGGGATTTTATGACTTAAAAAGTTTAAAAAGTAATAACTATTAAAAAGAATAAGCTATTCTGACATTTCTATGTACAACATTTTCAAATATAAATTCATATGTTGGTAACATTGTTGACATAATGGACAAAATATGTTGAAGGAAATATTCTTAAAATTAAGAATTATGTAGCCTGAGATGGCACAGTACAAATTCTTATCATTCAAAGATGCCTTTATTCCAAAGGCATGAAAATACTGAGACCAAAAAAATTAATAAATAATAAAATGATCTTTTCAACATGAAAAATGTCCTGTTTTATGGAACGACCCTGGTATCTGGGTAGATGCATAGTATATTTATCAATAACTTCAAGATAGATTTGTCTGCATGCAACTATTTGACAAACCCCTTATCTCAAGGATCCACTGTACTTTTTGATATTTAGGTTTCGTGCTGGTAAGACAGACTCTAACTTCTATCAAAAACAAGCTAAAATATATACAGTTAATATCTGTATTAATAGTAACTAACTTGCATAGTACAACCCTTTGCATGTGATCCAGATGGAAACACCGTTACAAATGGTATGTAACCACATTACTGAAAAGCATCTGAATCACAACGAAATCGAAGTCGAAGCTGTTAAATGCTTGGCTTTGTAAGCATACCTGAAGCTTGCTTTCAACACATCGTTATTTCCCCAGACGGGTTCTGTAGGCTTTGTTCATCTTCTTGCCTTGTTTACAGACGTCACCACGTTTTCTCTTTAAACACGACTGTTCTTTGACTCTGGGCGTGTACATGATTTCAATTGGTTGCTAAGGAGTTTGAAAATTCCAGTTACTCCGCCTCTTAACAACGGCATCCCAGCCAAACACTGATTGGTTTACTATTGGGGACTCTCGGCCAATTGTCGAAGGGTTCTGCTACGATGCACTTTTCAGATTTGAAAACGTCCAAGTGTTGTGCGGATAGGTGCCGTCCTGATATGTGCTGGTTATATCGTTTTCTGGAATCTTTGAAAACGCTTTGAAGTAAATAATCTGCCCTGGAGGTAAAGGTAGGGTTATGTTTATTTGATAACTGCAAAAATGCAACTTTTAACCATTACTCCTAAGTCAGGGAATTACATTTCAGAAACAATGCCACAAGTATCAATCGTTAATCTGCTAATGTTGGCTAGCTCCTACCTCGCTGATGGTTGCCAAGTTAAATTGTATTAGCAGGGTAAAGAAACGACGTCCTTAACTATGCAAAGTATTTAACTCGTGGTTGCAGTTTTGATTTGCCAAAAATAGAACTGCCTGCCGCGCTTTCGAATCAGTTGGCCAGTTAGCACACCGGGAGTAGTGCCAGGTTAGACAAAATTGATTATAACTAGTGATGACTATATCTCTGGACAAACTGAAATGCGTTACCTAACGTTACTAATGTTCAAAGTTCCTGTTTCCACAGAAAACAACTGTTTGCAATTTAGAAAAATATTCGCGATCGGGTTAAAGATGCCATTTCCAAGGGGGAAGAAGCCATTAAGTAATGGTCATAAACTGCTTTCCACGATACCTGGAATGGAGAATCAGGTAAGTTAAACTGTGGCGTTTAACTGAGTTGCTTAGGTTGCAGTTTGTCGGTACTAGTCATTTTATTAGCTAGCTGGTAGTATTTTATATCTTAATATTTTTAAATACTACTATGTATCAATGATTGATTAGCTAATGGACTTGCTTGTCTGCACAAAGCTTGCTTAAGTCCTGAATGATGACTGTGTTGTCTCTTTCATCTTAGGAGGAAAGCCTCCATGTTAAGAGGTCCCCCTCATCTCCCCAAGGAGCACCCAAGAAACGATCAGCCTTTATAGACATCACAAATGTAAGTGTGTGCTCACCAATTCAGGTGTGGATTTTTAAAATTGCTTCATTAACTTCATTTACCTTGGCTGTTGCAGTTTGAAGTCCTTGTAACTCAAATCTGCTCATGACCATAATGACACAATGGTTGGGGTCTGAGTTATGTTTGCACAGCCATAAATGACAAAGTAATCATATCATGAGCAGTTGTATGATCTCCTATTTTCTGTGAAACAGTTGGAGCATGATTCAGTTAAACGTGGCCTTCATTTTCACCATGATACATTGTAAATGGCTTACTAACGTAGCACAAATCAGCATCCTAACATGGGATCTCTTATCGGGTTTATCAGGCCAACAAGATCCAGAGCAGCAACCATGCAAAGAAGGACAAGATCACCAGGAAGGCCCAGAAGACCAGCACAGTGAAAAATGAGGCCAACCTGAAAAAGTAATTTCCCCAAGCCCCCCCCCCCCCCCCCCCCCCCAACCCAAAAGTGTAGTGTATGTGCAAATATAATTTTTGTATGGAAGGTTGAAGTTAGATTGATAAAGCCTCTTACATTTCAACTTGCTCAATAATAGTTTCTTCTGTTAGAATTAGTATGTTTATGCTAATTAAACAGTTCTGTTTACTGTTTTCCCATTTAGGTTAGGCTCTCTGACCTCAGAAGGGCAGACGGGAAAGAAAGACCAGGTCAAATCTCATGTGGAAGAGCGAAAAGTCCCATCTGAAGAACCTACTCACCATCAGCCACGAGTGAGTACATATTCTGTTTTATTTTATGGTTTTTTTTTGACAGAATGACAGGCAAATTGTGTCAAATCAGTCAGGGGTTAATAATCCCCCAAAGTAGTTAATCTGTGATTGACAATATAAATGTTCCTGGCTTGGAATGGAGGGGAAAGGGCTGGTTTGGTTGGGGTGTTGCTCAAAGGACGTAACAGGAATGAACAATGAGTTTTCAACGTTTAAAATGCTTTAAATGGCTGAAGCTGTAAATATAGAAGTCATTAAGCTAAAAAGGTGCAGTTTTGGTGAGGATTGTTTGGTTTGTTGCATGCTGGCACGCTCCTTGTGTTTAAATAGACTTTCATTGGAAAATGTTATTAAAAATTACTGTTCAACATAAGAAGCTATTTTGCTTGTTCAGCTGGAATAGGAAAGTAATTTATTGATATAATGGTGAAATGTCAGTGGTGGCATATTGACACCAAAAAGGTAGTTATACAAGTCATTGTTTTCATATTTCACATGTTTATCTAATAGGCATTCCACTGTGTGTGTGCGCGCGTGCACACTTGTGTATGTATTAGGTTAATATTCTTCAATGTGTATCGTAGCTAAGAATATGTACATTGATGAAATGGTGTTCAGCTAGCCTCAAATGCTTTTTAGGTTAATGCTGGGTTTCTCTTAAAGTGTGGTTGCCTTAAAGTGCTAGTGAAGCCAATGTCAGTTCATTGCTTGTTATGTAGCTCCCTAAAGTTTCTGTGCCTGATTCTCTGGTTACAGTTGTTTTCAATGCTCACTTAAGTTCAGTCTCATTTAAAAATGATCTGGTCAAGATGACCCTGTGTGTTGTCAATTCTAAAATACAAACGGCCCCTTATTTTTTTTCCAGACTTCATGTCTATGTCTGTTTGCCAAATAACAAAAAAATATTTGTATGTAAAAACTACTGGAAAGCTCCCATACCAAGACAGTGGGCCTGTTACGGTGCTTAGACCTATGTGATGTTGTGCAAATTGCGATTTCCTGCTTCAGGGAATACAAACACCAAACACAAGCATGAACTGTTTATGGAGTACACAGGTAGATCACAGCTAGTGGAAGTGAGCAACATGTATGTGCTCAGACTATAAGTGGAGAACATTGGTCTGGCCGCTGTCTGTGTAGCCTGTGTTTGCTCAGCCTGAATGATGCTGTGATGGAGAGGGAAATGAGCTATTTATTCAGTGAAAGTGTGGGCTGATTAGATGTAGTCAGCCATTTTGGGAATTCGACTAGGCCAAAGGGGAACCCAGGGTCTCTCTTGGGTAAACAGATTAATTGGCATTGCCGAAATGTTTCCTCCATCTCACTGCAGGTACCTGAGGAGTTTGACATTGACAAGGAGCACAGTGGTGACTGCTTCATGACTTCAGAGTATGCTAAGGAGATCTTTGACTACCTGAAAAGTAGAGAGGTAAGCTTCTATGTCAGTGCAAGGATGGACAGTCTTTCCATGGGGCTAATGTATAGCTGTAAGACAGGCATGTGAAGCCCAAGGATTGAATATGTACACCTGAGGTTTTGGTGGTAGTGAGAACAAATTGATCAAATTGTTAATAATCCACTGTTTGTGTCTCATCTGATTGTCCAGGAGAAGTTTGTCCTCGTGGACTACATGCACAAACAGCCTGACCTGAACAAAGACATGAGAGGCATTCTAGTGGACTGGATGGTAGAGGTCCAGGTAAACAGAAAAAACTTGGAGGGGGGCGGGCCTGCACCCAAAATGAAAATGTTGATCAATCAACTTTTTAACGTTGATCAAGTCGTGTTGCTGATGTATAAATCGTCCTGTTATTTGTTCCAACATGGTTTGTAGCGTCAGGCAAACACATGGAGGACTATTGGTGAATTAAGTGCTGCACCAACACTGCATATCTAAATTACGATGTTAGTTAATCTCAACTGGCTGAGTAAGAGCAGTTATACATAATTCAATGAGAATTATGTAAATAATACTCACTGGATAAATCTACAAGAGAAAATTTCAAATTGTGGTCAAAAATGGAAAAATGAGCTGAAAGAAACTCAAATATTTTACCAATTGAATTGGTATGTGACCTAAGTAGATTAAAGCTTGCAGCATATATGTCAAGCATGGGACAGCAAATAGTTCTATTGTATTGGGTTGTTGATCTCATAGATCATGCTGAAACTTAAGTAACAGGAGTATTTACAATCTAGATGGATCGACAGTATTCAAAATAAGAATTTATTTGTGGGTTTTGATCTTGTAAATTTGCTGACTGCTGAGTCTGGCCTCACCCATTTGTTACTCACGCCACACGCCTGGCTCTGAATGCAGGAGAACTTTGAGCTGAACCATGAGACGCTGTACCTGGCGGTGAAGCTGACTGACCATTACTTGTCCTGCACCGTGGTCATGAGGGAGTCCCTGCAGCTCATCGGCTCCACGTCCATGCTCATCGCCTCCAAGTTTGAGGTGAGAGAGACCAGGCCCAGCCAGAGAGCTTTCTGCCACCTGCGCAAAATTCTGTTGCCATTAAAATACATGTACACAGACAAAGTACTGCTCTTGATGGATTTCTGTCCTTTGTAACTGCAATGGTAGCATTACTCTGATGTGGTGCTGTGTCTCAATCGGCAATATGCCCCAGGAAAGACTCTACAGCAGCTGTGAGTTGCAAATTATTATCCTAATGGTTTTCTGCATGTAATTTTGTATTCAAACTTTTCCTTTGGACACGTTTGCACACATACAACACAGCATAGGGAATCAACATGACTGTTGTAGTTTCACAATTTCTGAAGCAATTAACAATTAAGTAGTTTGGTTGCTGGTGTAAAACAAATTGTGTTTACTGCCACAGATTGTACCTGTGAATTTCTCTCATCTTGGGGAGGAGAAAACATTACACAGCAGTTTGCATGGGTACATTATGGCTGTGTGTACATATACACCAGTTTTGAGTGATTTTAACATCGCTTATGTCTTCCCCTAGTCAAATAAGTTTTTTTTTTTTTTTTTTTTTTTTTTTTCTCCTCAATTTCAAATTCCAGCATACATTGCATGTAGACAGTAACACTTGAGTCAGATGACGGCACAGTGCACTCTCACATGCAGGCATGTGCATGTGATTACGATCAATTATCTCCTCTGCCTCAATTTTACCCTGGGAAAACCTAGAGAAACCAATGGGAACAAGTGTGGGTGGTGGAGGGATTCTGGGAAAACTCAAAAACCCAATTGATACTTCAATATGTCAATAAAATAAGGGGTTCTTCAAGACAATTCCCAGCTGTAATGCTGCTTAATTTGCAATCTTGAAATGGCTTCCAAAGGTGCATACTGTGTATGGGTGAGTAAATTGCTGTTTGTTAGAATGTTGGCATGCTTTCTCCTGACCTCGCGCTCCCTCCCGTCTCAGGAGCGCTGCCCGCCCTGCATAGATGACTTTCTGTACATCTGTGATGATGCCTACAAGCGTGAGGAGCTGATCGCTATGGAGGTCAACATCCTGCAGGCACTGAAGTTCGACATCAACATCCCCGTGCCGTACCGCTTCCTCCGCCGATATGCCAAGGTGGGACTTTCTGGATAGGCTTTAAGGAAGAAAGTGATGTTGAGTAGTTTGTGATATAAACATGTACCGTCAAGTGAAAAGCTGTCAACAAACAAGTTCATGGCGGCTTTTTCGTTATGGTAATGTATTAACTTGTCTAGTTTTCAGATGCTTAGTCTTTGAGTGTCTGTAGTATGTGTATCCTTTTTCTGGATAGGCATATCATAGAAATAGTGAGGATCGTAGATGTTTGCAGTTAGATGTCTTGGCCATCTTTTACTCATTTAGCCATTTTGCAATGTAGCTGTCTTCCCAATTGTTCAGCTCATATAATAAGTGTACAGACCAGTTTTGCATTAGTTATCTGTAGTGCATAATGCATGTGGGGGCAGGCATTTTACTGGCTGATTATCTTTCCAGTGTGTGCATGCCAGCATGGAGACCCTGACCCTGGCGCGGTATGTGTGTGAGCTGAGTCTGCTGGAGCTGGAGATGGTGCCGGAGAGAGCTTCCCTCCTGGCCTCCGCCTGCCTGCTGCTGGCTCTGACCATGAAGGATCTGGGAGGATGGGTAAGGGAGCGCCTGCCTGTTACTACTACCCGTTTTGCAGGCTGTATACCATCACCCTTTTCCCCCCAGATACCACAGACTTTACTATTAAGCTGGGGTAACCGCTGATTCTGCCTGCTCATTGCTGTCTGTATGATGCGTTTCTCCCAGACGCCCATTTTGGAGTTTCACACCGGATACACTGTGCTAGATCTGGGTCCCCTGGTGAGGAGGCTCCACTCCATGCTGTCCTGCCCCACTGATGACAAACTGAAAGCTGTCAGGACCAAATACTCTCACAGGTAAGGTGCCTGAGTGCCACGCCGCTGACTTTCACTGCATATCAGCAGTGAAGAGTGCATATTTTGGTAGTCACGTCTGACTGGTCAACAACCTTTTTTTCAGCTGGTATGTCCGCCTGTGGCTTTATGTACTCATAGGTCAGAAATCGATTGGATACCTTTAATAACGGACTATGGATTATTCTTCCCACAGCGTGTTCTTCGAAGTGGCGAAAATCCCTGCTGTGGATAATCAGAAACTAGAGGAAAGCCTGAAGTGAATAGAAGAGTGAAAATATGCAAAATAAAATACACCATTGTAAATATTTACTATTTATCCTGTATGTATTATGCCACGTGTTTTATATAGAAGAAAAAAAAGTGTAATTTTTTTTGTTCAATATTTTTATACATGTTTTTGTATACCTTTTGGATAAATGAAGAAAAGCTTGTATAAAAAGTAATGTTTATATGAAACCAGAAAATGGAATTTGATTTTTAAAATTCCAGATTGTGACCATATGGCAGTATCAGTTTTTGTAATAATTGTTGCTGTGGTGTTTGCCTGTCTTTGTAAATGTTGTAGTTTATCATGAGGTCACAGTGGCTTTGACCACTTGTAAATAACACAAAAATGTTTGCTGTTTTTAAATGTATTTTAGTGTTTCAAAAATAAAGATGGCTGCATTCTTGTTCAAAATTATACATTACATTTAGGCCTTTCACTGATGCTTTTATCCAGAGCAACTAACAAAAGTGAGGTACAATGAACAGCTGAGTTGATAAAGTGATTTCCAATTCTGCATACCACCAAATCTGTATGATATCTTTAACTGCTTTCAAAAGTGGCCATGTGGGTTTGAGGATATAGTGAGGTAGAGGAGATGACCAGTGTTCAGCATTAAGTGGAACAAGGTGCAGTTTAAACAGGTGTTGTTTGTGGGGAAAATGTGGATTTTGTAGACATTGTAGAGAGAGAAGCAATATAGTCATAATGTTATGCCCTGAAAGCAACAATGTGTCGATAACAAAGAGGATGAAGTTGGTCATAACACTAAGCCAGAACAGCAGCCAAAAGTCTAACCAGTTACAACAAACAGGCAGTGGTTTTATAAAAGATAAACTTGTGTTTATTATTTACAGGTTAACTATGCTTATATCTAATATTACTTATAACAGTATTAAATTTACTCTGACTGAAAACATCTCAACTGGTAGCCAGAATCATGAATTCATTTTATACTTCAACTTTAAACTACTGGAAACACAAGGAAATCCTTTCAATAATAATATATTTTTGTGATCAGCTCTTAATGAGCATCAGAATGACTCCAAATGTTAATATCTGGGAGGTTAAGGAAGGAGAGAAAGAGAGCACTGAAAAAAATTGGAAATCAGAAAACAATTTGCTGAATTTAACAGTTTGCTCCCTGGCTTTATTGATTTAAAGAAAATGGCAAAAATGAGCCTTTATGTAAATAAAATGAGCAAATTTTCATCAGCTATAGTCTTAATTTCCTGTCATATTTTTTTCATCAGTAGATTTAGATGTGTCATTTGGCCAAAATAAAAACCCACAATTGTGGGTTTTATCCACAACCATCACAATGGCTGCAGGGAAATCTAATGTGTTCACCTGCTCATGCATCCTCGATGAAAGGAGCGGATCAGGAACACGCCCAGGAATCTTATCCATCCTCGGGCTGTGGTCCCTTCTAGCTAAACCAAACTGATTAAGTGCCAAAACCAAAATAAAAAGAACCAAAAAGGGGGTAAGCCCTGACACATCTCTGAGGTAGAAACTCAGAGTGGTGTACTCATCTTTTAATAGCCAATACTACTTCTATAGGGCTGTTAAGATTGACATGTTTTATGATTATGATCTAATTGCATTACCTAATCTACACTGCCTACACTGCATGACTTTGACTATTAATTGATTTTACTCACAGCAGAGTCAGAGTTTCCCCATGTCATTTGATTCATTCTTTGATGTTTGGGCTTTCTTAAAAAAAAAAAAAATTCTTATAAACAATGGAATCAGATGAAAATCCAGCACTAATTCCTCTGTTTCAAAATGCAGAATATGTGGACTGAAGACTACACATGCTCATATGGTACTTGTTTTCTCCTCCCACACACAACTGACCATTGTTTTGTCAGGGACAAATCTGAAACAATGAGGTATAGCAAACGCAGGGCAGGTGAGTTCACATATGGGTCTTAGACAGTTCACTTGCCCCTAGCGCTTCATTTGGCGCATTCACACCAGAAATGGCCTCATATTTGAGGATGATTGGAATCCAACTAACTGCTCATGATCATGGAGCCAGGGAGGCAGGTCAGCTAAGTGTTAACCAAGAGCCAGAGTTTCTGCATGCCTGACGGGCTCTGAGATTTTTGAGTATGTTGGATCTGGTTTCTTTGCCTCTAGTTGCTCACTCTTTCATTCTGAGGGGGTCTGAACTTCATACCTCATAACTAGTAGGCCTGCTATCTGCCATGGACTTCAGGTGAATGGAGAGCATCTTGGATCCCAAATTAATCCTTAAACAATGAACACAAGTATGGGCAAAAAAAACAAAAAAAATCATGTTAACATGATATTCATATACACATGTATCAATGTTTAGAATTTTAAAATTTAATATACATATGAACTACGGTTAGTCAGTCTTGTGAGGAAAAAATTATATTTTCTAGGAAATAATTTTGAAATGTAGAACTGGTTTCTCCTTTTCAATGAAAAATTTAACCCGAAATGGACACAAATTAAATGCTGTCTGCTGACTGTAGGGTCTGATCATTTTGCTCCTCCAACTAAATAACTGTTTAATTTAATTTGAGACTAATTATGTGGAAAATTGAATAAACACAAATGAAGGCTGGTTGCTAATGAGCACATTTGTAGGTTCCTTCCTTTGAGCTGTTCAGTTTTTGAGATCTAAAACATTATCCAGCCTCGTCATCCTCATGTTGGTTTTGCAAAAATTCATTAATACTCATTATAAGCTTGTTTTAGAGTAGATAAGCAAACAATGAACAAAATCCTCCAAGATTTTTTACCGGGTCATAGGATCCTTTTATTAGATGAATGATTGCGCTGAAATAAAGTCTAGAATTTTCATTGTTAGCAGTATGGTTTAGTTATACAAGTTAGATGCAACTCCAGGAAGATCTACATAATATAGGTTCTGTTAACAAGTTCTTTTGTTCTGTTATAAGTTATTTTGCAATATCTTTATGTGTCTGATCCTATTTTCTGTTTTTGGAATAGGATATTTGCTGACAACTTGTTTTTATTGTCTAAGAATCTGTATGTATATGCTTGATGGAAGACTTATTCTATTTGATTTTAAGATATTCTAAGCCAAACAAATTATCATGTTTGAATTAGAATCCTTTTTCAACATGAAGTGAAACTGGACCCCCAGGTTAATGGCGAATGTTGGCAATAGGATAGTTTTGGGATATTTTTAAAGAAGCAGGACAAAGGAACAGCTAAAATTTAATGTGTGGAAACTGTTTACTCAGCAGACAAGTCATCAACTGCAGTAAATATCTATCTTCTCTCATAGGCTGAGCGATGTTTGGTTAGCTGTTCAGTGGTTGTGTAACCAGTTTATTTTTATGAAACAACAGCTAAACCTGGAGACACCTGACATGCATCATATATATGCAGGTCCCCCTCGATCAGTTTATTGTTTTTGTATCAGCACTTCCCCATACAGAATCTGAAAAACAAAAAGTGGACAGGAGAGCAATGAAATGGAGTTTTGTTGGCAGATACCATAGCACAGTACCTTTGAATTTCAATTCAATGCAATTAAATAGAGAACCCTATTCTTTTGCATGGTCTCCTTGCTCCCATGGCTGTCAGCTGACTTAATGAATGGGTGAGTGCAGGCCATTTGAAATGAGCTACTATGTGCTCTGCCATTACTGTCAAGAAATTATCCTCCCTATGAAAAATGTGCATTCCTGCACATGACCTAGGATGTGTGTAATATCTTACCAGTGCTGTGCTGTCAAGCTGCTACTGAGCTGGATTTAGCACTCTCGAAAAGCGCAACCCAAAATGCCCTTGGGAATGTATGCTTGCAGCATGCAAATGAGCTGAAATGAGTATGTTTCCCACTGTCTGATGAATCATTTGCAACCCATGGTATCAGTCATACAGCAAAACCCAATTTTGTTGATAGACCCTCTCACCATGTTTATCATATCCCTTTCTGGTGTGTTCCAGAGATGTTATTAAGATATGATGCCAGATGACACTGGGTAGGTTCAGTGTGGTTTAAGGGAATGATGCCAGATGACACTGGGTAGGTTCAGTGTGCTTTAAGGGAATGATGCCAGATGACACTGGGTAGGTTCAGTGTGGTTTAAGGGAATGATGCCAGATGACACTGTGTAGGTTCAGTGTGGTTTAAGGGAATGATGGCAGATGACACTGGGTAGGTTCAGTGTGCTTTAAGGGAATGATGCCAGATGACACTGGGTAGGTTCAGTGTGGTTTAAGGGAATGATGGCAGATGACACTGGGTGGGTTCAGTGTGGTTTAAGGGAATGATGGCAGATGACACTGGGTAGGTTCAGTGTGGTTTAAGGGAATGATGGCAGATGACACTGGGTAGGTTCAGTGTGGTTTAAGGGAATGATGGCAGATGACACTGGGTAGGTTCAGTGTGGTTTAAGGGAATGATGGCAGATGACACTGGGTAGGTTCAGTGTGGTTTAAGGGAATGATGGCAGATGACACTGTGTAGGTTCAGTGTGGTTTAAGGGAATGATGGCAGATGACACTGGGTAGGTTCAGTGTGGTTTAAGGGAATGATGCCAGATGACACTGGGTAGGTTCAGTGTGCTTTAAGGGAATGATGGCAGATGACACTGGGTAGGTTCAGTGTGGTTTAAGGGAATGATGCCAGATGACACTGGGTAGGTTCAGTGTGGTTTAATGGAATGATGCCAGATGACACTGGGTAGGTTCAGTGTGGTTTAAGGGAATGATGGCAGATGACACTGGGTAGGTACAGTGTGGTTTAAGGGAATGATGCCAGATGACACTGGGTAGGTTCAGTGTGGTTTAATGGAATGATGCCAGATGACACTGGGTAGGTTCAGTGTGGTTTAAGGGAATAGCATATGCCTTTTGAAGTGGCTAATAAGCATATTCATCAAGGGGCTATGGGGCCACAGAGCTTTTTATTCTGCTGCCTGTGGGATTGGAAGCAACACAACGCTTGCTTGCCAGACGAAGCATTGTTGGCCTCTAGTTGATATCAGTGCACACTGTGATCACGGATCTTACTCCTGAGAGACATCCGAGTTCGCCTTCTAGTTTCCCAGCAGAAGTAAAACATACTTAAAACATAACATTTATCTATAATTACAACAAATGATGAAATGTGCTGTTGAAATGAATGTATTGTGGAGATATTTATTTACATAAATAATATTACTAAATGCCCCACAGAGTAGAAAATATGTAGAGCTGCAATATTTGCTAAATAGTTCTATCTTTAGTAAATATGCCTCAAGCATGTTTAATTAAATTCCAAACTGTGTTTTGGTTCGTGTTTGGTAAACTAAAGTTTTCTTCCTAGATGAGTGGAATTGAAATGTTCAGCTTTTCTCTCTTTATGTGCACACAGTAATTCTCACCCTAACCACAAATGTTGAAGACTGATTGCCATCCCAGCCCCACTCCCCCAGGGGAACAGCTTTACAAAGCAAAGCCTTGTTCAGAGTAACATATCGCATGTAAAATTATGCATCAAAAATCTGTCCTTCAGCTTTCAGACGAAAGGACAATTTGCACCGTGGTTGTGTTTCGACCAAATGAGTATCTGGTCCTTTTTTGCCTTATGCAGAGATTACATATTTTCCAATCTGGCAATGCTCCTCTGGATATGCCTTACCCATTGCAGTTCCTGAATATGACTCCACCTCTTCCACCTCACTGTTTTTATTGCTCCTCCTTAGATATTGAAGCCATTATCTGACCATGCATAATTAATTAGGATAAAAACCATCTGAAAATTATGAAGACTTCCATCTTTCAGCAAAATGAAATACATGAAGCATACACTCTCAGTGAAATGAGTAATGATGGTTATATAAGTGTCCATTAATATGAAGAATAACATGCTCCATTTTCCTTTGCATGTGGCAATCAGACTCAATGTAGACCTAATGGTTTTTCATCACTTAAGCACCAGTTTTTTGGAACTTTTACCTGCCATTTGTAGTCAAGGAGGTTAAATGTTTGCATAGTTTTTGTTTGTAAGTAAATGCCAGTCTGGTTGAACATTATTAACATCCATTTTTTTGTATTTGCTTAACTGCTTCACACAATGTCTCAAATGATTTTATTATGCCTGTTTAGCAAATATTTCAGATACCATAAAAACCTGTTTGAATTCCAATACAAGTCTCAGATTAAATGCTCAGTTTCACTCATTGTATCTTTTATTTGAAAGTTCAAGTCTTTGAATAGAAAATATAGAGATAAGGGAGACTAAAGAACCCTTGAACTCCATCTCTGATTATCTACTGAAAGACAACAAGGTGGTTTTGGATTTTCCTAAAGCTGCAACACAGTTTATTAGAACTAGAATATAGCACATTGTTTGTTAGTATTTTTTTTTATTTCAAGGTTTTTGCTACAGGGATTTCATTGATGCGTGAAAGAAAATGTTTCTTTTGAGACCCTTCACTACTCCTTCACAGATGTATATTATACTGCAAGCCCAGAACTGTAAACTGACTCGCAAGAGCTGTTTTGTCAGTTATGTTAGAGTCACAAATTTCAGCTGGAAGCAAGTTTGCTAAAAATATGCGATACCCTTCACTCCACAGATGCCAAAGGAGGAATGAAGTTGATAATACAGCCCAGTGATTGGCTCTTTCCAAAAGATGTCTGTATGAGACAGATAAATGGCTGTGCTCTATCAATTTCTTTTGTGTACTTCCAATTGTGGGTACTGATGTACCACAGACATTTATTCACCCAAGATTTATTCCCCTTGGGGGGGTGGATTTGTGATTGAGTGCAGCCTGTCGGCTCAAATTTAAGAGTTAAACATTTTTAATCTCCCTGATCATTGATTACACTTTGATGAATTGTTTGATTCAGACTGAAGTGAGGAAGTAATGGAGGGAAGTTCAGAAAAGAATGAAATAAATTGAAATAAAGGCACAGGATTCGTTCATTTCTAGGGAAAGAAGATGGTGTCCTCATTGCAGGTGTCTGCTGAAAAGGAAATAGATTCTATGTGGACAGAATCAACATAACGTATTAATTAAGGTTTACCACTTTGCTCCATTTGGATACCCAGCAGATCTGTCAATGCAGGAAAACAAAATCATTGCTGCAAAATGCAAACTAACTGAAATTTTCACCTTACTTTGGGAGCGAGAGGGTTGGCTGGTGCTGGTACACAACTGGTCTTTTGAGGACACCAGAGGAGAAAGTGCAGAACTAAGCTTAAAAAACCCCACCACTGAATGAGTTCAGGAGTTTGATTTTGAAGGCGGTGGTCTAACCGCTTGAGCCACCTCGGCTTGTAGGTTTGGAAAAGGGGATGTTAGTTAAATCTTCACTTCTATCGTTTCAGTTGAAGACAAACTGACGCAGTGCTCTTTGCCGCCAGAGCGGTGGCTTGGGATGGCCTGGGGAACTGCTGAAGCGACCTGGTGGAGGTAAGTCCCAGTTTCCAACCAGCTTCACCATTCCAGGCCAGCTGCCTTCTTTTGTAAGTGTAAATCTACCCCTAGACTAACCTGATCGCAACACAAAGCTTTGTTGACAGTCGTTCCATAGGCTCATCCAGTAGTCAGAGTTTGTTTTATGCAAAGAAATGTAAAGAACTGTCTGGGAAGAACACATTTTGTCTTGCACATTCAGAAATGGTGGGCACCCCACATGGTGCATGTAAAATATACCAAATAAAAGTTACATGCCTCCTTGCAGTGCACATTTCTGTTCCCATGATCGTTTATCAACCTTAGATAGATTGAAAACTGTTCGTTTGAAAACTGCACAGACAAATAAAGTTTCATCATCATAGCATACAGCATTGAGAAAATGGCCCTCATTCCCTGTTTGCGTGTCTGAGGCGCCAAATTCCATACAGCAGTATGGTCTGGAGTGAGCATACAAAAATAACGATCAAATTTGTTGAAGAAAAATAGTGAACTAACATCTCCTAGAAACAGCAATGCCCTCTTATACCACTAATAAAGCCAGCAACGGCAAGTGATTCTTGATCCCCTAATTGCAGTTGAAAACTAGACCACTGAATTTAGTCTGGGAATAAGAGGGTGCTATATCCTTCCCCCTGTTGCGCCGTTCACGGACAACATCATCTCCCACTAAAAACGACTCTTTATTTGGGACTGTTTATTTTTTTTTTTATTTACTTTTTGGGGAATTGCATCCACAAATGACTGTTTTATCACGAATGAAAACAGAGAGGACCATCATAGAATCTGAAACAAATTAGATGACCCCTTGTGCCGACCACTCAGTTACTCATTTCAACACATAGTGCCCCCAATCCTAACTTCCCATTTCATAACTCTTGTATTTAATTTTGCATGAACGTTCCATCACTGCCATCCTTCGTTAGACTGCTTCTTGACCCATTATCTATCCTGAACCTGATATATTGGTTAATTCAATGTTTTATGTATTGTAATATTAGCATTAAAGTGATTTTGTGCTCATGGCTGGTTGCAGATCTCGGTTTCACCAGTCTCAGTGGAAATGTAGCTCTCCATTGGAGAGAGCTACAGCTCCTCTCCACTCACTTTGCTCCACTGTCCTGCCTCCTGCCTTTGTTTCAGGCCTTAATGAAAGCACAAGAGATTCCATTGCCAATTTTATTCAATTTTGAGCCAATTATGTTAATGATGTTTCTTTAATTAGCTTTTGTAGGATGAAGGAAGCAGACAGACTTCATCCTGAATGGCACCACTACACATTTGCATGGAAGTCTCCTGGAACCAAGAGACCTCACAACTTCCCCTTCAAATGGTTGTTTTTCCCTTACACTTCTTTAGTTGCTTATTTCTTGACAGTCCTGAACACGACTGCTCCATGGTCTTGCTTTTATACGTTTTACAGCGTAACAAAGGCTTTTTAATATACAATCTCTAGACGCTTGCGTGGTGTGACTGGGGGTTTGATTCCCAGCTGTGCCATTACCATATATGGTCCTCATTAGTAAGGCAACAATTGGCTCAGCCTTGCCGGAGAAGGTTGGAGGTGAGCCAGTTAAGTTCGTCTCATCGCTTTCAAGCAGCCACTTCTTGGCTCAGCACCTGTCGTTGCACGAACCGAGGGTATAGCTGTGAGGGAAGGTAGAACTGGTCATCATCTAAAAGGAGGGATCCACAGGGCATGGTGTCCTCTTCCTGAGTCAATGAGAGCAGGTCACTGCAGTGGACTGAACAGTTTGGCTGAGTTCCAGATGGGGAAAAATAAAAAAGAACTCCTGTCTTGTGTTAGTCTTACCAAAAAGCATGTTCACAAGTCTCACTTCATTCTACAACCTCTTTGAGTATTACATGTATAACACTAAGGTGAGCATTTTAATCAAGTGAACCTTTTTCTTACATCTGCTCACTCCAGTTCTGATGAAAATATAAAACGTTTTTCTACCCACTCTGAATTTTTCTCACTCAGACATTCAAGAAAAACTACGAAAGGAATGCTACCAAAACTACCATTACAGAGTGACATAGAGACTGGAAACATTATTTAGAACTTATCCATTTTAAATTGATCAAACATTCCTAATATTAAAGGTAGATAGTGGTACATGCTGTAATATGTTACAAAGAATATTGGACTAAACTTCTCAATTTTGCAAACGGTCTGCTCCAACATAAAATATTATGTCTATTGCAGTTTTGGCTTTTCTTTGCCATCCATTGAAAATGCTACAGAGGGTTACTTTGTACAGTTTATTAGCATGACAGTATTTATAATACCATGATATTGCGGCACACATATACCAGAAGTTACAGGAGTTGGTTTGTTTGCACCCTTGGCTCCCAACAATGACGGTGAGAATCAGTGCAGAGAGGAACTTTACGTGACAGTGTAATTCCTTTTCGTCACTTTCTGAAGGGCTGTAGTCAACTAAAAAGCTCAAATGGCAAGTACTGATTATTTCCCCCAATATATATTGTATTAATATATATACTATATTTTTGAGATACTATATTATTTTTTCTTTGTTTGTTCTCTGTTATTTTGGATTGATGGGTTTTTTGGCTGGCTTTTCGTTGTGGTTTGAGTTTTGATTTTTCGGTTTTCTTCATTTTGATTATTTTTTTTGTTTGTGTGAGTGTGTGTGTGTGTATGCCGCATGGAGTATGCAGTATGAGTATGAGGTTCGGGCGTATGCAGCCTAGAGTATGGAGTGGAGTGAGTATTGGGCATGGGGGAACTTACTTTCGTGCCAGTACTGGCTTGGGGTGTCATGGTGAGGGGAAGTCTCTCTCCTGGGGCGGGGCCGGCCAGTTGGTGGGGGCTATGCTTGAGCAGGGTGGATGTTAGAGAAGGGGACGGGGGTCAGAGCAGATAGCTGCCTGGGCATGAACTGTTTTTATTTGCAAGAATCAGTTAAGACTCTGCTTACCTGATTCTCTGTGTCCTGGTTGTTCATGGTGGGTGGATCCCTGTACCTGCGGTGGGAGGGTCGCTCGGGGGCACTAATGCAACTCCTGACACAAACACATACACAGACACATACATTTATGAACACAAGCACACACACATAAACACACACGCACAGATTAAGCTGACTCAATGCACATGCAATTACCTTCTAGTGATTGTCTGGCTCTTTAATTCACAACAAACCCATTTGGAATGCCTGTAGGGGGAGACATACTGTATGGTTTAAATAATAGTTCAGATCAGAACTGTAGTGCCCTGTGGCACAGCATGCACAGTTGGATCCAGAAAATCCTAGTAGCTTCTCATTGGTCAAAATTAGTTTTTACTGAATTTTTCACAGAAAAATGTAGAATCCATGCAATCTTTTGTTCTCATATTCGGGCTTACTGTCCGAGCAATTGTTCTGCCAAATCTCACGAGAATCATATGTGGGCAAATCATTTGAAATCTGTATGGTGCTTGGCCATGCTCGTTACGATGCCATAGTGGATGTTCTGGTTAAATTAGGACTGATTACAATTACTGTTACCCTGTGGTGACCTATTATCCTACACAGGCCATCTTAAATCAGAACTCAGATGAAAGGTTTGAACAGTGTTGAAGGACAAATTAAATGCATTGCACAACCAATTGACAAACGAAAGATTGATTGAAAGCTATCTTCAGCTGGATTTTCCAGCAGAGCAGTAGCAAGAGACTGTGGAGGCGAGCAGCCAGGGTCTGCTGGGTTCAAGGAAAGCAAGTTTCATAATTCAACCTTGTCGTCTTTTCTATCTGAATTAGCAATGCTTTCAATATGGTAGATAAAAGAGAGTGAGAAGGCACTTATTGCTGAACTACACTGACATTGGAGTGGATAAAATGCGAAGTGGGTGGCATGTAAAGAACTATTCACTCCAAGCATGTGAAGGACAGATTAATTCAGCACACTTTTTTGAGAAGGAAAAGGAAAGATTGTAAAGAAAGATGGATTCATTCAGACAGAGACGGAGGTTTAGGTGGAGTAAGTTCTATGGCGTTCCTGTCAAATGAAATTTGACTTTGGCAGCTTAGCTAATTAGAAGAAGGAACCTGAACAGTGTTTGAGTATCACTGTGCGGTTGCAGTTCTCTTGGATGGGACAGTGCTTTTAACTGATTACAGAGAAGACATCTATGCATGTTTTCAACTCAGTCAATAAAGCAGATAAATGAATATGTGACAAACGGGACAAGTGTGTGTTGGCAGTAGATCAGCATATGACAGAGACCCAAACACTGGTTATTTCAGAGACGCGTGCCATCGGCAGCCATCCAGTTTAGCTCCATCAGGAAGCAGTCAGTCATCCTCAACCTGCCATCCCTGTGCACACTGACACTGCTTTCCTTCAATCCAGGAGTATGTTGTCGTCCTGTCAGGCACCATCCAAAGCATTATATCTGAGAAAACCAGCAATGAAATAGGTCTGTGAGTACAGTCAAACAATCCACAGATTCAAAAATCCAGACTGAGAGATCACCTTAAATTCAGGTGAGATAATTATTGTAATGATATTATGGACATGCTAATATTACAGGCACCGACACAATAATGAGTGGGATTGAATTCCTGTTTTCCTCTAAATAAGAGAAAGTGATTTTTATTTTATACCACATTTTTATTTTATACCACATAAGAGTAGTTTTTAATATTTAAGTTTTCAGTATGGCGGCTTACGAGCAGATTTTCCAGCTCAGCTCTCTCTTTGGAGGTAAGATTTGCAGTAATGGAGAGTAACAAATTTGTTCAAATAACATGAAGGCTGTCTTGGACTGAAATAAATGGCAAACAGAGTTTTTTCAGAAAGAATTATCTGTTCAGCATCTGTATGTTTCTGAATATGATGTTTGGCTTCAGTCTCACACCTTCTCCCTCATTCCCAAGAAACATCCTGAGTAATAAGTCAGTCATGTCTTCTCGCCAGTCATAACATTATGATGTAGGTGGGGCTCCAATCTGATAGAGTGACTCAGACCAACTCTGCCACCAACATACTGGCTAAAACTGACAGGGACCAATCAGATTGCAGGAAACCACAAACTAAAACTTCTGTTTCCAGCGACAGTACCCTAAGATTATGAAATAGTGGAACATCAAATATTTTCCACAATTAAATCCATAAATCACATGTACATCTATATCTGATCTAAGCATGCAGACATGCAAAAATGGCTTGAGTAATTGTATAATGACAACATTAAATTCCAAATGGATAAAATAATGTAGTCACAGAGTGTATCATTTTGATCTAGACTTGTGGATGAAGGGCCATGTGCACAAACATTCCCTTATACTGTTTGAGCACCTTTAGAATTTAGCTGGATGCTGCGGCAGGGGGTGAAAAATCAGCCCGCAGTACCGATGCCTTGGTCCAGTGGTAACATCTCATCCTTCTGAGAGGACCATTGAAAGGATTCTTACTGTTGCCCCTGTTGCCTCTCACAGTCACTGGAAAGGCATTCTCATCAGCTTTGTCCTTTATTTGTGTACTTTTCAGACGCTCCTGTTCAGGGGAATCATATTTTCTTTCCAATCAGCATGTGAGTGTTCTAGCATCATTTCCTCCACCTCCATACTTTCTGCTGCGCAATGCGCTACTCAACTCCGGTAGTCCGGTGACTGTTGAGCTATGACACTTCTGAACTGATTTTTGGAAACGTTTTTGCGTTGCAGACATACGTTATTGAGACAGACCTTGCAGTGTACAGTGCCTACACAATACAAGTCAAGAAATAGCCTAATCAATCGTGTAATCCATGGAATACATATTTAGAGGATGATCGATAAACTGCAGCCTACAATGAATATTTCGATTCCCTAACTGAATATGGATTTCGTTTTTGAGTTCAGAATTCATCGTCACATCAATCCTATTAATGCTTATGAACTACCAATGAAACCCATTTCTTCAGAGCAACTTTTTAAAGTAAGCAATCCCTCTGTCCTCTTTATCGTCCCCTCTTTTCTTCTCCCCCGCGGGTCACATGCTTACGATTTACTCCCTACATGCTTTAGCTAGTGTAAGCCACAATTAAATGTATTTTTGCAAACGAAGTGGGAGATGCGAAGGGGCTGAATTCTGTTGTCATTACGTAAAAAATTCCTGGTTCCCTCTTCTTCAAGCCGTAGTTAGCTGCCAGCCCTACCATGGACTCTAACCGCGTGCGTGAACTGGCGGAGCCGAAGCCGCAGTTTGACGCCATCTCCGCCTTTCTTCATTATTGTGTGTGAGGGTGGACAGATCGACATTCCCCTGTATGGAAATTTAAGTTTCACTGATCTTACAAAAACGGAAAACAATTCAAAAGGCCACGATCGACCAAGCGACAACGGGGATGCCAAAATCCGAAGTATGAGAAGGAGCTCACTCCAAAGGCATGTAACTTTTTAAATTATAAATTGCAAGCTATTCAGTTAACCTAAGCTCATTTCACTGTATGCCCGTATATCGCGTACCTTTGGTAACTGTTAGTTGCGGATGATTTTCTGTCATTGCATGTCTTTGCAAAATATAATTTTAAGGTACATTCACTGGTTGAGGTTGAATTTTTTACATTTTTTGAAGAATACAGAACTACTTTTATCTCCAAACGACCCGCTTATTTGATGATTGTACAGATGATTTTTTTCAATTGTACGTGCTCTCGGAAAAAATGGGATGAAAATACCCCGCTGTCCATAAACTATCCAAATAAAGCCGTTGTGGACATTCGCCACCAAATTACAAATAAGCAATAAAAATAAATAATCTTAAATACACTGGATGGTGGTCGGCATGACAGACTAAAAGGTATACGAAATTTCAGATATCCTTCTTTATATCCCTCGACATTCAGTTAGATACAGTCACCTCCCACACGCATTTAAGAAACACTTTCATGTCATTCTAGAATAAATCTTTTTGTTCTTGCGCTACACGTGAATTGTGATGCCTGAAATAAGATGACTTTTTCGTGTTCGTGTTGTAGAGCTCTCTGTGTGAGAGTACATATACATGGCTTATTTGCGTTTAGTGAGATACCGGACACTTAAAGGATGTATTATGGGAAATTTCCACAAGATTCCCAAATCCTTAACCTCTTATATTTATTTACTTCCCACACCTCATTTTAAACTTTAAAACCACTGAGTTTTTGCTTTGAAATGTTCCCCATTGATTTAAATAATCTTCATTTTGGGAAAAACCCCCAGCCAGTTATTCCTTTGATGGACGATTCCATTGTCCAGGTCTTTGGTTCAGTAGTGAGCAAATTATGCTCCCCAAATGCTGGCAAAACATGATGTTTTTGCTTCTTTTTTTCGAGTCAATGAAGTGGGCATAACAGGTGGATGCAGTTTGGAGCTCGGGTAAGATGGGGGTACAGTAGGTGTTATTAAATTATATGGATGTGCCTTTACTGTGATCACACAAATAGAGTTCTGCACGATTGCTTTTGTGGATTAGTGTGAAACATGTTAAATGCTCACACTAATCCAGGCAATGATAAGTGGAATGATGCTAAACTGTGCTGATGGGAATTGCAGCTTGGTATCCTTGCCAACATTAACTCCATGCTCACTCCATCAACCAGATCCAGTATCTACACAAAATTTTTGCTTGTGTGAGAACACTCCCATTGTTGATATTGGCTTTCCTGGTAATAGAATGAAAAATCTTTGGGATTCCAAATGGCACTTATGAAGAAGATTTCTTCTCAGTCTTATATTAATATTTGTGGAGCAGGAGAATGCTGGCAGGGGAATGAACCACTTTTATGTTTTGACATTGACATAACACAGAAAATCCACCGTTTGTGACCCTATTACCAATATTTTAAGCTTCATTTTAGAGATATGTGTTTTGTTATTAACTGTCAGCCTTGACGCTAGTCCTGTGAAGTTAATTAACTCACTTAAACACATTCTGTCATGTGTGATGGCTGTAAATGGCACCTCTTCTTTTACTCACTGCCTACCAGTTTGGAAATCCTTGCTAGTCTGGCTGTCAGGGCTGCCTGTTGAGTACAATGAAAAATGAAATAAAAAAATCTCATTTGTGAGCCAGAAGGCGTTGCTGAGTTTTAAGATTTTTCATTACCTTGTTGTTAACATTATTATCATGAAAATTATAAATATTTGGTATAATATTATACTGAATTCTCACAAAGCAATTTAAGGGTTAATGTCTCCTCAGATAAAAATACCATGCCCTCAGTAGATCCGGTGGCAAGCCCTTTTAAGTCCAACCTGTAGAAACTTCACTAAATATTCCACTGATTCTTTTGCTTTTCTGTGTATGAATTAATTGACTTTAACATTTGCATAAATGACTCATCTGTTTCAATATCCTGCATGCATCTGGTGGAGGAAATGGGTAATATTTCTGCATATGTCTTCCATACTTTTTATCTGTAAATCTCAGTTACAATTTTCCTGCTACTTAATTCATCTGAAGACAGAGGGAAATATGAGCATTAAAGGTTAGTCTAATTTGGCATGTTTCCGCTGCATTGAAAGGTCCCATATATCTCTTTGTTTTTTATTTGCTCAGAATGGCACAAACGTTTTCTAAAATGTTTGGCTTTGTGTCCGGTATTTATTCTTTTGGCCAATGCTTAGGTGTGAGACAAATTATTTGTGAATGCTATCTTTCTATGATTGTTGTGATTACTCACCCAACTTTGATACCACATTATTTTCTCTGTTTTGCATATAGTGCATTCTTAATCAGTTGGGAAGAAATAACTTATTCTCAGGGGTTTCTGGTTACAGTCAGCTTCATCAGGTAAAGCAATGAAATGATACTTTTATTCAAGTCATATATGAGGATCTGTAGCTACTTCTTCTTGGATGAACATTATTGCTGAAGAGGATAAAGGTCCTTGTAGAATTTTCTGGACATTTTACTTGCTCAAGTCATTCATTGTGGATAGCAGATTGTGGGGCTTGGTGTGTAAAATAGTTGAATATGCATCCCAATAATTCTCTTTTTCATGGAATTTAATATGCTAGAATATGCATGCTAATGTTCTCTGTACATAAACCTTAAGATCAAATTTTTCTAGGCGGAATCATTGCATGTTATGACGGATTCACAAGGCAAAGTTGTTACCTGTAAAATCTTTATAAAATGCATTCAATTCAATTCCAGTCATTCTGTTATGCTAAAAAGTGTTCCTTTGAATAAACTGAGAATTGATTGTGCTTGTGAGAGATTTATGTCCTTCTGTTTTCTTTAGGAAGTGCTTGAGTTTGAATTAGCCTTTCCTATTTGACCAGCACAAAGATCCTGTCTGTGTGACTGGGTATCCTTGTTGATTTGTCATGATATAGCAATGAAATTGACTTGCCAAGTCTTTTGCTGGTAAGTGTGCATTAATAGAGGGCTGTGGATGTGGCCCTGGGGTTTTAAAAGGTTCATTGAATTTGTACACGTAGAGATTACTCCAGAGACAAAATTCAATGTACTGCTGGGCACAACAGGATTATCTACATTAGATTAGTAGACAGGAGCGAGAAAAAAAATTCAAGATGGATTAAATGTGGGTTCCTAAGGCAGTGCTAAATTGTGATGTATCTTTCTGTTCTTTACTCTCGGTGACAAAAGAGGCTCAACGTTCCTGTATGCAAACCCTGTTTTGAAAACAAGCATAAAATGGGGTTAAATGAATGCAATTCAGCAGTGCTCAAGTTGAGCTGCTCAGTGTAAATCCGGTTTGTGAAATTATGGTTTGTGAAATCGATATGTGCATTTGATTCTTCCAGCACTGCTGAGGTCTGCTCCTTTCATGCACCGTTCACCAGCCCCTGGGCATATGAAAGACCATCTCACTCCTGCTGCATTGTGTTCATTGGATTTCTGTTATCAGATTACCCATCAAGTGTCCTTCCTGCTCCCCACATGGTTTGCATCCCCCAATCTAAAGTCTCATTCAATCCGTTTGAACTTGGCTGCTTCCCTGCTGCTTAAAATGGAAATTTGCTTGTTATTTAATGCCTTTGATTCCACTTTCACATGGAGCGTAGTCTCTGCTATGAAAAGAGATTATGGAATACGGCACAGTGGGTACATGAATGAAAAGCTGCTGCATGGAACACACTGTTGCTGGCACGCAATTAGCCAGGCTGTTTGAATGCTGCCAGGGCATCTCAGGAGTGCCTGGGATCTAACCTAACACAGCACCTCCTGACTACTAGGCTTACCTAACACAGCACCTCCTCGCTATTAGACTTACCTAACACAGCACCTCCTGACTACTAGGCTTACCTAACACAGCACCTCCTCGCTATTAGACTTACCTAACACAGCACCTCCTGACTACTAGGCTTACCTAACACAGCACCTCCTGACTACTAGGCTTACCTAACACAGCACCTCCTGACTACTAGGCTTACCTAACACAGCACCTCCTCGCTATTAGACTTACCTAACACAGCACCTCCTGACTACTAGGCTTACCTAACACAGCACCTCCTGACTACTAGGCTTACCTAACACAGCACCTCCTGACAACTAGGCTTACCTAACACAGCACCTCCTGACTGCTAGTTTAAAATGATTTATCGGTAAATTATTTATCGGTAAAGTAAACTGGAAAAAACTTTCAGCGGAAATTCAAATAAATAAAATAATTCAAATACATATACAGGGCAATGGAACAGGGTGCATCCTAATTCCTCTAAAAAGCATGGTTTAAATACATTGAACATGTAATATAAGCCAACATCAATGAAGCTGGAGTTATGTGATGACTATAATGTTTTTATGAATCACTGGAACTTAAATTTAAGTTTTTTTTTTTTTAGGCAAGCTGAGGAAGCTGGGTTTTGTGAAATAATGACTCCACAGCTGAAACATCCAAAACAGTTCTGTCTGAATAGTCACCTAATGCATGCTAGTTATGTACTTTTGAGCAGTGCAAACTCATTTTAGTCTTTAGAGTCTTAGAAGTCATATACCATCGTAGCAAGTGTGCACTGTAAACACATCCCGGGTTTGGCGTTCTGTGGCTAACCCCTTTTGTACCAAAGCCAAGCCACATGAGACCTGGGTCTCATTCCTGCTCCTGACCCAGGTTACTGAACACAGATTAATCCATTTACACCAGCGGCCAGTCTGATTAAGCCTTGTGTCATCAGTCAAAAATCTTTCTCCATTTTACTGCAAGTATGAAAAAGGTATGTATTTTTCCTTTTTTGTATTTATACTTGGCTGTATTATTATATTCAATACCAAATTCATAATTAACCTTTTTTTGGTATACAATAAAAGAAAGTGCTAATGCACATGGATGTCTAATTAAATGCACTCAAACTCAGATAAGTAAGCAAAATAAATGGCAGGCAAGTATCTTGACACGGATGGACTCAAACGCACACCAGGAGAAATCAGCTTCAAAAGGGGTGTTCATTAACTAAGAATTTCCATGTACTGCTGCATTACTAAATGTTTCCATTTCTTTCCTCTGTGATTCTCTCCAAAATAAACATTTTTAAATGTTAAGATAAATATTAATTGTGTTTGAAGTATGAAAATTTTATATTGTTGTCTTTGAAGGGGCATCAGGCCCATAAGTCATTGTCATTGGTGGAGAGATACCAAGGTGGCTGAAAAGATCACTGAAAGTGATTCTGTGTGGTGATCCTCTTAAGTTGCCAACAATTTAAAATAACCGGAATGATTAAATCTGAAATATCTGAATTGGAGCATCAGTAGGTATGACATAATTTGTAAGAATATAAACTTTGCCCTCTAAAAAGTAAAAGAATTTAATTATTTTATGAGTATAAATACTTCATCAGGTATTTGTATTACTGCATGATGGAGTAAGGATACTAACAAGAAGATGATACAAAATTTTTCACAGTTTCTATGTTGGACCTTGGATGTTGTTCTAAAGGAAAGGTCAAGTAACATCACACCTCAGCAGTTCTAAAACATAGACTTTCTTCTGGCAAAGGTTTTTTGTGAAGTGTTTTCAGAATCTGCCATGAGCTTGCTGACAGGTGCTGCTTGACTGGTGTTCAGGCCACTTAGGAGTACTACCTGCCCATGTGATTCAGAGAGAGGCTGCCTGGCTTTCTCCTGAGGGAGGCTGGCTGTGCTTGACGGGCACAAGGAGACTGGAAAAGCATCAGCTCCATCTTTCAAGGCCCCTGACAGGGCTCACCTCCTTTCATGGGCAATCGTTGTGTGTGTGTGTGTGTGTGTGTGTTCACGTGTGTGTGTGTGCCCGTGTGTGTGTGTGTGTGCTCGTGTGTGTGTGTGCTCGCATGTGTGTGTGTGTGCGCGTGGGTGTGTGTGCGCTCGCGTGTGTGTGTGTGTGCATGTGTGTGTGTGAGCTCGCGTGTGTGTGTGTGTGCGTGTGCGTGTGTGTGCTCGCGTGTGTGTGTGTGTGCGTGTGTGTGTGTGTGTGCGTGTGTGTGTGTGCGTGTGTGTGTGTGTGTGTGCTCGTGTGTGTGTGAATGTGCGCTCGTGTGTGTGTGTGTGCGTGCGTGTGTGTGTGTGCATGTGTGCATGCGTGTGTGTGTTCTGGTTCTGGTTCTGGTTCTATTCATGGTTCATTTAAGCAGAACCCAAGTGAAAAGTGTGTCATTAGTTGCTGTCCTAAGAAGAACATTCTTGTTGTTCAAGCTGTTGAGCATACAGAAAAGTTGAATTCATATGGCTAATTCTATAACTGTTGGCATATTTCACAAGTTAAACCCAAAACATTTTTTGTGCCAAAGTGAAAACCTCTGGTGTTTTTTTTCCTGTTTACTGAAAAGAAACAGAAATCTTCCCCTCTCAAGTTCCACTATATAATCATTATATGCGTTATATATATCGAAAGTATCACATTTAAAATTGCCATGATTTCAAGCTCCAAATGAACAAAAGGAAGTTCAAATTTAGTGTGCCATGAAGGTGGTTAAATTCTGGAGTCTCCTCCTCAGAGTTTGGTGAACCAAAGTCTCATTCATTTCAGGAATTACAGTCTATGTTGTTATTCCAGTCTCCACTCTCCCTTAGATACTGCACTGAATTTTTTATCTGACCCATTTGAGTGTCTTTTATTATTCAGTAAATGAATGGTCAGTTTTGTGTTTTCTTCAGCAATAAATATGTTATATTCTAGAGTGTCTTACCTACTTTTAGGACATATATTTCATGTTCCCAGCTGTCATGGTCGCATTTACAGTGAGATACTTAATGCTCATTGAACTTGGACCAATCATTAACCTAGCTTTAGCAAGCTCCACTGAACCCCACAAGGGTGCTGAAACGTAGTGCCCCAGGTTTAGAGTCACCAGGTTAGTGACTACAGATTTACATTATGTGCCTTTATAATATCTCATTAGTACTGGACATTTATGGACAATTATGTTTTCTCTCATTTAATGATGTGGGAATACAGCCCTCATAGTTCAGTGATCCAAAGAAAAACAATACTCCCACACACAGGAGCACATCTACACAATTGTTATTATTGAATATATTTGCAGATGGCTCTTCATTATATGAAATGGTGTTGATTTGTCCTCCCTGTAGTCTTCAGCAATAGTGACAAGCTATGTTTTTTTGAGTAGCTTTCACAAGTATTTTGAGTTTTCAGTGTTTCAAAAGTACTTGCATCAAAACTGGACAGACTGTTTACATTGTGTCCCTGTCAATACAAAATATTTCCCAGACTCACAAATATGAACAAAAAAAAAGTTTATTACAGTATGAATCAGTCTCATTACGCATCAAGTCTCTCCTCCCTGACTTTAAGCCTTCATCATCATCACACCTGATGTCTTGCCTTTCAAGGCACTGAGGGAAAAACCTTCTTGCATGTGCTGTGATGTCCTCACAACCAGCATCCATCACCGCCAGTAAAGACAACGGGTTATGGGGCTGGTGATCATACACCTTCCACCTAAATGCTGAGAAGAATTCCTCAACTGGATCGAGGAATTCCTCTTATTCACATTGAAAACAGCCATTTTTCACACTTTATATGCAACACCAATGAAAATGGGGAAAGTTATGTTGATTTAGAGATGTTGATAGACATTGAATACAACACTTTCACATAAGAGGTATAGCAGATTGTAAAAGAAGTCTATCTGTCACAGAAACAGCAAACTCATTTAATGTGTCGAGGGAAACAGTACCAAAAATCATGATAAGGTATTGAATAGAAACAGAGTATAATGTGCATGAATTAGGAAAGAAAGAAAAACAATGGTTGTAAGTCATAGTTTACAGACAGAGATAAATTGACAATCAACAGGTTGTATTGAAAATGACAAAAGGACAGCCTCAAAAATGGCCAAAGAACTTATGTGTATTCATTTTTGTACATGCCCCTGTGTGTGAAACAAGCAGGTGTAAACGTGCTGTGTACCCGACTATTCAGGGGCACATCACTATCTTTGAGACATTGCACCCTGAAAATAGCAATAGCAACTGTGAAAAGATGTGAGACATGGTTTTTGTTAGTCATAAGGGCAATCACTATGAGTTGTATGCAAGATTGCATTGCCCTGCCATGCTGTACCTATCTGAGCTTACCGTTTATTATGAACGATATGTTTTTGGATATGCAGTTGCAGTTCGGTTGGGAAGAGGTTTGTAACGGTCCCTGTGTGGTCTAGTTGAGTATTTGCTTAACAACACCATGGTGTGTGGTTAGAACGACAAGAATGAATTGAAAATAACAGGGTGGGTGGTTCACTTACTTAGTCTGAGTATGTCGTTTCCAGCATGGCTAGATTCTTACAAACAAGGCACGGGCACTGCCATTCTATTAGATATTTGCTCAGAGCTCTCGAGTCAGTTGTGTACAAATGCCCACACCCAGACAGTCAGTAGTCTGCATGTTTCTTCTTTTCTGTGTAATCTGCCTTTTATGGTTTCTCTGTTTATTTGGTTCACTATTTATGTACATATATTGCTTATGCACTATTTCCCAAGGTTGCCTTGCCAATGTTGACCTCTCACCATAATGGGTAATAGTCACCTGCAGGCCCAAAAATTCTACACTTTCAATACTAGTCAAGATGATGTAATTTGTGCTTATATGAAAAGGTGCTTATCAGCAGTGGCAAGATATGCCATTGCAATAGTGGATCATGCAGGCTCAAATAGTTCCTGCAGTGACCAGCCATAGGCAATGTTTGAAATTGGTGAGGTCTTTGCTGAAGAAAAGGTATATATTTCTGTCCTTTGTCAAAATGGACAGAATTTAAATGACCTTGTTAAGTTTGATGGGGTCATCACTGCCAGGTCACCTGCCAAATAAGGATTTCCCTGAGCGGCAATCTCTCCCTCCTCTCTCCCGGCTCTTGACTTGGAAAAGCTGTGGGGGCTCTGTCGGGTTTTCAAGTGGATATCCTCCTTCTTCTTTTGTGTTTTTCGTCAACCATGACACCTCCAGAGGGCTCGACGGCAGTCCCAGTGTCTTAGGACCGCTCCCAGGAGCAGACTCAGTTCTACCTTGGCTGTGTTTTGGTGGTGCTCATGTGTCTTTGTCCAGATCCAGCCTGATGCATTCTCCTAGCCAATAGCCTCCTCCCTGCTGTGCGCTGTGTGTCCTGCAGGTGACATGCACTGGTGGGCTCCATGCCAGTTGACTTTGCATGCCTTTTTGTTCAAACAGCTAAAGATGGGTATGTCATTCTCAAATGCTCATTTTTCACCCTGAATACTTGAATGCAGATACACATACAGTTTGGTGGACTCTTGGTTTTTAAAAAACATTCTCTTTGCAAAGCTAAAATGTAAATTTTGTGGTTACAGCTGGTATCAGTTCATTAATATTGGTAACAAGAAAAGATGTCCATGAAATATGGTCTCACATTTTGCCTGACTGTAAACACAGGCTTGAGAGTGTAGGAGTGTTCATACTCGCTGATATTAACAAGCCCGTGCTGCGTAGGTGTATCAAACACAAAGATTTGTCCTTTGGCACTAGTAGGCGTGAAACCATTGGTGAATCAAATTTTCATAGCTCTGATTGGAGAGCATAAAAAATGACATCATGAGTCATGAGTTTGAACACTATAAGTAAAATCCTCAGTCAAGAGTGGCTTTTAGGAGATGGCTGAGTTGTGTGCCTTTTCTTTTGCCTCTCTTGGCACATGGGCACATGGGTAAATCATGAGTGTTAAGCTGAATTCATTAATGGCAGTATTTTATGTTTTATTTACCAGGTTCTTCATAGTTGCCATTTCGGCATAACCAAGTGGAATAAACTGCCTTTAAGGAGTAGGGCCTCCCTTAGAACAGCTTCTGTTCTCCTTGGAAATATTGTCAAAATGTATCCAGTGTAGGATATGGGATCATTTCCCTTGAAGGAAAGCCTCCAGTTCTTTGAGGAATGGAAGTGGAAATCTGCTTCATACCCTCTGCTCCATAACTTCCCATGAAGGTGCAATGATGTCTAGATATGTTGATTATGGAGGTTTATGAATTTATTTGACTTCATCCTGGTGATTATAAAACCACTCTTGAAATTTTAGATGTATGGAAGTGTTATCATCTTTAAATATGGAAATATGATGAAGGGCCAGCTTCTTATAAAATGGTTTAATGTTCCTTGATTGTTATGTGACTGTTATCAAAATACAGTATGTATAAATGTGAAAATGAATGAAATTACGGGAATACATAATTAAATTCTATGAAATTAAAAATGTCATTATACATTACATATACATATAACCCTGTGGAAACACCCAGGTTTAAGTTAGCTGGATAATACCGATGTAAGCCACCCAGTGAAGTCACACACACGCACCAACAGGTGAGGTTCCTGTTGCTGGAGGAGGTATCATTGCAGTTAGAGAATTTAGAAGGGTATGTGGTTGTTGAGATTGAATAGGTACATTAGGGGTTTTGCATAATTTATGACTGTCACCAATGCAGTTATAAGGGAATTACTTACTTCCAGCAAACCATAGGACTGTAGTGTAGTGTGGATGCATTGTCAGACAACAGAATAGTCCAAATGTTAGGAGCTCACAACCACTTTAAAATTTTGCAGAATCTAATTTGTCAAGCTTTTGTGTGACAGAAGGTCTTGTTACGCATGTATCTTGCATTTCAATAATTACAAACATCTGTAATTTCAGTATGTTACAACTCTCGCAGTTTACAAATACATGGAATCATACTGCAGGAACTGGCCCCTAAAACATAGGTACAGGTGGAAAGCTAGCTAGCCTTAAAAACTGTAAAACTAAAGGCTATTGCACATGCCTGATCTTGCACAGCAAACATATGTAGCTAATGTAGTTATAATATTCATAACATCTGCAAAATTATTTTATTAGTTTCTCTTTTTTCACAATTATTCAAGAATATATAGGTAAAGATACTGAAGTGAAACTGTGTGGCCTCTGCAGAATCTTAACCTTTATCCCTCACAGCCAATATCAAAAAAAAATTGACACAAGAGCCTGGTCTATATCTTACTGTACAAATACTCAAACTTAACTATACACTACACTACACTACACTACACTACACTACACTATACTATACTATACTATACTATACTATACTATACTATACTATACTATACTAGAGCAGAGCAGTGGAGGTTGCATATCCAGACTCTCTCCCCAGCTGTGCGAAGGTCAGTTTGCTGTGGCCAGGATGGGATTTCCCCCCTTGCACAGGGAAATCAATGAAAACTGACAGAGAGGTCAGCGCTGTCTCTTCAGTTAATTATGTACTTGTAATTTCTGCTTGCCATGCTGTCAAATTCCTTTCTGTAGGGACTGCTCAGTTACAATGAGTGATTTTTGAAAATGTGGTCTGACCAACCCTTTAAGCCCACATCCATCTCCAAGGCTCCTGAGTTGGAGTCCACCTCGACATGGACACATTTTCCCTTCACCACATGGGGTTTTCTTTCAAATTATTTGTCACAGACAAGTGTGGTCTTTTAGAAATGGCTAAGTCCATGTTGGATCAAAGAAGTGTAGACTGTGCTGACTTCCTGCACTTTCGGGAAGAACTGTTAAACAATAACACTCAACATTCTGAGTGAACGTACTGGACTGAATCGATTCCACGTGCATGGATGATCACCAGCCTCACCAGGGAAATGCACTATAGGAGTGCTTCAGGGATCATTGTTCCATCGCTCTTCATTCTTCTACATGAATGCCCTCCTTCTGGTGTGCCAGCGAGTGAATATTTGTATATATGATACAGACACAATCCTCAATGTACAGGACAAAAATGCAGAGTAAGTCACAAGACATGTAACAATGGAATATATATAACGGTAGCAGATTGACTTGATAATTCCTGTCTCACTTGACATGTTGCTAGAGAGCAATGAACTATTAAACTTTAATCGGCCTGCACCCCTACCAACCCCAGTGAGGCTTGGCCAGTTGTTGCCTCCCTGATGCAATCGTGGCCAGTAATTTGAACACCCAACCTTAGGGCTCCCAGGCGAATGCTTTACCCTCAAGTATGATGTTTTTAAAATACATTTATTTTCAATCGTCTATGAAACGACCTCCAATTATATAACCATCTGGGAATGCATTTCACTGTAAGTGCTGTTTTTCAGACTCTGTCCCAACTTGAGTGAAAGCCATTGACAACCTTACACCAAGCACCTTTTTATAGTCACTGCTGTAATGGTATACCAGCTCATAAATTGCCCCTGTATGATTTTCCAGCCAGTCTGCAACAGAGGTCCTGCTTCCCTTAGTCTCAGTTATTCAATTTTAAACTAAATCACCTCTTTTAAACAGGTGTCATTAGTGGGGTCAGACATACACAATGGAGAATGCTCATTATTTGATGCACACCATTTCAAATATTTAATCAAGCAGATACATTGCCAGCACCTTTTCTCATCTTCCAGCATTTAATGCTAACAGGCAAACAGAAAAAAGGAGAAAAATCAAACTTACCCACTGACCTGGCTGCTTACCAGTGTTTTCACTCTAACATTTCCTCAGATATTTTATCTGCCAAAGCTTCTTATTTTCACATCAAAATCAAAGCTGAAACAAACAACCCACACAATGTGTTTGGTATCTCTGCTAAACCCAGCACCCCTCCACCTCCTGACAGCTGATGCCTTTCTTCCCTGTTTTGAATTCAAAGTTGCTAATATCCAACAGCCACTCATTCCCATGGCCATTGGACTACTCCTCCAGCTCCTCGCCTCTCCTCTGTTAGTTTTGTCATTAAATCAGTGATACAAGTAATCTATTTCTGAAGCACTTATTTGCCATACTGCAGGGAAGTGAATGCATTAGTGGAGTGCACTGATGAAATGCCCTTGGGAACTAATATGAGACTAGATTTGTTCTTCATGCAAAGCTATTTCTAACATCATGTGGTGTGAGAGGGATAATACTTTGTCAAAACATTACAGTTACTGCAGACCGATTAGAACTATCCCCGCATTGACAGAAGAGCCCAATTAAAAGAACAACAGCTCAGAGGAGGCTGCCGATTATTGTCCTCACAAGGAGCAGCTACAAGGACACTCAGTTATATCTAACAAAAATGGATCTGGATGCATCCGAAATGCAGTTGTGCTACGTGCCTTAGACAATGTGCTAAGATCATAAAAATATAGCCCAATGTCATTTTGGGAAAAGGCTGATATTTTGCCTTTTGTCATGAACAATAGTACTAAGCAGCAAAGACAAAATATAAAACCGAGTGTCCCTGAGCTCTCAGTGTGTCATTTGGTGCACACTGAGATGTTTACAAAGTCTGCAACATAAAAAATTATAGTCGCTATTTACTGTGTGAGACAGGACTTGGAGTTGAGTGTTTCTCTAAACAATCAGTCTACTGTGGGTCAGAAAACACAGGTGATCATGCAAATTACCCCGCTCTCCGAGATGTGACAGGGGACTCTGAGGAATGACAGCAATTACCATGGCAAGTTCTCACCGAAGTCACCTGCCTGTCATCAGGTCGTCAGTGAGATTTTAGCTAAGCCTTCCGTGCTTGTTCTTGTTTGAATTGCATTACTTTAGTTTGAATTTCATTGAATTTCCAGGGTTGCATCTTTAGGTCTAATTATGCTTAAGGTTGCTGTATCAGAAACTGCTGAGTCAATGGCTGAAATATTTATGTGAACTGTGTACACACTATTAAATCTGCCGCTCTTCCTCTCAAGTAGAGCCCACAGCTCCCCGCTAAACACCTGCACAATGTTTCGTGTCATCCTGCAACTCCAAAGATGGAGAAACCCAACAAATGAATGCAGGAACACTCAAAGGGTGCCAGTTAAACTTTCCCGCCCACGGGCTGACCCAGAGAGGATTTTGGGGAAGCTGAATTTCCTTCTGCCTACTCAAGAGCAAAGATCACACTGACAGCCCTGGATCAGAAGACAGAGAGTACAAAAGAAGCAAAAACATGTGTGAGATACAGGAGTCTGGTAGAATGTACAGGAAGCTGAAACAGATGGTGGATGTGCCTGATATTGAGCTGTTAACATTTCCGGGTCGCGCTGAGAGATACACAAATTATTATCATGAGTAAATCAGTGCAGTTGCAAAGATGCTCAAAAAACAGATGCTCGTTTTCAAGTTGTAGGAATAGAAACCCTCTTGGAAAACTTGGAGGGACCATCACTCATTGAAAGTATTCCAAGCAAGGAGTATGATCCATCACAGTTTTATTAAATGCACCATGGAAATGCCTTTTTACTACTCCGGTTATTCAAACAGAATCAGAAAGCTTTATTGGCCGAGTGTGCTCACACACTCAAGGAATTTCAGCTTACACTTACTTCCAGTACTTACATGCATTGCAACACACAAGAAGATATAACTATAAATAAAAAGAGAAATATATTAAAAAGCTTGTACAGTATAAAGTATAAGTATATACAGTAGAGTTATCATGTACAGTTATGTGCAAAACAGGTGTACAACAAAGTGAATGTGTGTAAATTGTCTGTGATCTTCCTGACACTGGAGGTGTGTCCTGGAGAGAGGGCGGGGCTGCCCTGAGGATCCTCTCAGCTCTCCTGACAGTTCACTGTGACCTTCTTTTGTCCGTTCTGGTAGCTGAAGCAAACCAGACAGTTATTGAAGTACACAGGGCTGACTCAGTAATGGCTGAGTGGAACTGTATCAGCAGCTCCAGTGGCAGTTTGAACCTTCTCAGCTGGCACAGATGACTGTAGTGTCATCTGTGAACTTCAGGAGTGTGACAGAAGGGGCTGTGGAGATACAGTCATTTGTATACAGGGAGAACAGCAGCGGTGAGAGCACACATCCCTGGGGGGCATGCTGGTATGGAATGTGAATTTCCTCAGCTTCACCTGCTGCTGTTTGTCCGTCAGGAAGCTGGTGATCCACTGACCGCTGGAGGTGGGCAAAGAGATCTGGGTCAGTTTAGTGTGGAGGAGTTCTGAAATGATGGTGTTAAACGCTGAGCTGAAGTCCACAAACAGGACCCTCGCATGAGTCTCTGGATGGTCAAGGTGTTGGAGGAAGGATCGATTACATCATTCACTTAGGCAGTTGGTAAACTAGAGGGGGTCTAGCAGGGGGCAGTGATGGGTCAACACCAGCCTCTCAAAGGACTTCATGACCATGGAGCACACCAGCTTGCTTCCCCCATCTGCGTCTCTTGTATCGCTGGTAGATAACCGCTGCTGTGCTGGTTAGAATGCCCAGAAAGGCTTCGAAAATGCTCCAAAACTGGTTACAGATTGTCTCGTACGGTCTGTTGAATGTTTAGTAGTTTGTTTCTGGTTTATCTGATTGGACTGAAGTTGCAATAGTCAAGAAAAACAAATAATAAAAACAAAAATACTGGAGAACTGCACCCCGAAGCAACCATCTGTGGCGCCATCTTGAATGATGTTAAAATTTATTCTGTCGGGAAAAATACTGTAGAAACAGTAACTAGGCCTAGTAGCTATTGAAAGTTTAGGATTTTAATTACCTTTATATTCTGTGCTGGTTGTTTCCCTGTCATGGAATACAGTTGTTGTGTAGGTTTTGGGTAGTGGTTTGCCAGTTTTGATAACCAGATTACCGATTCCACTTTCATTTCTTTCTGAATAACTGAAAAGTTATGCATTTGTTCTGTAAACCCTGAGCCTTCGGACTGTCTGATCAAACACTTTGGCATGCTGTGCAGGGGCGTGCCACTTGCTGGAGTGCTGTCTGACCTTGTTTGTGTGTCTAAGAAGCCCCTGGGGTTGCTAAGGTCATTAGGCCCTGGCTCCGTATGCGAAATGACAGCACAAGGCATGCTGCTGCTGTGGGCGGTTCTTAGATGCAGCCCACCTGTCCTTGACAGAGCAGGTCGTGCTCGGGCTGCGATGCTGTAGTCTCCATTGTGCTGCGCTCAAAAGAGCACAGAAAAGAAAGTCGGAGCAGGCGTTCCATCTGTCGGCAGCAGACGGCGGGAGCAGTGAGGGAATCTGTTCATTTCAACATTAATTAAAGGCTGCTGGAGACGACTGAATGTTGCTAGTGCAACTGCATTTCACCTTCGCTCCCAGATATGTGTGCGCAGACGGGGTGACAGACGCCTGTGTCAGGGAAGACCTGTGTGCAGATTTTATCACTTAGGGCTCACATTCTCTACTGGATGTTACTTAATGAAAGTGAAATGGTTTTTGCGGAATAAATCAGAAGTCTGGCTTCTGATTTCACAATCTCATTTCCCCAGGTTTCTGAAGCCAGGGTCACTCAAGCCCTCCCTTCATCTGAGTTCAGCCATGTCTTGCAGGAAGCATATCACCATAGCTGAATGTGATCATAAAATGATTGGTGTAAACACACTTGTTGCAGTGACAGACATGTCATTTTACTAAATCTCTTGACACACATGGCTGTGCCATTTATACTATAGCCAGCTGTATATTAGATTTTGATACCAAAGTTTAATAAGTTGTACTGGTTCTCTGAGGCACAGCGGTTTGTTTGTCACAAGAGAGGGAGGGCAGGTCTTCTTTTCCACTAGAATAAAATATTTCTACCCTTATGTGCTTGGTGTTTGTGTGGCTTATATTGCTTTTAACCTTGAGCTTCAGAAGTAATTTACAGCTCCTCTTTTGGAGGAGCAAAGTGACAAAGCAAAATTTAATAAAATTTTTTATCTCACCATTTTCTTTTAGAAAGGGTTATAAGGAAGCAAGTCTGAAAACAAGATGAAAAAATCATCATATTATTTTTTTTCTCTTTAACCAAGAAAAAAAGCCAAGGCAAGGTAGTAATTAATAGCACTACAACATGGATGGGTCTATATCAAACAAGGGAATTCAGAGGGGTCAATCATTTATTATTTTCACTGGACACAAATACTGGTTGATTGAATGTGCCCACCTGACTCTTTCATGTAGAATTAGAGTAGATCTAAAGGGGTAGATGGGGGGTCATACCTGAAAGCAGCATTGCAGGGATCTGTACCACATCTATTGCCTCTGATATACCTCTGCATCTACGTCTGTCCTGTTTAAAACTATTATGCAAACCAGATATTATTTGTGTGTCCTTGCCATAAATCTTAATGATAAAATGCATTTAAATCATTTTTCTATGGGTTGATTCAGTTTTTTCAGGGGTACGAGAGGCTAATCTCACTTGATCAGAAGCAAGAAAAAGTAGATCTAAAAAAACTGAAAAAATGTGATGGTGAAATGGTGAAAAAAAAATTAGCTTAATACTTTCCATTAGTTGGATTGCTATTGCAGTTCTGCACAGTGCCATTACTGCACAAAATTAGTAATACTCTACAAGGCAAAAATTTAATTCCTTTGAGCAGATGGCAGATTTATCATAGATCAGTTTCTCATCTGTGTATGCACATTGAATAAGTGCAAAAAATGTTGTCATCCAATGGTTACCCTTAGAATTGTCTTATGTCATTGTGTGAACATTTATAAAAAAAAAAAATCGCAAAAATGGTGGGAACTCAAAGAGAGGGAGGGAGAGGTGAAGGGATGCAAGGCATGGGTTCCTCCCAAAAATCGCCAAATGAAGTGTCTCACTGCTTGGGTAACCTGACCAAGTCTTTCCCCAAATGAACTGTCTCACTGCTTGGGTAACCTGACCAAGTCTCTCCCCAAATGAAGTGTCTCACTGCTTGGGTAACCTGACCAAGTCTCTCCCCAAATGAAGTGTCTCACTGTTTGGGTAACCTGACCAAGTCTCTCCCCAAATGAAGTGTCTCACTGCTTGGGTAACCTGACCAAGTCTCTCCCCAAATGAAGTGTCTCACTGCATGGGTAACCTGACCAAGTCTCTCCCCAAATGAAGTGTCTCACTGCTTGGGTAACCTGACCAAGTCTCTCCCCAAATGAAGTGTCTCATTGCATGGGTAACCTGACCAAGTCTCTCCCCAAATGAAGTGTCTCACTGCTTGGGTAACCTGACCAAGTCTCTCCCCAAATGAAGTGTCTCACTGCATGGGTAACCTGACCAAGTCTCTCCCCAAATGAAGTGTCTCATTGCATGGGTAACCTGACCAAGTCTCTCCCCAAATGAAGTGTCTCATTGCATGGGTAACCTGACCAAGTCTCTCCCCAAATGAAGTGTCTCATTGCATTGGTAACCTGACCAAGTCTCTCCCCAAATGAAGTGTCTCACTGCTTGGGTAACCTGATTAAGTCTCTCCCCAAATGAAGTGTCTCACTGCATGGGTAACCTGACCAAGTCTCTCCCCAAATGAAGTGTCTCACTGCATGGGTAACCTGACCAAGTCTCTCCCCAAAGGAAGTGTCTCACTGCTTGGGTAACCTGACCAAGTCTCTCCCCAAATGAAGTGTCTCACTGCTTGGGTAACCTGACCAAGTCTCTCCCCAAATCCCCAAAGAATTTTTCATGAATGACATTTATGAATTTGTGTCTTCATTTTGTTCCTTTGCTTTCTGTCTTACCAGGACAGATAGATCTGGGTGCCCAGAGGCACTCGCCATATAGAAGATGGATGACTGAGCAGCAGAGGGAATCTGTGGAGGCGCCTGACTGGAACGTAAACAAACAGCCGCACGATGGAAGTGTAAGTCAGACCCAGTCTGTTATCTTATATCTGTCACATACAGTGCCCTCCACAAATATTGCCACCCCTGGTAAACAAGTGAAATGGGCAGTTAAAAAAATTCTTTATTTATTTCTTTTTGATCTTTCATTCAAAAGATTCACAGAAATCGAACCTTTATTTGAAGTAAAATTATTGAAAGGAAAAACAAAATCTTATAAAATATGGGTGCCATACAAATGCCACAGCCGTCATGACTAGCTAAGCAATAGCTTTGTGTCCCAGCAACATTGTACCTTAATCGCAGACACTCACTGATAGCTTAATTGACTTATTTAGTGACTGTCAGCATTAGCTACCTGTTTTATGTTGCAGTTAAATGAGTTATAAATCACAGGCAATGCTTGTCAGGTTTTTTAAATACTATTGCAGTATTTGTAAATACTAACTGTGACAAAGGAAATATGTTTTCTAACAAATTCTTTCCCCTGAGTTCTTATGTTTTTTTTGTTTCTTAATAAAGTGAAATTGCTTTTTGATTAATTCTGTTACTTGACCTACCTTGACCCTAACTATATAGTCAAGAGACATATGTAACTGTATGACTATGGGGTGATCACATTACTCACAAAATGCTGAAAAAAAAAGAATATTTTTTGAAATTGAATTGAGTTTTATTTGTCAGGGGAACTGATCATTTTCATTTCTGCCTTAGGCATGACTTAACTCCAGGACCAAAATCGAAACAGATGGCCTTCCATAACCGGCAAAGGGGAGAAACAGACGGAGGTGATCCAGGACCATTCATCTTTCTTTGATGCACTTAAAATCAATCAAAACCTTGATATGTTCCTACAACTTTGCCTCTTCAAAATGTTGTTAGATTTCCTACTTTTTATGGAATTCCCAAATTATGGTGGGGTTACTCTTGCCCCCAAGTGGAGCCTGGAGGATTAGCAGCCAAAGAGAGGATATTTGTGTCCCAGCAACCCTCATGTCTGCGGGCTTTGGCTCGACCACAGCCTCCCTGGACACTGGTCAGCTCAGCGGACTGATGGCCTCGCACACAAACGCCTCGGTCAGCCTTAATCAGAGCCTTAACCAGAGCCAGGGGGACTCCGGAGCGGCCGTGAAGGAGAAGAACTGGCCGGCCCTGCTGATCCTGGTCATCATACTCCTCACCATCAGTGGCAACATCCTGGTCATTCTGGCGGTGTCGTTGGAGAAGAAGCTGCAGAACGCCACCAACTTCTTCCTGCGCTCGCTGGCTGTGGCGGACATGCTGGTGGGCATTCTGGTCATGCCCATATCGCTCATCAATGTGCTGTATGGTGGGTAGCAGGCAGGGCTGTGCTCTGATCCTCTCATCTTCACTCTGCTCCGTCACCCCCCTCTTCATTTTCTGACTTCCCCGCTCTGTTATTCCACTCTTCACTTATGCTCTGTCCTCTACTTTATTTTTCTAAAATTCGCTCCTCTTCTCGTCATCAGTCATCTACTCTGCTTTGTGACTCTACTATTCCTTGCACTTCCCTATTGTATCACTTCACTTTTCTCTCTTTACTTATCTACCTGCTCTGTTCTAGCCTCTCAGACCTGGGGGCACACCATGCAGGCTTGTGTTTGTTTGATGGGTTGTTGGAAGGTATAAAGTAAAGGGAAGGGTAGAGCATTTAGTCAGAGTGATGAGGCTATGGCCAGTGAAAAGCCATTTCATCAACAGGACACCATTTCTGAGCAAGCAGCTGCTGAAACCTGACAGCAAGTAGATTCTGGCCAGCTGCTGAAACCTGACGGCAGGTAGACTCTGGCACAGGCCAAACTCTGGGATTAAGACTGTAGAAAAAGATGGAGCATGTTCCGGGATTTAAAGTAGAAGATTATCCCCACAGTGCCCTAATCCAGTTGGAATCCAAGAGGTTTCCTCAGCTCCATTTGATTTCATTAAATAAGCTGTTGTCAGCTGTGGCTTACTCACAATAGGAGCGCAGAGAAATATGAGTGAAATCACTGAGAAATCTCTTATAATCTTACATTGTTCTAACACGTAACACAATGTAGCAGTGAGCGCCTCTTGTGTGAATACAGGACTTACAGTAGTCATTAACATCCCTTGGAACTTTTTAAATGGGAAGGGTTGTCCTGATCCTATTTCTACGAAACAATCTGGCACTTACAAAACTCAAAATGAATCATGTTACCACAAACTTAAGAGCAGCGCAAAAATATTAGCTATACAGAGTCTCATTTGTGGTCACAAACACTGAAATACTCATGACCGATTTACTAAGACTAGTTCCAAGTAAAACTTGAACACCATCCATTCTGCCTAACATTTAATTATAGATATGTGGATCTAAGGCATGATTTTAATGGTCTGTATAAACCATTTGTGTTAAGTGACTATAGCTGACCTTTGACAGGAATGTAAATTGGAAGACAGGCCAGTAACACTGGCCAGGGCTGAACCTGTACTCGGGTTTTAGTACATAAGGGTGACTGTTAGAGGGTGAGCATGACGGAATTTTCACCTGCTTCTCTTCACCTGCTCTAAACTAAACCTCCTCTGTACCCCCCGAACAGATTACGCCTGGCCCCTGCCCAGTGCTCTTTGCCCCATCTGGATCTACCTGGACGTGCTCTTCTCCACCGCCTCCATCATGCACCTGTGCGCCATTTCCCTGGATCGCTACGTGGCCATCCGCAACCCCATTGAGCACAGCCGCTTCAACTCCCCCACCAAAGCCAAGATGAAGATCGCAGCTGTCTGGACCATTTCCATAGGTAAACGCTTTTTTACATTATTACATTATTACATTGTTATAGCAGACTGTGCATGCACTGCTGGATCATGAAAGTTGATGGAGTGGCAGTCACACAAGTATGGTCATTGTTCATAGGTTATTGTATCATCATATTATTGTATCAAGTAAATTTAACTTTATTATTCCATTGCCGTTGCAATTTCCTGACAATTGAAATTTTCTGGACTAAACTGAAATGTGGATGAGGTGAAGAGAATCATCTGACCCCTCTGAAATATTGTTGGATGGCATACATAAACTGTCATACATACTGAAACATTCCCCCAGTCTCTGTCCCTATTATCCAGGCCTGCACTATCTTCCCCATTTCAGTTCTCCCATTGAAACACATGAGCCTCTACCTAACAGAGGAGGTCCACCTCACCTGCCCCTCTCCTTATCCCCATGTATACAGAGTCCCAATTTGAAATCACAATTCAAATCCCAGACACCTGGGTCATCTTGAATTGGATTTAGTTTTATCAGAATCATGTTTATCTTAGTCTTCCACCCACTGTGGTTCTTCTTGATTCCTATTTCATTTTGTATCTGTGATATCTTTTGTTGCTATTTTGCATTGCATTCAAGTAAACTCCTGTGACATTTACTTCACACTATATTAAGTACAATTTTACTGTTTGATCTATCTTTGCATTTGTTAATTTGTTGATCTCTTAATTCACTGTTAGTTTTGCTGTATCCTGAGAATTTACCAGGCTTTTGAGTAGTGCTGGACACAGTAAAAGATTGGCGATTCAAGTTGAAGATCTGATAAGCAATAGGGACAAACATTCTCCTTTCCCACACCTATGTTCTTCCCCATATTTGTCTCTCTCTTCTGCACAGTGATCTCCATGCCCATCCCTGTGATTGGGCTGCTCAATGAGGAGAAGGTGTTTGTGAATGGGAGCTGTGTGCTGAATGAGGAGAACTTTGTGCTTGTAGGGTCCTTCGTTGCCTTCTTCATTCCCCTGGTCATCATGGTTGTCACGTACTGCCTTACTGTGAGGGTGCTGCAGCGCCAAGCCTCAGACCTCTTGTATGAGGGCAACACTGCCAGCTCCCAGCAGCCCCTGCAGCTAGCTTTGCCACCCCAGACTCAACCTCGACGCAGCAGCCTCAGCTGCTTGAAGCTGGAACCCTCTCTTTCCACCACGCCCTCAAACAGCATCTCCATCATCCCCAGCTCAGAAGCTGCCTCTCAGCCTAGCTCCCCAGGGGGGCGGGACTTTGGGAGCCATGGGAGGCGGGGCATGATGCAGGCCATAAAAAATGAGAGACGTGCCTCCAAGGTCCTAGGTGTGGTCTTCTTCCTGTTCTTGGTGATGTGGTGCCCGTTTTTCATCACCAACGTCATGAACGTGCTTTGTCGGGGGTCATGCAACAAACCCCTCCTTGGAGAGCTTCTAAACATCTTTGTGTGGGTAGGCTATATTTCCTCGGGGGTCAATCCACTAGTCTACACACTTTTCAACAAGACGTACCGCAGAGCATTTTCCAACTACATTCGCTGCCACTACCCTGGGCCTGGGCTCAAGTCCGTCCCCATCCACACCCCCTGCCCTTCATACGCGGTCACACCCACCCTGTGTCAGAGGGATGGTGTTGACCGCAACAGCAACTGCCGCAACTGTAACGGCAGCCCCCTGGGGGGCCTGGAGTCACATGACCCCGCTGTAGGGCTGAAGATGGGGCTGGGAAACAGCTGCTCCGTGTCCATGGAGCTCACCACCTGCATGTGATGTCAGCATTGTCCTGTCTGCTGCCTCTCAGAGGTCTGCCAAAAGAGCCATAGCAAAGGATAACCACAGCATGGCATCTTACCGCCTGTGTGTGCGCCGCGGGGATGGCAAGGAAAAGTCCAGCATGAACAGAGACTCTGGAAATCCCTTCATCAGGGGACTGTAATCTAGATTTTGGAGGAACTTCACATAATAATGATGTATTTGTCCGAATGTATTATTTAGAATTTTGAGTAAAGGGCAATTGAGGTCTCTCTCTGAAAAAGGATTGGATTGTAATACAAGGATGTTTTTTGGATTACCTTGCGCAGCTGTGCACTATTTAAAAAGGTGCCATCATTGGATGGAAACATGGAGTTACAACACCCCTCTGTGGTAGCAGTGATGAACTGTTTTAGACTGGTAATGATGAATTTACATGATAAATCAGGTTTTGCCAATTGTATCTGCAAAGGACCAGTATGGCTGTAGTATTGCATTCCAACTGAGCAGATAACACATGGCAGATTAGTAATGTCAGATGTGCTCTTTCTCAGTCTGAATGAGAACCTGCAGTTAAGGCAGCCCTCCATGAATAAGATAGGCCACCCTTACTAGAAATAGTCTGCACAGGCTGTGGTAAATTGTTAGCAATGCTACAAAAACTGTTGTCTGATTTTGTATTACAGACAGGATTGTTGTATTTATAAATGCATTCAGAAATCCAAAATCCAAGACTACAAGCTCGATCAGTACATTCAGGACATCATAACTGTTGACCATGACCACCCCATAACCTGGAGTTACTGGGCCAGAAACATCGGCTTTTGTCTTAATATTTCATCATTCCCCCGCTTAAAAATCCTTCATGATTTTAACTCATTTTGAATAGTTAGGTGTGTTTTGTGTTGCATCCCAACACATAAGCAGGTGAAAGTAGCTATGATATAAGTAGTATGATATGTGGAATGTTTTATTTCAGGCCAAATAGTTTTTGTACATACTGGAGGGATGCTGGGTCCGGTCCTCACAGCCTCCCTGTATCTATAATTGCTTAGCTATTCGTGATTTGACAGTGGGTCAGTGTGTATATTGGACCATTGCTTTCAGTTTGGGAAACATTCCAGCTATAGGTAAAGTTCATGGATGAAAAAAAATCCCATATCCAACCTCTGCAATGTAGGATTTTCTTCCAAGCAGTTAATAGGTCAGTGTTTGCGCAATTTGCAAAGCAGTAATGAAATTGCAATATCTTTAAACCTGGAGGTGGAAAATTGATGTTACATGCATATCTGGATTAGGCCTGCATCAACTTTAGTCTGCAGCATGTCCTTATCAAACTGTGAAAAGTGGCCTGGAAAAGCCTGTTTTTGGTTTTGTTTTTATCCAAAGAGTAGAAATGTAAAGTGTTTGTTCCTAGATATGAGCTGTAAATGCAAGCTGATGTTTCACTGAGCTAAGAAATAGTGAACTGTCTTTAATTCATAGCTTCCTAGCCTATATCTTTTAACCATTATATGTGACTGTTTCAGTCAAACTGTTGTTAGCATTTCTGTTTTCACTGTCCAGTTCCTTTTTCCCTGTCATGATGTTCCTATTTATTTATTAAAGTTTATTTGTTATAATGCCTCCTGTCATTTGTTTCCTCGGTAGCTAGGACCAGTTGTAGGTGTGCATGTGTGGGGATTCTATACGTTAGAGAACATGACTCTTTAGTGGCAGAATTTATAGTATATCTTAAAAAGTTTGGAATGAAGATACACAAAATGTCCTAAAGATTTGGGTATACCCTGCTTTGCCATGCAGTTTGTGATGCATACAGAAGCTAAAACAATGTGTAATAATGTAACTGTATGGGATTTTTTGGACTTTTCTTGTAATGTTTACTTACATGAAAACTGTGAAGTTTTAAAATGGTAGAAAACAATCTTGTGGCTTTTATTTTTAATTTACATCTTTTTTCAATGAATTTGTATAAATGCTTTGAAGGGGTGGAGTGGACACACTTGATAGCAGTAAATAATTAATATTGAATGCAAGTGTAGTGACTTCACAGAAGGCTATCTGAATCACCTGTGACTGATTTCAGGTGGGATCCTATTTCTCGTTCGTATGTTAAATGTCAGGCCCATACACATCAGGACCATGGACAGCAGTGGAGGTAGGGTCTGCATTTTTAAAGGAATGTGTGTACAAGTGTACATTATTGTTTCATCAATTTTCTTCAGTTATTTCCATTTCATCAGGATTATTGTTAGAACAAATACATAGAGCACACTTCATATATTAGGGGCTTCAAGGCGGAATTTACTATACTTCAAGTCTATGACCCACTTAGTGATTGAAAAATTATTTTGTGATCTGATTATTGTGAAAATATTTGGAGTCGGAGTTTGGAGGACTGGAGTCGGTAGAGAGGTAGGGTGTCATCTTTCCATCACAGCCGGGTCCGTTTATTTTGTCCCCACCTCCTATAAGCTTTCATTGTTTCCAGAAATTCAAGCACAAAGTTTTTTTCACATAATGTGTAGATACACATTAAAATATCAGTGATTCTACCGATATAAGTGATGATTTTTGTATGTACATGTAGACAATGAATGACCATAACTGACCATGTATTGAATCAATCTACTTCTTCCACATTTTTTCAACCTGTTACTTTCCAACTTAGGGTGCATTCCCTCTGAGGTCATTTTCCATTAAACAATAAACTCATCATTAAAATTAACTCATCTTTAACCAAAGGGAGTGAAATTTACTGTTCTGAAATCTTAGGGGGTCCTTCTCATGTGAGCTAGCCCAGCTATTGATTTTAAATGTAGTTGGACTGCCATCATGTAGGAGGATGTGAAAACCTCAGAGAAGATTTTAATGCTCTTAATCTCCGATGTTTTATTCAGTTATTAAATAAACCAGTCTCAGAAACATCACACAATTTTTACATGCATCTCATGATCATGAAATTGTTTATGCATACTTTTATACATCTCTATTTATATACAATATATTACTGTAAGCTTATAATGTCTTCCTCAATGTTCCTTTATGAAATGTTTGGTATATTATGACATTTCTGTGTATTTAAATATTCTGTTGTGAGACTATTTATTGTCTACATTTAAGAGTGTTTCTTTTATGTAAGAAAAAAAGCAAACACGAATGGAATCAGTCTTAGTGTCTTCATATTTACATGATATTTTGAGATGAATTTACTCTTTTTATGCAAAATTCCATTGATATTAACTTTCAGTCTGCTTTATATGTATTTCTCCACTGCTATGAATAATTTTAGAATGGTTATGGTAACAATGTACACAATAACATGTAAACAGGTTGATATAGGCTAAGTACTCCAGACTCACAACCTCACAGATGTACTCTAAAATATTACAGTCCTTATGATATTATGATACTCTCTTTAACTATGCCGATTTGCTCTTAAACTGAAGTATTTATAGCAATTCCTCAAAATAAAGGTATGAAGCTACTACAAACACTGATGCCAACTGTATTTTAATTATATTGTATTGATAATTAACACATCTTTTTGTCACAAACACATAATATACAATATAATAATCAATGATTTTGTATAATGTAAATATGACATACAATATAAATGCTGTGGCAAATTTAGCATTTGAGAGGGACCCAATGCCTCTATATTAAACATACATTTAAATATTTAAATCTCTGTAGTCTGGATGGATAGACAGGGTGAATGTGTTCCACCTCTTGTCTCATGGATGAATTCTGAAGAGTTCTGTTTTACAAATCTGTGAATGGGGCAATTCTTTCCACATCAATGGCCTTCCCTCCAGTACCCCCCCCCCCCTTTTTTTTTCCACCCTGACAATGAGGTTATCCCTTACTCCAGCCTCTTTTCCCACACCACCCTGATAGAAGACCGGATGTTTGTCATTCACGCTGCAACAGACACTGTCCTGCAAAAAGAATTGGAAGTTGAGATGAAGAGTTTCTTTTCAGAGTGAACTTAAAATGGGTTACATGGAGTAACAAATGAGAGACTCATTTGCAACAAAGTCGCTTTGTTGTTTCTCTGTCTTGGATAGATTCCCAGAGTTTGACAGTAACCTTTTACACCACCATGTAGACAGTTAATAAAAATATATTTTATGGATAGGTTTTATGGCAATATGTTCTGTCCAATAGAGGAACGTGGTAAACCGAGAATCAGCTAAAGTGGAAAGTAAGAAGTGATTAAAATGTAGGGAATGTAAAGGTGTCCATGTAAGAGCACATTGGGAATTTGGCAAAGTGGTCACACTCATTCTTTCCCAAGTTTGTGGATTTTTTTTCCTGGATTGACCACAGTGAGATGGAACCTTGGTTCTGTACTGGTTACATTTTTTGGCACGTCCCCATATTAACATGATAATGACGTCATCGAATTTGGAGGGGTATATAGAAAAAGCGCACGTTGGACGTGTAGCTTTGGAATACCTCACTATGATTAATTAATGCACAGTAAACATGAAACACGACGCAAAAATACCGGTGCCCCCGTGGAACACTACATACATTTACGAGTGATCTTGTCTGGGTCTGTCTGGTGATGTTGTGCAGCGTTACTTGGGGTATATAATTACACACGCTACAAGATATCTAACCAGAAAAAAATATCAATATTATGTTGCCATTCACAGCCGCCTTAATCGGAACGGCTGCAAAGCCTAATTTCTCTCCTGATTGGAGTGTGTAGTACCCATAGCCCTATTATATTATATTCTTTCTTTAGTGTGAGTGTGCAAGCATCGGTGTGTACATGTAGCAAAGGGTGGTGGTCTGTGTACCCCAAATACGCATGCGCCGTCGTCTTGCTGCTGCAGATAGCGAACCGTGGAGTCAACGCTGCCAAGGAAACAGATATGTAGAGAGAAGGGAACCTAGATTTAAGCAGCGTCCTCCATTCTCTTTTGACAGTGCAATAATGCAAGGACTGTGCGATAACATCTTTAAATAATAACGATCGGTATGCACATTAAAATTAAGACATAGTTGTATAAGTGGATGATAAAATAACAGAAATAAAGGAAACGAAAACACTGGTCACAGGTAAGTCGCCTCTATTATTTATCCGTATCATATCTGTGACCATCAGACACATTGTGCTTTGTACGAAGCGAAATGGTTACATGGAATTTGAGGTTGTGACATTAACACAAACGAACTGTAATATCAGTGCACCCTAGCCAAGGGAGGAGGCGCATCACTTAGTAGTAATCTACATTTGGTGGTCTCTAGCTAACTAACCACGGTTTAGCTAACCCGAACAATAGGTTATCATAGCGGTATGGTGGAAACATCACAGAAAACGCTGAAGAAACAATCGCAGACTGTAAAACGAAGATTCTGAGGAATGTCTCTTAAATCAATACCGCATTGCCAGACATCTGCTCGTTATTTCTATGGCTCGTTATTTTGTAAAAGTGATCGCCTTTGAAACACGATTTTTTTTGTTTCCAAGCCGAAATTCGTTGTCATTTTCACTGACTGGGCACCTGTTTTCGATGTTCTTAGCATGTACGTGCAATAATACTAGTATTGCAGAGCTTTAAATGACAAATATGTAGCGTTTTTATAATATTAGTATGGCTGGGAGGTAGTAATTTCCACATAAATCACCAATCCATTGCATGTAATAAGATTTATGTGACCTAATGTACAGGCATTCAAATACTGTCACTCATATTTGTATTTATATATTCTCTATCTCCCTTCTCTCCCAGGGAAACGTCATGGCATAAACACATGTATACTATTTTATCTCCAATGAGCATAGTTCTACTGTCATGGAGGGAGGCATACCGAACATTATGGATGTGAAATATTGTTTTTGTTGAACAGGTCTCGGTAAACACATTGATGGATGTAAGGATGGTGATCTGTAGAAGTGTTGTACAATCTTGTGAGAGGGGTTTGATAATTTCTCTACGATTTTTATACTTAAATATTTTCAGCACAGTGTCTATTGAACAAATCTGGCTTTAAATATCTGCATAAAGAATTGAGAGGCACATCGTTAGATCATCACATTATCTATTTCCATATGACCATACACAATGTGTGCACAGATTTTCAGTTTAGTCTTTTGCAAGCAGTCCCCTCCTCCTGCTGTGGGCCTTGAATGTCACATCCTCTGGTTGGGGGCATACCTCAGTCATTCACCAAAGCAAAAGAAGGTGAGAGAAGTGGCTTGCACCAAAAACAAGCACACTGAGGATGATTTGTGAGGCCATGCAGCGTCCAGTTTTGACTTAACTGAAAAATGATATTACTGAATCCTTGGGAAAACTTGACTCTGGTAGTGTTGCCTGAGACATTTATCTGGTAGACTACAGGCAGCAGGCAGGACACTACTTATGGAATGGAGCAATATGAAATCAAGGTACTTGCAAATCTGCAAGGATGATTATAAGTCTTAACAATGAGTTTTGTTTGTTTTAACAATGAGTGACAGAGTACTGTCTGGGGTATGATATCTGATTTGTGTCACTACATGGGCACAGGTTTTTAAGATGAAACATTTTTTTGTGAACTGTTAGTGTTAAATAGTATCTGTTTAGCATTAGTCAGACTGGCAATTGAAAAAGCCAACATGATGGGGGAAAAACAGAAAAAAAGACTAAAAAGAGAATGAAGAGGACTAAAATAAATAAACCAATAAATAAAGCAATACTGACAATGAGCATGTCTATGAAGTGCACAGACCTCAGCCAGCTTCTGAGTGCAGACAAATAGTTTGTAAAGTCAGAGAGTTTGGATATGATGATGTTATGTGTGCTATAGAGATAAGCTAAGATTCCTCAGTTTACTTTCCTGTATAAGTCCCTGTCACTGTCCGCTGGGAGATGGGGAAAGAATTAGAGCTGACTTTCACACATTACAGTTGTGATTTAGCTTTATCATTGGTTGTGCATTGAGTTAAATTGATTCAGTCTAGACTGTAATGGGGTATAAATATTTCAGCAGACATAATGTCAACTATCATCTGGATTGGCAGCTGAGGTTGGTATATGTCCAGTTCCTTTTCCAATCTCCAAACTGTTGAATTTAAAGCTGTTGTAGGTAGATGTAGCATTTAGGAACACTTAAAATTGGTACAAAATTGTTTAAATATGTAAACACAAACTTGTCTGAGACGATGTGCAGCATATATGTGAGTCCTGAGGTAGATCTATATCTGTACTGTATACACAAATATAGATAAATGCCTTTTTGAACATTGGTCTCAGAAAATGATGTGCAGAAATTTATTTTGCATAATCATAGCATTGCTTATGCTTCATTTGTGCTATTTTGTCCCATAAGAGCTGTTCTGTATTGGAACAAACACACTCATCATGCAGTTTCCCAGGGATCGGTAGAGGGATATTTTCCTTTTTGGAATCTAGTAATTAATGAATAATACAGTTCTGAAGTGATCCTCTCTCTTAAAAATTGGGGTTACTTTCCCTTGACTGTATGTCTAGGGTGTAGTTGTTTTGGCTTTAGCTCTGATTGTCTTACTGATATCTTTCATACATCTGCTACAGAGATATGGCACAGGCATTGTTCCTCATTTTTAAAACAAAATATAGCACAACCTCAGTAATCTGAACCTCTTGTGCATACATGCATGTTACTTTATCACCAGGAGTTAAATCTGGGTTTGATATGCAGGGGCCAGGGTGGACATGGGTATGCATGGGTGTGCAGCAGCAGGTAGTGTTAAACATCGCATCATAAATAGCATATATCAAGTTGTTTCTTTATAACGTACATTTCTAAACCACAATTCAGCTCATTTATTTAATCATTCTTACAGGGTCCAAATGCATTGTTGCGGAAGAAAACTCCGGCAGTATTAGTTTTGATGAAGACTATGCTTGAGATGAATATGCACACTTTATGAAGCTGCAGAGGTGCAGTCCTTCTGCAGCTTATATATTGTATCAGAGGATAATAACTGGGCTGCAAGTGCCACTCTACTCTAAACCATTTTATAGAGCAATGCTTATCTGAAGCCATCTTTGACATTCATTGCCATTTTTCCATTTTGGTAAGGGAGAGTGATCTTGTGAACATACTGTGTACACACACCACACCACACCACAACACGCACAAGTACACACAGTTCAGGGTATGTTTCATGGAAGGCCCTGACAGCGTCAGGCACATCTATTTATTGTTTAAACCCATCTAGTAAACATGGATTACTTTACTCTCCTCATTCATTGCTCTGTGTTTATGTGCTGTGGTTAAAGTGGGTCTCTGCATTGACTGTCAGAAGTACTTTAGGAAGAATGGTTGGTATTGTTGCTACACCACGGCTGTGATCTCTGCACCACAGTCAGTTCAGATGGGTGTCAAGAGTGTTGTTTGAATTTGAGTTGTGTTACATCATCGGTCTCAGTAGTCTTGATGCTTTATACAGCGACTGCACATATTGGTGCGTGATCCTATTACAAAGGTTAAATTCTACATAATAACACACAGTGGCCTGTGTTACTTAATGAATTGAATTTATAGAGTAGATGTAATGGAAGTGCACAGCACTGCCTTTTCCCCTCTGACTCTGCAGAAAACTCTCCCGGAGGCACTTCCTGATGGCTGCTCTGCTTGTAGCCCTGTATGACAATTCACTCTGGCGATCTGTGAACTGATGTAGTTGAAGAGCACTCAACATGAGTTAATGTGTATTTAATATATAAAGTAATATATTTAAGGGGACAAAGTAATACATAATATTGTTTTCCTTTTTTTGGTTTTAGTTATCTGACCTTCTCCTGGCTGTGAAATTGAAACAGAAATGCTGTACTTAAGAGACACAGAGCTCAATAAACAAATGCTTTAGAAATATAGTATTGGCCAAAAAGGAATTACTTGTATTATTTATTGAAGGTATTTTGTAATTATTATTTTGTGTTATAAGTTGAAGTATATTGTTAGGGATTTAGTCATTTTCATTTTGTCAGTTAGATCAGTATATCAGAGGAGATTATCCAGATCTATCTATATGGGGTTAAAATCTATCTAGACTTTTGAGCTTGTCCTGGGAATCAGCGCAATAAACGGCTGTAAATCAAGACTGTGTAACAAATTGCAGATGAAATATGATTATGTAATTTAACCTTTTCCACTTTCATTGGTTGTGTTCTCTGATGAGAGTCAAGACTGTGCTTGGCAGTGCTATAGAGTAGTTGCAGTGAACTGCCCATATTCTGGAGTGAGACCCTGGAAGTGGTGAACCTGTTTTCTGAATCCTGCTACCAAACTGTTACCTTGCTGTCATCTGCATGGTTCTCTTTACTCCAGCATGAGAACTTATTTTTCAAGTGTTAGAATGAGGTGTTCTTTCTGCTGTCTGACAGTAAAGGTTTTTGCTTACATCGAAATGTAGGTTACTAATCTCTGATTTACATCTCACCTCCCAGATCTGCAGGAGTGTATGAAAAATATAATTCTACAGTGAAGTCTCAGTGTGAAACAGTAACGCTATATAGACCACTTTGATGTTTAAAGGGTGTGTAAAGGACAACGTTTCTACTAACAAGCCACAGTGAAAAACACTGAGCGCATTTGTATTTACCTAACACAAATGTTGATTACGTTTTGAAGCCTCAACAATGAACACATTTTAAAACTCCTCTGTCACCTGTTAGCAGTACCGTTACCTGATGTATAAAAATATTTTTCAGTGCAGTAATAACCACAAGGAAAAATTGCAACATCTGGGTAAATTGATATTCTTGAACATATTAAAGTATACTATTACCCTTTTCTTTGATTAAATGTTCTTTTCGAAACTATTTGTTCACAAGTTATTTGACAATTAATTGCATCTACTGTAACCACACTTTTATCTGATTACCACAGTAGGATTGGAGCAGAGATCAGCTCAATCTCGTAATTTCACAGGCTTGTTTGACAGGATGCTGTTCATTCTCTCACTGGCCCAGTGTCAGACCCAATCCACAGGACTGTAGTTTTTATCTCTGGTTGGGTCAAAAGGCATTTGTAATCTGGTTTGGGTTGTCCTTGTAGGTCTGTCACATTAGCGCTAAACATTGATTCCTACAGCTTTGTAGTGGAGGATGGTAGAATGAAAGTAATTTTTTTTTTCCTCCAGTGCCAGTATGTAGAATCAGGTGAACTCGAGATCACCACGTTTTCAAATGTCATGTGTTGCAATTTACTTTTTTTTTTTTAGTTTTCCTGCTTGTTAAATTATACTCATGACTTTTTGGAGATTATTGCTGTCATTGCTGTTTTTTAATTGAATATTTTACCTGAATTTATGAAACACTACATGAACTACATAAAGTAATGGTTTTGTCAGGAGCTAATTCCCAAAACCAATCATTTGAGATGACCTGAATATAATCTGGATTTGTGATTCGGAGGGGGATTACCCTGTGAAGGAATTTATTAGCAAAGGAATGCTATTTCTACCAGCTCTTCATTGTATACCCAGATTATGTAAGATTCCTCTCAAAGGAACTTTAAGCATCGTTCTGCCGGAGCTGTAGAATTGTTGCCATGGTTTCCTTTCATCAATCAGACCTGTTGAGTGTAGATGCCAAGCACCAAGTGCATGGTTAGAGGACCTCGACAGAGGTGTAAGCATGTAGTAGAAACAATAAGAAGAAATTTAAATAGATATTTCAGCCACCATTTTGAAATGTGTATCGCTGCTGTGAAATTCAGAGTACCAATGTAATGATTGGTAGAAATTACAACCCAATGAAGAAATTACAAACCTAGATTACATAACATTCTTTTTAAAGACAACAGCTGCCTTTCACATGAAACTTACTTCAGTGAACTGTATAGGATAGCTGGTGTCAGTTAATGTATAGTCACAAAATAAATGTCCATCCAAGTATGTCTTTTAATAGGGTTTCTTTTAGTACAGAACTTATTGCACACTTTGTCTTCTGGTTTACATCCTAAACAGAAGAATCTCTCGCAGTTCCTTCCACAAGGAGTGCTTTCAAAGCAGAAGGCATCTAAGTCACATCCACTGATTTTTTTTCTTGCTTATATTCCCCTCGAGGTTGTTTACACACATTTAGTTTTCTCGTTATGCAAATTTGGTGCAAAGTAGACAGCTGCAAGAGGAGGCCGTAGCCTAGGGGAACGTCATGTCCTATTTCTTGGTGTAGTGGAACAAATGAATGCCCAGCATTTCCTCTATGCATATGACCACTGTAACCTTTGCTTATTTGGTCACACTTTTGCCCAGTGTATTTCTATGCAGATGTAGCTTTCTTATGTGCTTGTACATATACAGAGCGTATTGTGGTTTGGTCATGCTCATCTCCTCTGTCATTACCGTTGCAATGGGCAGTGGAGCATGTGGAAGGCCCTGGTACGTTGCTATGGCGATGGCCTCATAGCTCAGTGCTGAACCTCAGCATTGGCTGACTGGAGCGCCACAGTCTGTGTGTTCCTTCTCATGCTCTCCAGTGCTCTCAGCCCACTCCATTTTGTTAATGGCTCAGTGAACAGCAGATATCTTCAACTGAAAAAAAAAAAGCTACTCAATCTGCTGTGTTGTTGCAAAAAATGAAAACTAAGAATATTTTACTGTACGGCTTCCATTTTGCGTGTGCGTATGATTCAGTTTAAGTTGCTCATCTTAATCATTTATATTGATCTATGGCCACAGGCAGGCTTTAAGGGCCATGGCATTGCTTGTAACAGGACCTTGTGCTGAGGACAAGGATCAGCACAAGGAAATTTTGGAGAGGTGACATATACTTCACTGCCAGCTGTCCTTATTTGTCTGTTTGTAAGTTACAGCTGCGTTAGGGACACTTACAGAAGGCCAGTTTTGTCTGTTTTCCGTATCTGCTCTAACTGCTAGACCAAAACATGCACAGATTTGTAACTATAAAGGATTTATGAAGTGGGAAATGGCTGACAGTTGAATATCAGGCTCTCTGACTCATTTCATGGAAATGGTAGAAGATAAGAAAAAGAAAACACTGATGACTGAAATAAAGTACACTGTATTAAAGTAGCAAAGGGAATGTCATGGCACCAACTTTACTCTAAGTATGAGAATAAGATATTGAAACATGCCAAAATGGCCCTGTAGAAGAAATAAAGGGGATAGAGAGAGAGAGAGAGAGAGGAAGAAAGGGGTTGAAAAAGATATTGTGAGAGATAGGCATAGAAGTTTCATGTACTAGTTCTCCTCTGGCACAGAGCTCAGTAGCTGGCAGTTTGCTGCGAGGCCATATTAGAGTTGTGTAGAGAGTGAGGCGAGGCAGTCACTTTCCATTAACCTGATGGACTCAGCATAGCACATGCACACACACACACACACTCACACTCTTACACACCCATTGACAAAACAGCATAGGAAGGCACATACACACATGCACAAACACACACACAAACACACACACACACTGGCACATACACATGCACACACACACTGGCACAAACACACACACATACACACACACACACTGGCACAAACACACACACATACACACACATACTGGCACACTGAACACACATACACACACTGGCACACTGAACACAGCGCATGGGGCACTGTGCTCGTCTTCACGTTTCATTAGCGGTGCTGTAATCTCCTCCTACATGCGTTTCCAGGCAATGCCTCAGCTCCCTGGCATGGGCTCTGGAATTTTGTAAACCAGGTCATTTCACAGATTCATTAAAACATTCTGGATTTCTTATGCTATTAAGGCACCGTTCTGTTGTGTGTATGGGCCCAACAGTGGGTATTGGTTCTAGTCCATGCCAGTGTTGACTTTTGTCACCGAGCGCCCAGTGACTTGCTGCAGAATGGGCTGCTGCACCACCTGCTGAGGGAGTTTGTGAGTGTAAATGTCTCACTGTACACCAGTCAGCTGTGGTCCATCACCTGCCTGGAAAAACCAATGACATGTTATACAATTCTTCCTCTGACTGAATAGGAGAGCTTAACTGGCCAACTGCAGGAACAAAAAAGAAGCAGCTGACATAGAGCACATACTTTTCTAAACTTTCTAAAATGATAAAAGGGGACCTCAGGCAGTGTCTGTTATTATGTGTTCCATGTTTTACCCCATGATTAGAAGTGAAGCCTGGAAATACACCTGTCTTTATAATACTTCTCATGATAGAGAGCCAACTCTTAAAGGGATATTCCAATCATTTGGTAACAAAGCCTTTTTGTCTGTATTATCCCAGAGTACAGCACCCCAGCAGACAGCTTCCATTTTTGCACATACAATATGCATATGTCGACAGAACCAGTTCACTAGATCACAGTTAGTGTTAGCACAATGACTGGACGTCTATGGGAAATTCTGGGAACTGAATATATAGCTCCTTTAGAAAGTGAGCAGATACACCAAGCAACTCCAAGCTGGGTGGTTACTTCTTTACACTCTGTGCATTTTCTCCACATATAAATGAAAGAAAAAATTCAAGATTGTACTTGTTATAGACCCAATTATTTTCAGAAATACTTTTTCATAAGACACATTCTATCTGCTGGGTACTGAAATATTAGTTGCACACAACCTCAGCAGCCCAGCTAGTAAACCCTGCCTCTGAATGTGTGGCATTATATTGAATATTATTCATAATATAATAGTATAGTTTATGTAAATTAAAAATAATTTTCATAAGCTACAGCTCTACTCGCCCTGCTCTACCGTTTATTTATTGCAAAAATGCCAGAGGAGGCCTTTAACTTTGTTGGTCAGCTGATATAATACTTAAGCTCTGCCATGCTTCACTTTTCTAGGAATTGTGTTTAAATATTGAGCTTTCAGTCCTAAAACAGGAGCATTTATTCTCTCTTTTGTATTGTGCTGTTGAGTTAATCTCAAGTTGCCTCAGTTATTGTGTAGCATTTTTTGACTTATGTGTTTGAAGTGTGTCAGATTTCAGTAAAGTGCATTCCTAAAATCAGCACACTGCCCCCCCCCCCCCCGTAGGTGGGACCCCTGTAGGTGAAGGTGTGGCACAGCACAGGGGCAGCCATGCCGCTGGTGAAGAGGAGCATCGAGCCGAGGCACCTGTGCCGGGGAGCTTTACCAGATGGGGTGACCAGTGAGCTCGAGTGTGTGACCAACAGCACCCTGGCAGCCATAATCAAGCAACTGGGCAGCCTGAGTGAGTACACAACCCCAGCGCTCAATACAGCATGTAGCAGTATTAATACTGGGTGTCGGCATATTAATACAGTGTGTAGCAGTATTAATACTGGGTGTAGGAGTATTAAAACAACATGTAGCAGTATTAATACTGGGTGTACCAGTATTAATACGGCGTGTAATAGTATTAATACAGCGTGTAGTAGTATTAATACTGGGTGCAGGAGTATTAAAACAACATGTAGCGGTATTAATACTGGGTGTACCAGTATTAATATGGCGTGTAATAGTATTAATACAGCGTGTAGTAGTATTAATACTGGGTGTAGGAGTATTAAAACAACATGTAGCGGTATTAATACTGGGTGTACCAGTATTAATACGGCATGTAATAGTATTAATACAGCGTGTAGTAGTATTAATACTGGGTGTAGTAGTATTAATACAGCATGTAGTAGTATTGATAGTGGGTGTACCAGTATTAATACTGGGTGTAGTAGTATTAATACAGCATGTAGTAGTATTAATACTGGGTGTAGTAGTATTAATACAGCATGTAGTAGTATTGATACTGGGTGTACCAGTATTAATACGGCGTGTAGTAGTATTAATACAGCGTGTAGTAGTATTAATACTGGGTGTAGTAGTATTAATACAGCATGTAGTAGTATTGATACTGGGTGTACCAGTATTAATACTGGGTGTAGTAGTATTAATACAGCATGTAGTAGTATTAATACTGGGAGTAGTAGTATTACAGTGGTAAATGTAAGTAACCAGTTAGCCAACAATATTACTTCCTGATGATATTGAGGTTGTGTTGCATTTGGGTTTGGGTGGATGGGATGTAAAATGTTTTAAACCTGAAAATATGTCTTTTCAAAGCTGGGTTAGCCCAGAGCCAAACCTCTTCTGTACTACTGATGACGTAACTGAAATCAAGGCAGCTCTGAGCTGTTGTTGTAAATCAGTGTGAGGGAGCTGGAGGCTTTTGGTTGTAAGATTGATTCAGAGCATCAAAATATTCCCCATTTCCGCTGATAACCTAGCAAATGATAGATTTTAGTCCAGAGTACTGCTTTAGCTTGTATTTAATTAGTTAAGCACAAACTCGTACGACTTAATTCAAAGCAGATCCATGTTTATGTGGGGAAATGTTGTCCCTCAGGATGATGTTATCTCAGGAGAAGGAGATTCAGTTATGTCTTTCATGCCTTGTCAAGTTTATGTTCCCTCTTCCTCTTCTGCTGTGTGCCTGTCCGTGTCCCACATTTTCTGCATGGGATGGGTATTGCCTGTAAAATGTTCTAAAGCTGGAGCCCATGTGCTGCTCGACTAATGTGTCGTTCTTGTGAAGGACGAGGGTCCCGTCATTCTGCGTTGTGTTTCGTTGCTCAGTAGTTCACTTGCTAATCGGTGCGTTTGTAGTTTGTGTCGATCAACAAGAGGTGCGTCCTTTTAACCCTGTAGAGTTTTACTCCTGGAGCTTAAGATATGGGGAACTATGTAACTATCCCAGCCAGGATGTTTTCCCTGGTCACTATCCCCTGAAAGAGTGTTTACATCACACATCCTCATTCCCATTCCCTTAGTGGGACAGGATAATATTGTGTTTTTACTGAATGTATATATCAGAAAGCTTATATTTATCTAGGTCACTTCAAATTTCAGTTGAAACTTGTCAAATGGGTGGAGAAGGTGATGATCCAGAGCAATATTTCAAACATACTTTGTGATTAAATGAGTAATGCTTCCGAGAATGTCCCTCTGTGAATCTGATCTGGAGTGGCAATCACTGGTGCAGTAAGTACTGTACTGGTAGGATTGTCAAGAGATCTCTCTAGAGGTGACTGTCTGAGATCAATGACTGGCACAATGGCTTCTGACCCAAAATTTTTGATACCAAACAACTTGCAGCCCAATTTTTGAGCATGTACAGTCAGTAACTGAACAAACTAAAATGTGAGGGAATATTGCACACTAAAGCTACCATGTCAAATATTTACATGTGTGAATAATACATTTGTGTTCATGTAATAATAGGACCACAAGTCCCATGGTCAGTGCTGTTTATGGGATGTCATTGTTCTCGCAGCTGATCGTGCCAGTGTATGTGCTGTGTGTCTTGTCTTGACACAGGCAGACATGCTGAGGACATCTTTGGGGAGCTGTTCAATGAGGCCAACAGCTTCTATATGCGCATGAACAGCCTGCAGGAGAGGGTTGACCTGCTGGCTGTGAAGGTCACACAGCTGGACTCCACTGTGGAAGAAGGTGGGTTGGAGAGGAAGGTTTTCTGCGTGGGACTGGTCAGGATGGGGCACTTTCTCATTCACTGTCTGAGCATCTCCTGCATTAATCTGAGTCAATCTTGAGTTATCATGTAAGGCCAATTACTTTACACCTCACTTTCTCATTTTTATTGATATGCCAGTTTGTGTATTGGTTCTTTCTTTAAATATAGCAGTTACACTTTGTTTGTCTATCTGAAACTGATGGCTACACTGAATTACATTGCATTGTATTATATCTATGCAAAATATTGGGTTTTCCAATTGTCTGTATTGCTTCATATGCTATCCACATTTTCAGTTTGAAACTGCAGTCTTCTAATTAGAAGTGCTAGCCACAACGCCACATTGTCGCACTTTCATGTAATAAGGCAGTCGGCTCATCTCTAGGTTTTAAGTCTGATTGATAGTGATAGGAGTAGGGAACTCTCATGTGTAAAGCATAATGGGGCAGTGGTTTCCATTCCTCCACCCTGGCCATTTCAGTCTCCTCAGGGTGACCCCACTTCCAGTTCGAGGGAGATACCAGATCAAATGACAGAAATAGCCGTCCCTTATGGTAACAGGGCCGCCTCGAAGCTTCCGGCTCTTACTGGCCCCACCCCCCTCCACTTGGATTGCAGAACTCACTGGAAATTATAAATCAGCAATAGGGTCTGTGGCAACGGTGACGGATACCATCGATGGTGTTGATTAATCCACAGATCAAGTAATGATCAAACGTTCTGATGAAATTTCAAGAGAATAGGGGGAGGAAGAAAGTAAAATTGTATTGGTCAATGAAGGGGGTGCCATTTGTGATTTTATTCTCTTCAGGTGTAGAAATTCCAGTGCTGTGCAGCACTGAATTGCTAATAGCAAACTCACCATTGAAAGTGGAAGAACAGAAAATTGTAGTAGAGCAGTCACATACAGCAATGTGGCAAGAGATGGTGTATGGTTTAATTTTAGTGATTGTGATCAGACCATTGTGTCCACGTCCCTTTATTCATGATTCAGAACAAGGAACATGACAAGCTTTAGATTGTCTCAAGCTCTTGCATGTTTTAAAACCTGCCATCCCTGGAGTCAGACCTGCAGCTGCATGGGAAACAGAGTTGACATGCATGAGGGAGATAAGGGAGGTGTGAGTAAAAACATTGTAGAGTGCTTTGGTACAACAGAATGCTGCAGCCAGGCTGGAATGGAAGGAACCAGAGCAGCCCACTGATAAAAGGCCTGGCTGCAGCAATGTGGGAGCTGTGAAATAGGGCTCTACTCTCTCAGTATTCCTCTGCCCACACAAAAACCCTGCTAGTACAATACCTTATTGGAGGGTGTTACAATGTTAAGGTAAGGTAAGTGATTAATCACTTTCTAGTGGTATATTTACAACGTTTACAATCTCCAAATCATTTTAAGATGTTTTAAATAGGTCCAGATCATGCTTCCATGTTATTGCAGAAAAATACTGAAGGACCCCTTTTTGACAAAGTCACAAGTTCATAGTATTTTTACAGTTTTCCACAACCTAAACAAGGGGTTAACATGCTATTTGGCCAAGTTCGTAAGAGAATGGAAGGTGAAGGTCTTTATGCAAAACCTCCACACATGTCTGGAACAGGGGTATCTCCTGCTCCCACTGACACTGTTTTAGGTGCTATGGCATATGCCGATGTACAAAATATGTTTATATAACATCAATCAAACTTGCTCACTGGAGCTCATGGACAGCGCTATGAATTATGATGGCTTATTCTGGGTTGCCGTAGTTGAACCTCTTGGGCCTTCTGCACAGGCACGTGTTTGTGGGCTTCCAAGTTTGTACAGGTTGTTGGGAGAAGGGGGCCTGACTCCTTACAACCTCAAGGGTCTCAACCTGATGGCGGTCCCTGGCATGCTGTAGCCATGCCTGCATTTTTGACTGTCTCTTTTTAAAGGCAGCCTCAGGTCATTGGAAGTAGAAAAAGCACAACTCTGTTTTGTTAGATCTGCATGCTGATTACATCATAGAAACTATTTCACCATTTGTAGAGCAGATACTAGCAGCAGTTGGGCTGCTCTGTATCTACTTAGATAGAGTGGGAAAATGATCTTCCTTTAGAACCACTATTTATCCAATTAGAATCATTTTGGAGGCATTCCAAAAGCAGCATTTGTATCTCCTGCATCTGAATTGGGCCATGTTTGACGAAAGATTTAAGCATAGGTTGTCTGTAGCCTATGGTTGAATACAGAATGAAAGTTGAGAAATTATGTAATGATTATTTGATACGAGCTGCTGTACAGCTTTATGTTTCCTTATAAAAAAGATGAAATTGTGAACATGAACTGTTTGCAAAATATCAACTTTCATACCAGAGATAATGTAAGATATAAGCTGCTTACATGTACATATTAATCACCCTAGAGAAAGATACCTGCCCAGCAGTGGGAAAAATTAGTGGTGCACATCACTGAATTTCACATTGTTCACTACATGGTGTAGTAACTTCAGTGTGACTGAACTGATGCTTACTTCTTCAATGTCACCCTTCCAGTTCATTTCCATTCCGCAGGCATATCACTCAGTACTCTTCAGTCACCACTCATGCTTATGGGAAGAGACCGGACAATGTTTGAGTGCATTTGACCCCATTTATCCCTCCTGCTGGAACAAAATTCTCTGTTTATATATCTGTTTATATGTCTGTCTGATCTTATTGATCACAGTGAAGCAGCATCAGAGATTGGATGTATATTTATATGTATATGTATCCATGTTGTTGCGTGTGTTTCCAGTGTCCCTGCAGGACATCAACATGAGGAAAGCCTTCAAGAGCTCCACCATCCAGGACCAGCAGGTGGTGTCCAGGACCTCCATTCCGAATCCTGTGATGGAGATGTACCATCGCTGTGATAAACCACCGCCCCTCAACATCCTCAGCCCCTATCGGTGAGATCATCATCATCATCATCATCATCAGTATCATTACAGTTCTCCTTATTTCCTTCAAACAGGATATGCACTGAAATGTATTTAATATCTGAGCACCCCATGACATTTTAATTTTCAAATAATTATAGCCTGTTTTCCCCTGAATCTGTTTCAAACTCTAGTTTGTTTCTATACAATGACTTAAAATACTTGTTGGAAATTTAAGATCCACTCAGACTCCCAGGCCAGAAGGTGAATGATGTCCGTGTTGATGGATGCATGAATGCATGTACTTTAGGGTGCTCTCTCCGGGGTCATTTATGAATATGTATGAGAGGGAGTAGAACCTTAAATTTCTAAACTCTTAGACACATTCTTAAATGTTTTAAATGGTCTAAATTTACATTTTGAAACAACATGTGACTCAACCCCCTATGTGAATAATCAGTAGTTTTCACTCGCTTTGATAAGGGAAGTTGAGTGTTACCCTGTGTACCCTCCTGATGGTCTGGGAATTGGGCAGAGGTGACTTAGCTGTAAAGACCCGAATGATCATTTCAGCATATTGTGGTCATTTCAGAATATTTTGATCATTTTAGCATATCTGGTGCTTTCGCTGTCCATGATGGTGTCCATAAGGGGATGTGCGTACTCTCTTCTGCAGGGATGACAAGAAGGATGGGCTGAAATTCTACACAGATCCCTCCTACTTCTTCAATCTGTGGAAGGAGAAGATGCTCCAAGCCACTGAAAACAAAAGGAAGGAGAAGAGGAGACAGAAGGTCAGAGGAGTGTGTGTGCCTGCACACATTTACTGGGTGTAGACTGTTGAAGTTTACTACTGATTTTTTTAATTTGATCTTTTTAATATGATTCATATTTTTCATCTGGTACCCTGACAAAAATACAGTTACAACTACCACTATTAATTGTAGTAGTGACAGAACTATCACTACTGCTGTACTGCTGCGCTGCCAGACTCATTTGTTCCCTTGTGCCTTGAATAAATCGAGCCATATAAATACAGTATTTGCAGACAGACTACTTTCCAGTGCATAGGTGAAGAACTGAGAGTATTAAGTGTGAACCTGACACCCTTTAAGTCTTGAAGGGGCTAATCCTAAAACTGCTTATGTTCACAGTGAAGGAGTGCACACTGCTCTAGAGTTAAGCCCTCCCTGCAGGGTGCACAATTAATCTCCTCTCTTCATTGCCTTCATATTCGTACACTTTCTCACTACACCTACATTTTCTCTAATGCTTCTACTGAACCCCTCCTCTTTCTTTCTGCCGTTTTTCTACTTCCTCTCTCTCTCTCTCTACCTTTTATCTCTCTCTTTCTTGTCTTCACCCCCCTGCTCCCATGACTCTGTCCTTCCCTGCCTCCGCGCTCGCTCTCCTCCCTCCCTGGGGTGTTCGCGCTGTCAGGATTAGCGCACTGCTCATGACGCCACGAGCAAGCAAGCCTCCTGGATCAGAGGATGCAGAGATGTGTGTTTTGACAGGCATGGAGCGAGGAAAGTGAGAGGGAAAAATGGAGGGTTTGATAGAGGGAGAGCGCATTAGCATTCATGTGTGTGACATTTTCTTTCCTCTGTCTCCTCTACATTTGTGTTGCCAGAGGTTTTAGAGAAATGTGAACTCCACTTCTGTTAATTATTTATTTTAAGAATTTATACAAGTTTGGTGGTCTCTGATCATAAAGGCCTGACATTTGAAACGTGTCCAGAAAAAGTGAAAGTGAAAATAGTACTTAGCCATGCACAGCTGTATCTTACACAGCCATATTTCTGGATGAATCTGGTTGAATCTGTTATTGCTTAAGCAAACGGTGTAACTGTGCATATTAATGTCATGAATCCCACTTAACACCCCGGTCAAGTAAACCTTTGCCCACGGAAATACACAGTTCACCAAGTGCCTCTCTCTACCGATGGGATCTCCTAAAGGAGAGTCAGTGGACTGCATTAAGTGTTATTCTGTGTGTGATCCTACTGCCCCACTTCTCCCAAACCAGTGTGTGCACTGGTGTTCCTTTAAAAGAATTCTGGCCGCAGATTTTTTTTATTTTGCAAAAGACTAAAACGTTGACTTTAATTTACTGAAGTTTGGTGGCACAGTGGTTTGGAATACAGGGTTTTAAGAATCAAACTTGAGGGTTGAGGGTTTTAATGAGGTGAACTGATTAAGTGTTCAGACGCATCACATCGTCTGGCTGTGTTTCGAGTTTCTCCACTGGCGTAGCGTTTGTCCCCTTTGAGTTGCAAGTGTCTCTGTATGTGCCATTTTTGTGGTGAGGAATGTCAGACTGCTGTTCTCTTTATTTCTGTCAGGAGCAGAAACAGGTGGAGGACCCCAGCCGTGAGGTGAAGAAGGTGCGCAAGGCCCGGAATCGGCGTCAGGAGTGGAACATGATGGCCTACGACAAGGAGTTTCGCCCTGACACGCGCCTTACACCATCACCTTACCACGGCATGTCCTCAGAGGGCTCCCTGTCACCCGACAATAGGTTAGCAACTCTTACCCTGATTCTCCATCCTGGAGGAGGTCACTGCAAGCCTAACATCTTGGAACATCCTGCTACCAAAATATTCTCCTCACTACCTTGTGTTTACTCTCTGCTGCCCTCTTCTGGATTAACATTTCCCTTGACTTTCCTCTATTTCCTGCTAATTAGATATTTAGTGGAAGTAAGCAACATCAGCAACCATTTATATGAAATAAAGCTTTGAATGTAATCACTTTAATGACTTCAGACTAAGAACAATACTACATAGTATTCACATACACGGATAAATGTGGGGAACTATTGCTCTGTGCTGGCCAAAACATGTGGCAAATACAATTTCTGCATTAGGTATGGCTTGTAGAAAGTTTGGATAAGGTGTATGTAGAAAACCATGCAGCCTTTCTCCTTCCACTACCTCTCATCTGCTCACCTGTCTTTCTCCTCGCCAGGTCAGTGATGTCAGATGTAGGTGAGCACTCTTTTCCTGCCAGCCCCAATCACCCCCAGCAGGTCAGCGGGTCCAGCTCCTACAGTGCGGCTGAGGGCCGGGAGCTTCTGGCCGCCCAAGCCCAGACCCAGTCCCTGGACCGAGCCTACCGCCCTCCGCTCGCCGCCTCCAGCAGACAGGCCAATTCCCTGGGCCGCATGCAGCCCCCCCATGGCCCACCTCCTGCCGATCCTGCTCTCAACGGCCCCCGCCCACAGGCTGTCAAGGACCACAGGTCTGTGCCCACTGTGGTCCCTCTATGCTGCTCATGACGTATATTTCACATTCAACGACGATGCACACAGTTGGACGTTGTATGATATGTACAGCATTTTCCAAAGCATTTACAAGTGTAAGGGTGTCTAATTTTCTGTTTGACATTGTATTTCCTTTTTAGTTAAGTCTATTATTAACCAAACCATTCTTTGAATTAGAAGTGCCACAGGGACCCTGTTAGGACCACTTTCATCCACTTAGGATATCTTTGGAAAGTTATTTGAATGGTTTTAACAGACAGTTTTTAAGGATGTTTATGCTAAACTTATGGAAATAGAAAAACTATACAACACATATGAAAACGCCCATTGAAACATGATAACAATGTCTCATGATGTTATCAACAAAAACATAAATATAGTCTTAGTCAAATAGCAGTGTAATTTGTTTTGCGAGTGGTGATGGGGAGACAAATTCTCTCATGTTTCTGTTCTGCAGTGGCCAGCAGATGCCAGAAGGTTTTGTGCCTCCAGCACCGCCCCCACCTCCTCCACTTATCCCCTCTGCCCAGACAGCGTTCGACAGCCCGGCCGTACCCCCCAACCTACCGCCCAGCACCATAGCCGCCATGTCCCGCCCGTACAGCCCGTCTCCTCCACCTGCCCCGCCCTCCTCATACGCACCTTCTCCATCCCATCCTCCATCCGGGGGCCCGCCTGTGGCACCTCCCCCACCCCCACCGGGGCCCCCAACTCACGTCCTTTCCCCCTCGCGTGCCGCAGCCCCGTCCTCTGGCGAGATGCTGCCCAGGAAGGGTCAGGTCCCGGTCATACCCATGAGCGATGCTCGCAGCGACCTGCTGGCTGCCATCCGCAGAGGTGAGGGGTCAGAGGTCAGAGGCCAGAGGCCAGTGTCAATGCGAGCTCATGGGAGAGACACAGCACAGACTCTGATATGTGTAGTTTTTCAAGCTGCCTGTTACTAAAACTGGGAGGAAATACAGCTAGATGTTTCAGCTGTACCATTACCAGAAACAGGGTAAGAGGCAGTAAGGGGAAATCTAGCCAGCAAGCTGGTTAAGGTTTGTGTGCCTCAGCACCCTCTAGTGGCCACTTGTGACCTGTTGGGCGCTCACTGACTGAATTCTGAATGAAGCCTGATTAAGTAATTATTTATTTAACATAATGTAGATTCACCTGAGAGAAATCTGAAAAATGTGGGTGTCTAAAGAGTCGAAACAAGTATTTGATGTATGTATCTTAAATGTATAAATGTTAACTTTTGTTGTTGTTGTTGATCTTGTCAAGTAACAAACCCCTAGTATATTAAATATGTCTGTCAGTTACATATGGCAGGGGCTTCATTTGGGTAATTTTACTTGCCCCCAAAACCACTAGGTATCCAGCTGCGGAAGGTGCAGGAGCAGCGTGAGCAAGAGGCCAAGAAGGAGCCAGTGGGGAACGATGTGGCCACCATCCTGTCGCGCCGCATCGCCGTGGAGTACAGCGAGTCGGATGACGACTCAGAGCTGGAGGAGAATGAGTGGTCTGACTGAGAGGTGAGGGGGGAGGCCAAGGGGCGTGGCGCACACTTACAGCACACTGCTGCTATTTCCATACGGGACACCTCTCTCTCACACAGCCCCGCTTCTGTAAACCCATGCCCTGTTTTGGAGAAAGGGGATGAAGAACACACACTGCGTTCCTCTGTTTATCAAACTCAAAACTAAGAATTTTCTGTACAATGTTATTGATAATCATGGGACCACATTTCTGTCATGAAAAGCACATTCTCGTGGTAACAAAATGTGGTGACATGAACAACTCAGAGTTATCTTCTGAAATCGTTAAAAGTTTTCTTTGATAAATATTGAATACAGATAGTGCTTTTCAAATACTATTTGATAAATTGACAAATCCCTGTATCCTTGCTGTCAGGAGGAATGTCACCACCGAGGGAATTTGACAGAGAACATTTGGAAAAAAGACAGATTTTTAAAAACATCACTTGGGGAGGGAACAAAACAAGGAACCTTCAGCTGTAATACAGGGCTTTGGTATCTTGTGAGAATATACATACTGTGTGAACATATGGAGATCAATGGAGTTGACTCTAAAATATTGTAAAGAACTCTTTTGTAACAGCATGTTAAAGCTGTTTATAGTCCATCTCCATAATACCACTGTGGAAAAAGGTAATTGTGTTTTAATTTGCCATGGTTGTTTAAGTTACTTGGTTTTGAAAATTCATTTGCATTGAATTACATTTTAAAGCAGCAAATTGTGTTGTGCATCTACACTGAAGTAACCATGGAACATCCAACTTGAACTCATAACATTCTTCTCTGGAATAAAACTGAGCTCTCTGCCCCACTATTTTCCCTGCTGGTTTTTGCTTCTGACAGGCATCTTTTGATCCACATTGTGATGGTGCATTATGGGTAACTCTCATCAGTTAAAAACATTTTCAGTTATAGTCTGATATATGTTCAGGATGGTTTGAGCCAACAGAAACTGCTGTTTTGTGTTCAGGATGTTCTCTAATGTAATTGATCGCTGTCCTCTGAGAGTAATTTGAGTAATTTAGTTTTAATGAAGGCTTAAACCATATGCCTGTCTGAGGTTTTCCAATAAAATTGATGGATTTCACTGTATTTGTCAATTACTTTTTGTATTTATGAAACCTGAAATATAATGTTTTAATGGTGTGATCCAGACAATATTCATTGTTTTAACATTAAGAGTCCTCAGCACAATTTACATTATACTGTTACATGTTTAAATCTGATATCCCCAGGCAACTTGCACCCCCTTTTGTTCCTTTTTAATCTGATTTCACTATGTTCCACCTGAACTCTGCGTCGCCCTCTAGTGGCTACTGGGGCAGAGCCAGTTTGAACTTTGGTGTTGGTATTCATATGTAAAACATTTTTTTTTCCTAGAGAGTAACTAAGAAGTCACTACTATAAAATAGAAGTCTCCATATTACATATAAAATAATTTGGAAAGAAGGTTTACTCTTTAGGACTAAGCAGTGAAAAGTTGTACTTGCTCGTCGTTATATGCAATGCTTTTTTCTTTTTTTCCCCAACGTGTAAAAAGTGGTGCCATATCTATTTCTGTTGTCACTGTTCTTATTTTTATAACGTAGTGGTCCAGTATTTATACCCAGCTTACATTGAAGTCAATTACAGATCTTAAGTCACAATTAGTATCAGATTTGGTGGTTAAATGTAATGAACACTTGAGCCCTGTGAACCCTGAACTATTCAGTTATTGGTTTATATCCCTCCCATTCACTGAAGTCATATTTTACATCACACAGTTGCCTATCTGCTAAAGACACTTAATCGTGCAAGTGTGCATGTGCGTGTATATGTATGTGTGTATGTGTGTATGTGTGTGTGTGTTTAAGAGAGATTCCCATGCCTTTTTGTTTTTCAGTGCTTGCTAAGAAAGTACAGTATAATGCTTTTATTTAGGGCTTGGTAATATGATGGTTTTTTGGTGGAGGGTGACTTTATTTCTGGTGTCTTCTTTTTATTTTGCCACATGCATATTTGAGAAAAGGGATAACGAGGATTGCAGCCAGCTATACTGACCCCAGGGTAAAACCTGAGATGTATGTATAGTTTGCTGTATATCATGTGTACTCATGTACTCATGTGTTTTTAAATGAACTGTTGTATAGATTTTTGTAACACAGGTTGTATAGCAATTAGACATCTAGATTACAAATGTCTATGTACCACATGGAGTCATGTAGGGAAGCATGCATTTGAACAGCTAATAAAATGGAGGAAAACGTTTTTAACTTTTTATTTTATGGGTGGAAAGCGAGTGATCCTATCATAAACTGTGGCAACTGATGACTTTAATATTTGTGACTTCTATAGTCTTGCAGACTCATCGTTAAGGATTCTTTCTGGGTCAAAGATGTCTTTGGCAATAATAAAGTGAAGGAGAGGATGTATCTGAACTGCATGCATGTGGCACCCCATGTCCAGCCCGGCTGCAGTTGTTTTTTTTTGTTTCATTTTGGATGGAAACTATAGCAAATAAATGTACTTAACTTTATTTGTGAGTGGTTTGCTTTTGTTTTATGTTAAATACACAATAAAACAGAACGACTTAAACATTTAATGCGTCTGATCTCTCCATTGTAACGCTTCAGTATATGGTCATCGGGTGGCGCCAGGTCAGGTGACCGTGGCAGAGCAGCAGTGGGAGTAAAACAAACCAAGCTCTTCCATGCTTAACACTAAGAGTTCACCCTGATTCCTCAAGTCATTTTAGGAACAAAAACACTTAGTCACCTCATAAGACACTGGTATATGAGAGTGTCTCGAGAAATCAGATTTGCCTGATAATGAAAATTGAAGCTTAAAGAATGGCATGCGTCAGGAATGATTCACTGTAGTTGGCTGAGTGAAGATGTCATTGGACTTAAAAGGACAAAGCAGGAGACAGCTGTATTCCTTTCTAGGTTTATGGGCAAACCTATTGTCTCTAAAATCATTGTTCATGCACTTATGGATAGTACATATAGTCTAAAAGTAAAAAAAATTCCCTCCTAAGAGAAAGAAGTTGGACTTTCACGTCACCCCATTCACCACGGCTCACAAGTACTCTACATCAAGGATTTCTTTTCCAGTCTGCCTCCGTGTCTCTAGAAGCTTATTTGATTGCATTTTGCTTAAGGGGTTAAAGGTTTAAACCATTTTGGTGATAGTCAAGTATTAATTATTTTGATTTTGCATGTTATTCCTCTCTTGCATTATACTCCTTTGGTCAATAGGTGGAGCTCTTAGTTACTGTTAGAACCATCAAAAGCAACCTTACTGCTGCATGGAAAGAAGCAAGGGCCAGTTGACATGTGAGTCAGAGAAATCACATGCCACAGGGGGTGGGGGGGGGGATCAACCTAAAACAAATGTAATCCTTGAACTAATAAGGAAACACTTTCAGATCTTTATTTCTCTGTATATTATGTATTGCATATTATACTATAAGTTAGCTAAGGTCAAGGCGAGTAACCTAAAACCATTTCTGTGCACCCTCACATAAATGTGGTGAGACTGTTGTCACTACACCTCCTAGCTTCTCCCAAACATGCAGCGCTCAGGTGAGTCAGATGCAGTTTAATGTGATCAGACATGAAAATACAAATACAATAAAGAGCCAGAAAATTCAGGGTCAGATTGGAGATGATGAAAGATAAATTTAATTTCAGCAGTTTAGAGATACAAATCCAGAGACTAAAAAACAGCTCTAAAAAGGCTATGATGAAAGTGAAATTGTTGATGCAGTAATTCAAGCTATAGCCCCCCACGTCAAACTGCAAAGTTTGCCTGTGATCATTTTGCCTGTGAAAGTGTTAAAGATGGACTGAAGTAGAACAGAAACCAAAGTTAATTTTGGCAGACAGTGATGACAGGTCTCCAATATGACACAATTCATACAAATCTGAAGCCCTACTTACATGACTTTAGTGTTGGTGATAAGTCCAAACTGGAGAAGGCGAGGGCCATCTACAACTTGGAAAGAGAAAGGAAAAGCAAGTTATCAGCCACCAGAAGAAAAGAGGTGAAGGTAGCTGTCGCTCATGAAGAGGAGAAAGCTGACACGGAGCTGGTCAGCAGTCTCAAACAGGGAAAAGCTCTCAAATATAAGTCAAAAACATGTGCTGAGACTTAATACTGGAATCAAAGCCATCTGAGAAGCCATTCAAAGTCTCATAGCCCAGGTAGCCAGTCTCACTTAAACAAGCAGAGCAGCACTCAGAATGAACGCAGTTTATTTTTATTCTCGGCTTACACATCAGGGTGTTCTTCACCTCTGTGTTCTACATTAATCTGGCAACTTGACTGAACAAACATATTTAACATGTGGGACTTTATTTAAAACAATGCATACAATAGAATCTATACTCTAGTTTATGAGAGTATACTACAGTCAATAACAATTCAATAATCAATTCAATTCGTAATTCAAAAACTTTCAGTATGTAAACAGTAAGACATAAAGTATTGTGGTTTATAATCTCACAACAAACTGTAATGTATCTATTCTATATATTTATTCTACATCATAATGTATGCAGGTGCTGTTGTTTGCCAGTTTCACCATGTTTTGTCACTCCCAGGATTGGTCCTTACCAAGTGTGGTATCCCTGCAGATGTTATGGCCACTGAGATTTAAATTAATTTTCGTCCAGCCCAACTGCTGGGTGAAATTGATGGCCGTTAGCCATGTGTATCAGAGGCGGTGGACATTTTCTCCTGAATCTGTGAGGGCCATTCACAATTCACAAGTGTTTGGCATTGGGATTTTTTTCCTAAATCTGACAGGGTGGATGTGTTATGAAATATGGTCTACAAAAAAAGAACTGCAATAAATGCAGGGCCCTGTAGTAGCACACTAAATTTGCATATATGTCACATGTGACGATGTGAACATGTAACACTGGCATATATGTCACGTGTGACGATGTGAACATGTAACACTGGCATATACAGTGCCTATCATAAGTATTCACCCCCTTGGATGTTTTACCCTTTTATTGCTTTCATAAATCAATCATGGTCAATATAATTTGGCTTTTTTCACACAAAAATTTATTGGAAAAAACAATTTTATGTCAAAGTGAAAACAGATTTCTACAAAGTAATGTTAATGAAACAAAATTATATAAAGAAAAATAATTGTTTGCATAATTATTCACCCCCTTCAAGTCAGTATTTAGTAGATGCACCTTTGGCTGCAATCACAGCACTGAATCTGTGTGGATAAGTCTCAATCAGTCTTGTACATCTGCACACTGCAATTTTGCTCCATTCTTCTTTGCAAAACTGCTCAAGCTCTGTCCAGTTGCACGGGTATCGGGCATGAACAGCCCTTTTCAAGTCCAGCCACAAATTCTCTATAGGATTGAGGTCTGGGCTTTGACTCGGCCACTCCAGAACATTTACCTGGTTCTTTTTAAACCATTCCTGTGTTGCTTTTGCAGTATTCGTTGGATCATTGTCTTGCTGGAAAACAAATCTTCTCCCAAGCCGTAGTTCTCTTGCAGACTGAATAAGATTGTCCCCCAGGATTTCGGTGCATTTTGCAGCATTCATTCTGCCCTCTATCTTTACAAGCCTTCCAGGGCCGGCTGCTGAGAAACATCCCCACAGCATGATGCTGCCACCACCGTGCTTCACAGTGGGGATGGTGTGTTTTTGGTGATGTGCAGTGTTTGTTTTCTGCCAAATGTAACGTCTTGTCTGATGGCCAAAAAGCCCAATTTTGGTCTCATCAGACCAAAGAATCTACTTCCACTTGACCATGGAGTCTTCCACATGCCTTTTGGCAAACTCTAGTCGAGATCTAATATGAATTTTCTTCAACAGTGGCTTTCTAATTGCCACTCTCCCATAAAGCTTTGACCGGTGAAGAACCCGGGCAGCAGTTGCTATATGCACAGTCTCTCCCATCTCAGCAGCTGAAGCTTGTAACTCCTTCAGAGTAGTCGTAGGGGTCTTGGTGGCTTCTCTCACTAGTTGCCTACGTGCACGGTCACTCAGTTTACGGGGGCGGCCTGATCTAGGCAGATTCACATGTGCCATATTCCTTCCATTTCTGTATGATTAATTTCACTGATCTCCGGGGATGTTCATTGCCTTGGAAATTTTTTGGTATCCATCCCCTGAATTGAACTTTTCAATAACCCTTTCGCTGAGTTGCTTGGAGTGTTCTTCTGTCTTCATGGTGCAATGGTAGCCAGGAATACTGATCAACCAGTCTCTGGACCCTTCAGATACAGGTGTTTTATACCTCAATCACTTGAGACACACCCACACCACTCACGTGATCTTCAATTCATTAATTGTGAGACTATTTGCACCAATTGGATGGACCTCTATTGAATTTGACCATTAAATTTAAAAGGGGGTGAATAATTATGCAAACAATTATATTTCTTTATATATTTTTGTTTCATTGACATTACTTTGTAGAAATCTGTTTTCACTTTGACTTTAAAGAGTTTTTTCCAATAAATTTTTGTATGAAAAAAGCCACATTTTATTGACCATGATTGATTTATGAAAGCAATAAAAGGGTAAAACATCCAAGGGGGTGAATACTTATGATAGGCACTGTATGTCACACGTGATGATGTGAACAAGGAACACTGGCATATATGTCACGTGACGATGTGAACATGTAACACTGGCATATATGTCACACGTGATGATGTGAACATGTAACACTGGCATATATGTCACACGTGATGATGTGAACATGTAACACTGGCATATATGTCACACGTGATGATGTGAACATGTAACACTGGCATATATGTCACGTGACGATGTGAACATGTATCACTGGCATATATGTCACACGTGATGATGTGAACATGTAACACTGGCATATATGTCACATGTGACGATGTGAACATGTAACACTGGCATATGTGTCACAGCAAGAAAAGTTTAGTCATTTCAAGTCTTAGAACTCTTTTATTTTTTACCTAGTCTTGACACATTGGATGGAAAGCTCAGAATTACCTTAGAACAATACAGAAACTATGCATCAAAGCATTTTAACAAAACTACTGCCTCTTAGATCTTATAAATAAACTGATATTTGATGGGACTAATGAGTCTAAACAAACACTGTTACAGAACATAATTAGGAACAATAAGGCAAATTAATCAGGTCTGCTTTGCTTGTGAACAGTTTGCTTCTGTTGTCCCAGTCAATGGCCAAAGCTGTCCACCAGTTTCTTTGAGTTCCAGGGGCCTGCATTGTTTGCCATGAACTGTTCGATGGTCAGTGCCTTGGCAGTTTGATACACATATGCAGATATCTGCAGCAACACAGCACAGTCAAAAGCAAGATCAATACTAAATACAGAACAAACTTCACCCACTACAGACATTTTAATATCATAAATATCAGTAAGGAATCAAATTTATTAAAAGCAAAAACATGCCATACACATAAATCAGAAAATATTCTGAATCTTAGTAAATGCACATTTTGAGAATAACTGTACTTATGGATGTACCAGCTGTTCTACTGCTAATGGTGCTCCAGGAAAATGTTTTTGTGTTCCATGATATGAAAAAACGCATTAAAACTGGAGGGAAACATTAGGCGGAATCGGCCACTCCGCTGAAAACTGCCTTGGCTTTGTGACAACACACACTTCCTTGTAAGACTCAAATTTGTATTTTATACATTTTGTTTCTGTATTATATACTAATTGCTTTATTGCATGGAGACTGCAGGGAGTAATTATGACAGCTAATCGAGAAATGTTGCCAATGGAGTCCTAATGCAACTCATAAAAGAGTCGATACGCTAATTCCTGTCCTACCAACAGATTATTACCAAACCATTATGCTTCTGGCACTGAACATATTTTGAAGGTCCAGCCACACACCTTGGCATCATGGTAGGTGGACAAATCCAGCAGGTCTTGGTGGTTCCCCAGCTTGGCAACTTCACGGAAAATGGTGAAGAAAGCCCTCTTGCACAGCCTGCTGGAAAACCCTGGGCCGCTAATAAATGGGGACCTGCCAAAAAAAAAAAAAAAAAAAACTGTGACCATAACAGAACCATAACAGAACATTCTGACAACCCTACATCTACTCCCCCCATAACGGCACCATACTGTAGTCACCAACCGCCACAATGCTGTCTCGTTAATGTAGGCTTACCCTCCAATAGTGTGACCACTGGTACTGTCCAGTACTTCAATGCTGCTGTCCCCCAGGCACCAGTTGATGCTAAGGTCCTTGCACAGGTTTGAGGAGACCAACGGCCCCACGTTCTCCCCACTGAAGAAGAACATCTTGTGGTGACTGAAGGGACAGGGGAGCTGCTGGCCCCATCCCTCACCCAGCCTCCTGTTGATGGTGTCTGACACCTTCTCTGTGTAATGGCTGCATCCTCCTGAAGAGTGGGATAGGGTGAGGCCTACCATTGGTTAATAATTCCATCCGTATAGCAACGCTTACAAATGAACACATTTGTCAGTACCTTTAAGCTGGAAATGAAGAAAAAGCAATCATTTTCAAGTCTTCGCTACGTTATCTTCTGTCCCATGCTGTGACATCTGTCTTTTTTATTATTTATTTGTGTAGTTGTGATGCAACAGTACACATGTCTGGACCAAACCATTCAGTATGGGGAGCTCGCTTCAGTTCCCAATGGGAATTATTTTCCACTAGGCAAGATTTGATTATGCAGGGTAATATATTAAAAACTATACACTTATACATGCCACATTTTTCACAGCTTTCCCTTGAGGGCAGTGCAAAGAAAACATCGTAGCTTATTTAGTTTATTCAGTTAAACACCTGGAGTAATGCACAGCTGATCACAAATCCCAATGATTCATTACGTCAAATTAATAGTAATAATACAACTCAAACAACAGTTATCTAGTCAATATCTAATTTTATTAGCTTCAAATGCTCTCTCATATATGAATTCAGAAATACATACTAAAATGATCTGAACATATTTTTCATACTCCCAGCTTGCAGACTAATGACCAGAGTTAAATTAGTTACACTGCCCTATTCCTTGTAAGTAACTAAACTAATCCTGCTCATTTTCCACAACAAATTGGATAAAACTTGTCCAACAGCCTGAAGATATTGTGTCCCTTACCTAGAATTGTGCTGGTGATGTAGAGGGGCTGAATGAAGTGGCTCAGGAGTGCCCCCTGCAGGCCTGTCACCGTCCAGCGGGTCAGCTTGTCGCTGTCCGACATGCAGCATATGCGCGCGCCCCAGGTGCTGGGGTGCAGGAAGGCCGCAGGGATCAGAGAGCCTTTGGCATGGCACTGCAGCTTCAGCGCGGTGTAACTGCTGAGCGACGACTTCCTGAGGAGAGACGTTCACTCAGCGAGGTGTAACTGCATAGCGACAATTTCCTGAGGAACAAACCAGCACTGCTGGGCCTCTGAGTGGCTCATGGGGTAAGAGTTCCCTGAGATCGGGGGTTCTGTATACATCACTATAGCGCCCACTCTGGACATGTTGGGCGCCTGTGGCGCACATCATAGTGTGCAATTAGTGGTGTGGCTGTTGTGTGAATTGGAAGAGTCACGTGCTCGACTTCTCCTCCCAAAGCCGTCAGAACGAGTGCTGCGGTGAGGTCAACTAGTTTGGTTGAACAAGTTTGGTTTGGGAAAACTGGGGAAAAATCAGGGTTAAATGAAAAAAAATAATAAAATAACAATCAACAATAAAAAATCAGCTCTGTAGCTCTCCCGGACCTAGAGTGAGGACGACTTATCCAGTTAATTTAAATCCAATCCAATACAGAAATCCACTTAGGTACAGATTGTAGTTATGCATTTAGTATCTTTGCACGGTGTGGACCAAACAACATGAGCAAACCAAATTTCATTGATTTGTAATATGACATTGAGACTAAAACTGGATGCTTACTAATCTACTGTTCAATTCAAAAATGAAGAACTGCTGCAACACAGCCTGTCATTCTGGAGACAGATTTGACATGTTTTGACAGTTGACATGTGTTACTTATTCCATTAATATAACCTAATACAGAAAATACAGTACAAATACAATACACTAACATGGATATATAAACAGCATTTATCAAAAAGGTAATATCCCCCAAAATATTTTTTTTTCTAATTTAATGGAAAAAATGTATTATTATTTTAAAACCAATAATTATGGCGTACTTACGTTAGGATGCACTGTGCTGCCCCCTTAGGGGTTTGGTTGGTATAGAGGTGCAGATAGATTTTTGGTTTGAGCTGAAGTAGGTGGCTATCAGAGGTGCTTTCATAAATTGACTTCTCTTTGGACCTGGGGTCATCACTAAAGAACAGGAGCAGCTGCTTAAACAGGAATCTAAACCAGAAAAATCATGATTATTTTATATATCAACATACATGATGGGGATGGTAAATGCCAGGGACCTCCCAATACGATATTATCATGATATGAATGTGCCGATTCGATTTGTATTGCGATTCTGTAAGTATCACGGTTCTAGAAATATCCTGATTCACTACTAAAATTTTTTTCCATTTTTTGGGTTACAATTTTAAAACCTTGAACCATGTAAAAAAAACATTGAGTTATACCTCCAAAGCGTTATACCTGGAAAGATTTATTTCCCTACATAAACAGCAAAATAAAATATGTGAATTGTGTTGCAGTCTGTACAATTTCTAAAACTGAAATTTGCAACAAAATACACAAAATGTCTCAATATGTTAACATTTTTGCAAATTTCTAAAAACATGTTTTCACTTTGCCATTTATAGGTTATTGAGTGTATATTGATGGGCAAAAATTGCAATTTTATCAATTTAAAATAAAATCTATGACACAATAAGGTGTGCAAACAGTGAAATGGTCTGAATTCTTTCTGCACCACTGAACCACTGTCTATGCAAAATGACCTCCATAAGATAGGGCATTGGCCATGTTGAATTGGGAAGAATACAGTCACATACAGAACAGAATCAAAGAGTTGTGTACCTCCGTAGTGCTCTGCGGGCAATGACAATGGCGTGGCAGTCGTGCACTACATGCCCACTGAAGCAAAGCCACCCACTGCAGCTGGACTTTCCTGTTCCCAGAGCAACCACCTCATACTGCTCACAGGCCTGCCCTCCTGTGTCAGTACACTCTGAGCACACACACACACACACATCAAGCAATGCATTACATTATTTAATAACAACAACAACAACAACAACAAAACCATTACCGGTATAAAGCTAGCAGGGGCCTCTGAACTTCCAGGGTTTGGACCCCTAAAATAATCATATCTCATAAAACGTTATTTTGCTGCTCCGTGCAGGGCACAGTATGGACGGCTCACCTCTCTCCAGCACGAAAGCAGCCAGGCCGCTTTTGCAGCTCTGGAACTCTGGACATTCCTGGAGCAAGGAGTCGAAACGCTCGCTGCACACCACAGCCGTGCGGTGCTTGTGCCAGTCCGTGTACCCCACTGAGGCACAAAGACAAAACACTCACAGACATATGAAAGATACGTTTCAGCAAACATGACATGCCTCACCGGAAACGAGATGAAAGTCGGAAAAGCAAAGGACGAGACATTTATAAAAGGACCAAGCTGAGTGGGTCAGGAGAACATCATCTCACAAATTAAAAGCTAAGAAATCTCTGTAAAATTTTAGATTAACTCCATTAAAATTTCCTAAACACAGGCAATCCAATGTTCATCAAGTTATTCATGAAGGCACTTTAGAGGAATGATTTGCACAGCTCAGCCATTACTAATATCAAATATATAAAACCATTGGTCTACAGATATTGATGATGATCTCAGACAATGAAATTAAGGCATTTGGCCTTCATTGCAGGGTCTAATTGATAGCTGATATTGGATATGCAAACCTGAATCTTTTTTTATGATTTGCCAGGTGTCCATCAGCTGGATTCTCTGAAATAACTGTTTTCTGTTTTATTTCACACTGCTGACCAATGTTAAAAGCTCCCAAATCTTTATATTTTCGTCACTGCTATATGTCACTATCTCTTTCACCAGTTTAATTAAACTGACTGATAAGCGTATTTCACTTTAGCAGACATAGTCAACATCGGTTCCTGTTTATCTTTCCTTCAAACGCATTGTTGGTGAAGCTTCAATACCAAACCCTATAAATACAATAATAGGTTATCTGGTACCACTGTCTACCATAGTGTTGATTTGAGGGCATCTTTTGCCTCTGCAGTCCTCCAGCTGAGCTGAATTGCTATAGCAGACGGACCATATCGACCTAATCTTGAAAAGGAGTTGCTACTGAGTAAATGAAGTTGGAAATAACCTGCTGGCCAAAACCGTCTCCTCCTCTGGTTAGTGCTGTCATAGTCTAATGACCTTCCTGCCACACAACATTCTTTCATTTACACAATGATGCACTAGTGTTCCTAACAGAAATTGTAGTCATAATTAGCTCACCACACCTCCAGTTCGCTCTGTCCTATCGGGGCTGCTTTCCAGAGTGTCCTGTCCAGTGTTTAAGTCCTCCACGTCAGAATGGGTGTCAAACCCATCCAGGGAATACCTGTCGCATGGGTGGTCGTCGTCTTCCGAGTCATGCTCCAGTCGCATGTGTGGCACCTCCTTGCGCAGCTCGAGTTCTGCGGTCGTTACGGATTCCCTGAGCACGTGCGTTTTTAAGGCAGACATGTCGGATTTGTCCCGGGAGTGATGCCCTCTGTCAGTCCCAAAATGAGCCTCTCGTTCCGAAGGGAATCTCATCATCAGACACGCTGCCATTCGTGGAAGCCGTTTGTTCTCTGCAATCCCATCTTGATCCCCCATCACACTAAAACAAAAATCGGAAGGAAATGGAAGACAAAGAATGTGTGCAGAACAGCTCAGACATCAACACTGATTAGGTAGCAAGTACCTTAAATAAATGACATAATATTATAAAGGTGGTGTACTATGGGTATGTAATTGTGTTTACATTGAAAAGAATTGTGTTAAAATATTTTTCTTACAGCCCACCAGAATCTTCAGATGAAACCAGGTTTATATCGAGCTAAAGTGATGTTAGCAGACAACAATTAATCATATTGTTGTAGTAAGCAAGACTACTATGCTAAATAAACCAAATGTGTTGCATTCGTAACAATGCATCGACAAACAACTGTCCATGTGGTTTGCTAGTGATCGCTCCCTCTGCGAACAAATTAGTTGGCACGCTTATAATATATCTGACATTACACATATGACCATTTACAACTCATCTAGGAAGTTAGCTAAAAAGTTAATTCGCTTCCAAATCGGTTAACAGCAATTGACACCGATCAGAGAACAGGGATTAGCCGACAAATAGCTAGCTAGTTAGGTTAACACGCGCTTAAGGTCAAAGTGTCTTGAACCATCATGTTTTTTAAACCCGCAAGCAGACGCTATTAAGACTGCAGCCTGCCGTAAATCAAGGTAAGGAAATAATAATGCAGGAAATAAACTGGATACAACTTCAAACTACAAAATATATAAATGTGAATGTACAGCCGTAAGCTTAATAAGAACTTCCCTTACACTTAGCTCTCTGCAAATGCAAAAACAATTCCCGCTTCCACAACCACCTCCGATCCTGTCTCCCACTGCCGTCACTACGGGTCACGTCACAACATATTGTGGTTATGGAATCACCAGCTTGCCAAACCATAAAAGAAAAATGCGTTTTGGAAAAATAAAATTAACTACACAACGTTTGCAGTTGCACTTGTTGTTTGAGTACCTTGCCATATTATGTGGCAAAATGTGTTAACTGACAATTTTGTATTGCTGTTTTTTGACATTTGTAATTTCATTTAAAGTATGGCCCCTACAGTGACCACTGTGTATGTGAGGTAGGCATTTTAAATTGTAAATGTCATAGCATAGCCTACATATCTGTTGTTTCAATACCGTTTAAATCCATGGATGGTATCTCACCATTTTAGAATATTACATTTATAGCCATTTTGAACACTAACTACTCCTTTGCTGATTGATGTGGGCTTCATTCATCGTACATGACGTGTAAAACATTGTCACCTAATGTTATCCCTACTTTATCAAACTTGCAATACCTGGCCTGTTTTACCTGAGTGTTATAACATTATGGGTTTGCGTTATAACATTTTTATTTTAAAAAAGTGGTAACCAAGCTAATAATGTAATAACTTTACAATAATGTACTAAGCTATGACAGTATTGGCCGACATGGTTTTACATTATTAACTCATGATTTTACTGTTAGAGACAGTATCAGTGTCATTACCATTACATTAAGTATTAGTCCAGGAATGTGTCCCACTTTTCTCCACTACCAACTCGTCTCCTCATTAACTCCAATGACCCGCTACTGCAGGGAAGGAGGAGATGAGCTGTGCATCACGGTAGCTGTAAAATATATACTCCTTTCCTCTGCTACTACCTTGTCTCTTCCTTACCACCAAGGGGACAGTAGACAAGGTGGTGGTGGAGGAAAGGTGGATACATTTTTGAGTATTGTGACTCACCAGAGGTGGTAGTGGAGGAAAGGTGGATACATTTTTGAGTATTGTCACTCACCAGAGGTGGTAGTGGAGGAAAGGTGGATACATTTTTGAGTATTGTGACTCACCAGAGGTGGTAGTGGAGGAAAGGTGGATACATTTTTGAGTATTGTGACTCACCAGAGGTGGTAGTGGAGGAAAGGTGGATACATTTTTGAGTATTGTGACTCACCAGAGGTGGTAGTGGAGGAAAGGTGGATACATTTTTGAGTATTGTCACTCACCAGAGGTGGTAGTGGAGGAAAGGTGGATACATTTTTGAGTATTGTGACTCACCAGAGGTGGTAGTGGAGGAAAGGTGGATACATTTTTGAGTATTGTCACTCACCAGAGGTGGTAGTGGAGGAAAGGTGGATACATTTTTGAGTATTGTGACTCACCAGAGGTGGTAGTGGAGGAAAGGTGGATACATTTTTGAGTATTGTGACTCACCAGAGGTGGTAGTGGAGGAAAGGTGGATACATTTTTGAGTATTGTCACTCACCAGAGGTGGTAGTGGAGGAAAGGTGGGTACATTTTTGAGTATTGTGACTCACCAGAGGTGGTAGTGGAGGAAAGGTGGGTACATTTTTTATTTCTTATATTTTGCCTGTTTCTGATAGCTCTTGTTATTGCATTATCCCATTTGCTGCTGTAACACTGCAAATGTCCCCGCTGTGAGATTTTCAGTTTCAGTTTCAGAGATTTTCTCATTCAGTTGTATTTCAGTCATGTGGGATTCTAATGTGATTTTTCTGAACTGTGTAAATTAATATGGCATCATGTCAAGGGTTACTTGGGAGCTGTTGCTGGGACAACTGTGTAACCTTGTTTAAAGCAGATGTCACTTGAGTCATGCAAGAGACCACTCAGAAATGAAAAGATTTAAGCTAAATAACTAAAATTTTTGTTTTTTTCTTCTTATTAATGAGTTTTACGCATATTTCTGATGGCAATTTTTAGGTTTGCACCAAGAATAAACAATTGGAAGTGGAGACTGATTTAAAATTTTACAGCAAAATTTAACTGTGAATGAAGATAATTTTCTTGGTGGAAAAAGTATTACTTTGTGCCTAATTTAAAAAATTATATATATCGATTTTTTTTTTTTTTGTGAAAATGAAAGTGGAAAGTGGAAAAGGTGAAAAATGTGGAAAGTGTGATGTAGGATACACAGAAAGGACTCGGCGTTAGGACCCAGGGACAGTAGTGTGTTTTTCTCCTGGAGAGATTATAGATGGCGCGGCTTTAGCTGAGAAATACAGCTAGGGCAGACTAGCTCTTCATGTACTTCGGAGGGTTTTGCAGTGATAAGGGTACCACCGCATACAGCGCATACATGTCGCAAAGCACGAGGATTGTATTTTTCATTTAATACAACATTCCAAATACTGACTCCCGAAGAAAGTAACCCATTACCACAACAATCCAAAATAATAGCAAATAGTGAAGAAACCATGGCGACCGAGTTGGGCACTTCAGATCCGACATCGGTACCAAACGCTGTCTCCGGACCCGATGAAGACGAGGAACACTGGCTTTATGGGGGTAAATATGCATGATATACTAGAGTATATAACGTAAGATAGCGATATGCTCCTCCAAAACATGCACGGAAGGCCTTTTCAGATTCCAAAGCTATGCATGCAGTTGGTCAAAATAAACGTAGGCATTAATCGATAAAACCACAGTCTCTTCTTCTATGTAAACATTACTGAGATTGTCCCATCTCGCAGCATGTTCCGACACCTCACTGTTCGGATTCTGAACCCGGATTTCACGAGCTCCGGGAAATTGGCCCCCAATGAAGTCATAATTATAACTAACCACACAGATTACATTGCATTGGCTGTTTACACTCGATACTGTTTGCTGAATATCATACAGCTGTTGTGTTATGAGGACCGAGATGATTAAAGTCTTATAAATTAGGCTACTGCCTAAGAAGTATGATGGTGAATTATGGCAACACATTAAGCTGTATTTCACAGATACATTTCAACGTGTAGGCTATTTGTTTTTGTGTAGACGAGAACTCCAAGAAACAAAATGAGGAGAATCTGCCGGGGTAAGAACCTATTTCATGCCTTCATTTGTATTTCTGTGATCACCATATACATTGTAAATAAATGCATTTATGTTGTTATTAATGTATGAAGTTTTATAATAACAAAATGAATGATGAATTATCATAAACCTGTGGTGATGATTCGAGTTCGTGCTGGATTAAAATTCACAACTCAGGTAATCTCTGCCTGTAATCTGGAATGGTGGTACTGATTTGCCAGGTGGTTTTCAGACTGATTCTAGTTTCTCATGCAGTAACACGTTATTTTGTGCAGCTTGTAATAATGTTTTTAAGTAGGTTCCTTTACCCCTCAGACGGTACTCTGCCGTTGGGCACTCGATAGAAAGTATTCTACCCGAAATCGTTTGGTAAATACCTAGCGGTATACACAGACGATGTCAATATGTTTCAGGACAATTGAGGTGAGTGTGGGGGAGTGATGAGGAAATAATCTATTTTAGTTAGTTTATCTTATTTTGCATTTTGTACTCTCTGTGTGCGCAAGTACAAATGTGTAATATGGCCATAGCAACCACATCAGTTACAATTGGTTGAGTCTTCCATACCCTTTACATATTTTATATGGTGTTTAAAATGTTTTTAGGGTATGTCATTTTTACTGCTCTCTGACTCAGTTTCCTTGTCATCAGATTGGAAAGCTCAGATTTGAGTTTGACAGATGTGTGTCCTGCAAAGCACAATAGCCACATATTGCTGTCTCACTCTGCAGTTCACTAGCTTAGCTGAGCACTGCATCTGTCCCATGATTGACTAGAGGAATCACTATTTCATGAGATGGAGTCTACCTTACCCAGTGATCCCTTCCTGCCTGGGTGGCTCAACACCTACTCAGGGCCCTGGCCAAGCAGCAATGGGTTGGTCGGGGCTTGATTCCAGATTTTGGAGCATGTTACTGCACTGAAAGCTGGTGCATTAATGGAAGTGCCACTGAGGGTTCGCTAATTTTAATATGCGGTTACCATGCAATATGCAGGATTGAGTACTGGTTGTGAAGAAGGGATGGCTTTGATGGTGATGTGATCTGTCCAAGCCAATCATATCCATGTGCGGCAAGGTCAGGTGATTAGCCTGAAACTGTCTTAAGTTTTGCATTTTGAGTTTCAGCCCATTTGTCTGTCTCAGGTTCCAGGACTCTCAGGAGAGCTACCTCAGTAGCACAGAGGGAAAGGACCTTAATGCCCAGGTAGGAGCTGTATGGACCCCCCAGTACTCTTTTCCAGTCCTCCCAACATCTGGCCTGATTTGTTTTCAGCTTGACTTTTCAGTTCTGTAGTGATGAAAAATGGAAGTGAACTGAAAGCACACTCACAGTGATAGTGAAAAATAGTGCTAGGCTTGCACTTGACCTTACTGTAAAACATCCATTTAATGCTAGCCTCATATATAAAAGCTGGTCAAGCATGTCACACTTTAGAGAATAAGTGCCATTCTCCAGTAAGCACTTGGTCAGAAGTTTTTTCAGTTGTCATGTATAAAACTGGCGAAGCCATTTCAATAAAGTAGAATCTCTGTCTCCTTACAGTCCTCTTTGATTTCACGTTGATATCATTGTTTCAATACAGGAATTTACCTGACTCGCACAGTTGTCATGCATTGGTATGCAATTATAGTTATCAGCTTCCCTGCAGCCATGTTTCCAGCAGGGCATGGGGCAGCTAATACAAACTCTTCTCAAAGGCAGATTACACAGAGCTGTCTTCTGAAGAGATGTAAATACAAGGGGAAGGAAATAATAAATACAGCAGAGATTATAAGGTACAATGACCTGGAATTATGTTTTAATCACCTTGCATGTACTCACAAAAATAGACTCCATATTTGTAAGTCTATGCAGTGTATAGTTATGATTGTTGCTGCGGTTGCTGAATCTGAGTCTTTCAACTGTGGTACAAAGCTTCTAAGTTTTTTGCAGTGATGCTTTGCTATCTAAGGCTGCATTTACTTGAGTGAATTGGCAAGTGGTATCCAAGGTGACATTTTGAAGAGGAAGCTAGTTTAATTCACTGGCACAGTACATTTTAAATAATATAAAACACGGTCTTATCCGTATTTGAACCCAATACTGGACATCTTGTTGGCAAATTGCCAACAGTTTTGGAGCCCATTTGTAAATGTTTCTCGCCACCTCATTTCTTGTTTAAAATTTTATTGGGCATTGTCTTTCTGAAATTTCATGCTTTTAGCTGCCGTGCCAGTGTTGTACACTGAACTAAGGCGGCACTCTTCACTTCAGCACCTGCCGAACCTGCAGAGGAAGCTGCAGTTAGTGCATTTGGTTGTTTTTTTTTTAAAGTTAATGGTTTCCAAGGTTACTGTAAGAGTCATCTGAATCTGCACGCACAGTTTAGAGAATATGAGTCCTTGGGGAGTCAATGTGAGAGCTCCAAGCTGTCTTTATTTCACACGTGCTGGTGTCTAACCACAACTCTGGTTGGACAGCACAGTGATGAGACAAATAGCACACTACAGTGACAGGCTTCTCTCGGGGGGGGGGGGCATTTACCAATCCCTTTGATGATAGCAGTTTAACAATATGCTTCAGTGCTCAGGTCATGTAGTTGAGGCAGAGACCCTTGCTGTGTTTAGGTCCAGACTTAATGCAGTACTGGATACCCTTTAGTTTAAATGGCTCTATGCCAACCTCCAGCCATGGCTGGTAAAGGGCTGGGACTCCACTCCAAACGTTCAGGTGTAGAGCTCACAGCTGTCCCATAAATGTATGACTCTACTGTTTGAGTCATCCAGAGGAGACTTACAGATGACTTCTGCCTCCACAGGCTGCCAAAAGCGGTGAGGATGAGGACGACGACAGCGACAGTGACGACGATGACGTCAAGGTCACAATCGGCAACATTAAGACCGGAGCCCCCTCATACATGTGAGAATTCTCATTTTCATTTCACTATATGACCTCTTTCACAGGTTCATATTTTTGTATGTTTCATAGGGAAGTGTTGCCTTAGAGGAAGCTATACTCATACTAATTTTCTCCAGCCCTGAGTGATGCTGGGTCTCCAGAGTGGAACTGGACCAGAACCATGCAGGCTTGAGCCCTGCACTGGGCAGTGCCCTTGTGTCCTACAGGTGCCTGAATGAATACGTCAATGTAATGTAACATATAAGCAATAGTGCATTTGTAGCATTAAATAAAGAGCTAAATGTCATTATGAATGTACTGTAGGAATACACAACTCAAAAGCTTTCACCTCTGAAACCTGTTTAGGACACCCCCAATGAACCTGAGTCTGAAACCAGGGCGAGGCTACCTGGGCCCTGCAGGTAAGGGACAAGCTCAACCGCACCATGACCGGCCATTTCATCCGCATTTTAGCAGGTGCTAAAACGCTGTATGTTTCTTTTTAGGAGACCAAGCACCACAAGTGTGTAAGCACTCTGTTATAATGGCTGGAATTTGTGATGAGTAGGGGCCATTTGTTTAGACACTCATTTGTTTTTGTGATGATTTCTTTTTAGGCGACCAAGTACAACTGGTGCACAGGCACCATATTGTGATTATTACAGTGTGCTATTATTTGGGGTCCAAGTAGTGAAGCTGTGTAGAAACCTATTGTTTTGTTAGTTGTATTGTTATTACCGTTATTCTTCTTTCACAGATTTATAGAAAAAAAAACTAATTTATAGGAATTGTTAATTGCACAGGTTACATTTTTATGTCTATTGTTATGATTCTTGTTGAACTTTCATGACAATAGTGATTGGTTGTTGTGGTTTGACTCTTTAATGTAACTGGCTGTGCGACGCAGTTAAGATGGTACCGAAGGGCATGGACATGGAGACGCTGGGCATGAATGGGCTGGAGGTGGAGCCAGAGGTGGAGATGGACATCTTTGAAGACAAACCATGGCGAAAACCTGGTGAGCATCCAGCAACAAAAGCATGTGGTCCTGAGGAGTGTGCTGAAGAGAGTCTCTGCTTTCTGGCTGTCTGGCCTCCTTCACCTTGTGCCCAAATGTGGTTGTGAGCTCCTCTCTGTTCTCAACAGAGTCACACAAGTGCACTCTTCTCTCTTTACTCACTCGTGTGCTTGTGAACAAACACTCAACCGTTATTATAGTGGCTCTTGAGCCAAAGCAGCAGTGTATGAATGAGCCCTTTCTCTTGTTTTCTCTCCAGGTGCTGATCTCTCTGATTACTTCAACTATGGCTTCAACGAGGAAACATGGAAAGCATACTGTGAGAAACAGCGCAGACTTCAGCTGGGCCTGGAGCCCAACGTTCCCTTCAGCTCAGAGAATAAGATCACAGTACGTCTCCTTACTCCAACAATAAGATCACGAATCACAGTAAATGTCTGAGGATGAAAACATTGTTCTGAGATACTGGAGACATCCATATGATATTGGATACCTGCACTGAGATGTAAACATTTCCCTTTCACCATCTGCATTTGAAAGGTGCAGCAGGGAAGGGCGGCTAATTTGGAGAAGGAAATTGAGCCATCTGCGATCAAACAGGACTTCAAAATGGACTTCCCCCCTCCCCCCATCACACTTCCTGCCACCACCAGGCTAAAGGCTGGTCCCCCACCAAACAGGTACAGACCCTGTGCAGCTCACATGCTGTATTAGCACAAATGGACAGCTCACACATGTACATTGCATTATATTACATTACAGTCACTTAGCAGATGTCGTTGTACAAAGTGACTTACATCACTGCACCCAGAAGATTTATGACCAGTAGTGCAACAGACCTTGGTCTCAACAGTCTGAGAGGCAAAATCACTCAGAACTCATGTTAATGATCCTGTCCTCCAACTCTGATTCAAGTCATAAATGTATGCAAGAGGCAATTCATACTAGATTCCATGCATGCCCATATCCACCTACATATGCACATATACATTTAAGCACATGCTTGAACACAAAACATGCATGTGCATACATACACACAAAATTATATGGCATCAGGGCAGAATATATGGCAAGGAATGTGAACAACAGGGCAATTTTTTTTCAGTTTATCCACATTGATATCTGATCCATATCTGATATATGTATGCATGGAATGCATGAGAAATATGACCTGCGTGTATTTTCTGTAGTTTGTAGAGGATATCCACCCCTGTTAGAACATGGACATTTAAATTTGGCTTTTCTTTTTTCTGTGACAATGAAGCTGACGCCACCAGTAGACACTTTCCATCATACTGAGGGAGACGTCCTCAGAGATTATTTTATTTTGATAACATCCTTTCAGTGTAGCTTGTAGAAAGTGGCTTGTAGATTAAATTAATCATCATGTTTAAGAAAGGCTTTATTGGTTGTTGCTTCCCTCAATTTTAAGTGACTGCTTGCATCAGTCACCTGTGCCACAATATTGGCAAAGAAAAGTGACATTTTATATAGACAAAAGCCACATGCAAACTTAAATTGACAAATACCTCTTACACATGCGGTAGGCATTGTAGTCAATTATATGGGTTTCTGTGCAACAAATATGCTGAGATTCTGGGCCATTTGAAACAGCCAGGTGTAAACAGCATTAGTGTGCAGGTGGATCATCCTGCAGGCCTATGCTGGAGTGCAATCCCACTACAAACGTTATGATTCTAATTTCTCTGTGCAGTCATTCGCTCTCTCATTGCAGGAAGTTGGGTGGCACAATCGATGTGATTGGAGGACAGACAGGTGCCATTCGCCGAGTGGAGGGGCGCAGGCGAGAAATGCACGAACAGAATCCTATCCAGGTTTGCCATCCCCAATGTCCTATCACCTTTACCCAGGGGGCAAAGTGCATGCTGGGGTTTCACATAGTTTAATCAGCTGGACTTAAGACCAGCTTTAGCAGGGTTTACCACACACCACTGCTGGTCCACAGGGTCTGCCAGTACGGAGGCGTCATTGCTTCTAAAGCTCTGCTGGTGTTTCTTCTCTTCAGGTCCTTGGGGATCACTCCAATAAAACCCAACCATTCGTCTCACCAGCAGGGCCCCCGCCCCCACCCATTGGGGCTCCGCCTCCACACTTCATGCATCCACCCCCGCCCGTTTCACGTATGCCTCCTCCTCTGCACCCCCCTGGTAGGTAGCCTTTTGTAGTACTATTCATAGGATTATGATAATGTTTACTGATTCCCTGTGATAATGCTTACCTACCCTGCCTCCCCGCAGGTATGCCTCCACCTGCCCTCCCAGGTATGCCGTGCCACTTTAAACCTCATATATACATGCTCATGCTTCAGGCCAGTATAAGCCATGAACATATCATAAATTGTGCATAACACGCATAACACAGGAATGCATATTACACATCACATAGGCCAGTGCTAGTCAACTCTAGGCCCTGAGGGCCACAGGGTATGTAGTTATTTGCTCCAACCACGGGAGCAAACTACATGACCTGATTTTGCTAATTCATTTACATCTTTAGTCCAGGAGGTGAGGTAACTAGTGACATTGGGTACTGTAGTGTAGCTGGAACACGTACCTGCGTACACTTTGGCCCTTGGCACCTGGAGTTGAGAAACCCTGACATAGACAATTATAAGTCACATGTCATGCAGTCACATGGCTCATTCAGGAGGTCCTTCTGTCCTTCTACAGTGCTCAGTGTTTATCAGATGTTTGATTATGATGATGAAAACATAATTATACACTATGTTGTGTATTTGTCCAGGGCTGTTCCCACCACCAATGGCTCCACCCCCTAGTCTGCTAATGCCCCCAATGGATAGGTGAGTGACTGACATGTGACCGGAGTATGGCTGTGGATTGGGCGATAGATGTACTGACTTCTCTTCTGTAGCAGGTGCCCCCCCTCGGGCTATGGTAACAGAGCACCCCCTCCTTTTGGGTACAATGCTGTAGGTGAGTGAATCTCAGAACATTTTGTTTTCTTGAGTGTTGCTTTCAGTTGTCTGTTTATAAAACCTGGAGAACGTATTATTTCATATTCCTGTCTTACTTCCATGTCTTATACTAACTCCTCCTATTCACTCGGTGACCAGCCCTCACCGTTAGTCATGCTGCAGATGCGACCCCTGTCATGTATTCCCTATGCTATTTGAGAAACGCATGTTCTGATCATGAATCTGCAGGTGTCCAGTCAGTCAGGGAAGCAGCAAAAGAGCAGTGACACTGATGAGTTCAATCACTTTACTCGCTATTTTACCCTAACAAGACTGAGCCAATTCGGGCCTCACTATTGTAGACCTCTGGTGATGGCACAACTAAGACTTGAATTCTTGGGATTCACATTTGCACCATGCAAATATACCTTTATTCTGTACTTCACCATAAGGCCTACATTTTTGTGCAATGCCCCCATAATGCACTGCTCATTGTTCATTGCAAATGTAAGTTTCAAAAATAAATCAATTTAAATCAAATCGGCCAATATGGTATGAATTTCCGGGTTAAATGACCCCTAAATAACCCTAAATCTACCTAACCCTTAACCTAAGTTAACACTGTTATAAAGGTGTAACTGTCACAGTGACTGTTTTCTCACGTTCATGTTTTTCACCTGGTAAAAGAATTCCTGAGCTATTTTTTTTACCCTTCTCTTCTTTCTTGTAGACCCAAATTACATCAGCTACCCCCCTGTGTCGTCCTCACACCCATCCTGGGGTAGCTCAGTGGAGAAAGGGGGTTCTGGCACGAGTGCGGGTCACTGGGAGTATGGGACCTCTCGCCGGGACAGGGAACGGGACAGAGAAATGGAGAGGGAGAGAGATCGTGAGAGGGATCGCACCCCCACCACCAGCGAGTACAGCAAGTAAGCTATCAGCAGGCTGTCAGTCCCCACACACAGTCAGAGTCCGTACAGACCACATCACAGAACAACTGTCAGCTATGCAAACTGTACACACACACACACACACACACTCTCACTCAAACACTCACATCACTGATCTGCAGTCAGTTACACATGCTTCATATTGCATTGCCGAACCGCATTCAGTCTCTCACACACACACGCACACACACACTACTTTACTGGTAGCCAATGTGATGCAAACACCCCTGTTCCCTTTAATTCACCCCTGTCACAGTGACGACGAGCGCTACCATTACTATAGCAGCCATGAGCGGGAGTATCACCATGGCCACGAGCTCGGCCATGAGCGCGGCCGAGAGAAGGACGAGCGACACAGAGAGCGACGGCACAGAGACAAGGAGGAGAGCAAACACAAGTCCTCCAAGCGGTGAGTCTCCCTCCCACCGTGAGGGGCCACAGCATTGCTTCACATCAACAATATTGCTAAATATTAGCATTACCGTACACCATCAACAATTATGCCAGGTTGCTAACATGATCACTATTTTGTTACTGCTATCAAAAAGCATTATATGACAGTGTAGCCACTGCCTGATGTAACAGACCCCCAGCTGGCTGATTGGGATAGAGAAATCAGCAGTTTATCGCATCACGGAAAAGTAGAGTTCTGTGAAGGGAAGTGGCTCCCCTGATTCAGTAGAATGAGTTCTTGTGCTAGCAGAGTGAACATTCAAGGATTTAGCCTGAGCCCCAAACAGGGCAATATTCCTTAAATTTTACATGAATACATTGATTAATTAGAGTAAATTGGACAGAAATAAATGAGTAAATGAGAGTGAATTTGTTAGAATTAATACATGGGTTGATAAGTAAATTGGTTAATCAGCTATGACTGGTAAATGAGTAGTAGATATGAGATGTATAACCATAGATGGTTGGTAAATCGGTTGCTGGGCATGGATAGATGAGTGAGAGGTATCTGGTGAATGAGTCAGTTGGTCCATGGGAGTAAATTGGTTAAATGGAATTGTTTGTCTGTTTCCAGTAGGCAGCATGATGGCGAGGAGGGAGAGAGTCACCGAAGACACAAACACAAGAAGAGCAAACGCAGCAAAGAGGACAAGGAGGAAGGGGCGGGGCATGGCGGAGAGTCAGAGGCCAAGGAGTAGGAGGCCACACCCCCATCACAGGAGCACCGCCCTCATCCCCAATGTCTACATCCTGTCCCCCGATAAACTATTGTGCTGAATAAGAGCACACACCTATGTACAGAATACACATACGAATACACTCCGTCTCTGTTTCTCTCAATCTCACACACACATACGCGCGCACACACACACACACACACCTGTATAGCATACACACTAACACACATGGAGCACAGTGTACAAAGCACTCAAACATTCATATACTTTAATGAAATGTGACTGTGCAGTACTGTATTTATTGGAGAAAAATCTTTGCAGTATGTAGTATGAATTGTCATGCCTTCCCTATAAAAGGAAAGCTATTTTTTTAACTGTATTAAGCTTTTTAACATTACTTTTGTATCAAAAGGAACAGAAAACATTTGTGTTCTGTAGATGGTGCTGATTTAGGGATCTTCCAAACTATAAACTTTAAACAGAGAAACAGTTTTTCACCAGCAGAATCCCTACATCCAAATACGTCAAACCTTCACTACCAACCCCACCTCCCCCCTCCCAAGCTTTTACTGATGTTGTGCACATTTTTTCCTTGTCTAAATCCATCATTTGGTGGAAATATGTAACAGACATTGAACCTAAGTCTGTTTACAAAAACCCATAGCCATATTCTGGCAATGACAGTGTCTCAGAATTTAACCTGATTGTTTTTTAGTTATTCAACCATGACGATTTTAGAAGTTTAAACATCTTAAGTGAATTAAGTGAACCATGTTAATTTTAGTGGATTGACTTGTTTATTTTCAATGTAGAAGGAAGCATTCCTTAGTTTTTTTTTTTTTTATATTTCTCCTATGTAATGTTCTCTTGTTCCTTTTTAATGTCTGATGAAATAACTGTGAATGTCACATTCGAAGTGGAAAAACAAAAATATATCTATATTGAATATGAAAAGTGATTGTGTTTGATGTATATGGAAGCGACTTATATGAAATGAGTGAAATCTGTAAAGAACAGTGTGATTTCCACACACTCCTATACATACTTCCACTTTGAATACAGAGGCAGTACCAGACTACAAGCAGTAAGAAATGGTAGAAATATTTCAATATTCAGCTTTAAAGTGCTTGTGCTCAGTGAAGACTTCAAACTATCACCTCATCTTTAGGCTAGAACAAATGGACACACACAAGGATGTACTGTGTGAATATGCCATTTTATACGGAGAGTTTTGGGGAATGGCTTGCTCTGTTGTGTTGATTGCTGTTTGTTTGCTGGGGTCTGGGCCAGGGATGAGGGCCTTTAGCCATGGAATTCCATTGTAAATGGAGAGGTTGCTTGTCTTATGTGTAGCTGCTCAAGTTCTTGTGAAATTCTGCAGTCTGGAGGCTTATGCCTGGGTTTTGAACACCCTAGGTTCATTGCATGCAACGAATAATGTTGTTCTCATGGTTGGCTGTGCAAACCCGTTTGTCTATGTAAAACTTCCAAAATCTATCAGTGCCAAAATCTCATCACCCACCACCTGTTCAAAAAACATCGCACATTGAACGCATTGACACTGATGAAGAACACTTATATTGATTACAGCCAAACCTCTTTTTCCATATTGAATATAACACGCAGTAGAAAAAGTGGTAGGCACAGATTTTTTAGATTCATATACATGCCGTTCAGGGCCGTTATGGTGATTTTGGTTTCAGCCTTACTTGTTGAAATCCTGTGACTGAAGTAACATGCTCTTCATTCCACTTGTTAAGATGAATAGCACAGCTTAGCTTGCTAAGTGTAAATTGGTCTGGCATCCCTGGAGTGTAGTTAGTCACTCATCACAGGATCTTCTCTGGCCAGTTCATCCTTACTGCACCTATGACTCAGTTGCAAAGTAAATCTCCTCTGACTCATTAAGATTTCTGAAAAGCCGGGAACATTCTCACAAAATACTTGTTTATGAAGATGTACGCACAAATCATTCTATTGATAGATCTGTGTGAAATGTGTTCCGATGTGTGGATGATAAACAAATCTACTGGTCACTGTGCCCTCTTGTGGAAAGTTATAGTACTATGTATGTCCACAGGGTGGCATACCAAACGCATGGGAAACCAAATCTCAAAGCCAAAGCTTGAACAATAATCTGCATTCTCCAAACAAGTACATTCTTTATCTCTCACTGAAAAATTAAGACCAACATACTTCTGAGAATGAGTTTGCTTTCTATATAAATAAAAGTACAGCCATTTTATAGTGTTTCTGTGCTTAGGCACCACTTATATTCAGAACCCTATCTGTATTTACCATAATGTATTTACACTCCCTTGCAGCAGAGCAATTAAGTGATTTTGTAGTAGCATACAGACCAGGCACCATGACAGGCTTCTCTTTGGCCTTGGTCAGCTGTAGCTCCAACCCCGACTAGAGGCATGGCGGAATGGCACAATGAGAACAATGTCCCTGTGAGCAAAGAGAGGACCGAGTCCATACTCTGAGCTCTATTATTAGAGTTCACAGGCGGCTGGGACAGCTGAGAATGTGAACACTGGTTAGTGTCTGCAGTGCTACAAATACAGTTTCCAAAAGCTCATATGACCGGCAGTGCACAATAGCACAGGCCTGAGCTGAGAGCACCCATTCAGAGGATCTCTGGCTGTCCTGCTGCACTGGTAGTCTTTCTGCTCTGGAAACACTAATAAAGCAAATGACATGTACAGAGTACACATAATCAGGCTAGTAAAAGTACTTTTAGAGGAAGGTTGCTTGAAATCCTATACCTGGGAACAACTGAGCTGCAATAACTGTTATTTTAAAAATGGGAAAGAATATTTTTGATATGTTTATTTGATGGTCAATCTATTGTTGTATTTCATAGTTTAAATCCCAATACCAGATGTGTGAATAAAGAACTGCCACTGTTTTATGTCTGTACAGAAGAAAACTTGCCTTATTCACAGAGTCTTTACCTGCTTGCATCATCTTGAGCAAAAAATGAACCCACTCTAAAAAAAATCCCTCCAGCATTGAGTGTTTACTGTGGAAGCTGTACTTCTGCAGACTAACAGACGATAGAGCAGAGGTACTGACTAGGAAGACAGCCAAGGCATCTGATAGCAGACCCTCACAAACAGAAGCAATGGCATATCGAGATTCATAAACCTTGGCTGCCAAGATGTAAGGTCCTGCTGCCTACCATATTTCCACAATAAGGCTTGCCTCAACCTCAGATCATGACATCTCAGCTCTCTATATGGTAATAGAGCTATCCAGATTCCTCAGAACTGTTGCAGATAGACATCTTTGATTAATCTAATGTCTAATTAAACAATTTAAATGATTTGATCTGTGTACAAGAGGAAAGGGAGGTCCTTAGTTTAGTTTTACTTACCTGACAGATTGGTGAAATAGCAAGTTTGTTAGCTTGTGAAATGTTCATGGTATTGAAGAGTCAAAAATACCTTAGTATCACATTAATGAGTAACCTCAAGCAAAAAAGTATTTTGAGTACATTTAACATACTTAAAGTGTTATGAATTTTATTTTTGCATAGTTATTTGACTTAAACTGTAAGAAACTGTGACTTGGTAATGGAAAGCAAAAATAAAGTGTGTATATTTCAGAGAAACCAAAACCAAATGCTATTAAGCAAGAAAATAACTAGATTTTGGTTTCAGTCATTCATCTTGTGTTTGTGTCTTGTTTGCTGTCCTGTAGGATTTTAGTGTTTGTTATGTTTGTAGATAAGACACAGAAGACATGTCTTATTTTAGTAACTTTCAAAAAGACTTTTTTCATTTTCATCCAACTGCAAGATGTGTATTTAGACTAAGGTAGATCCACTATATAGCGCTTTCCTATCAACAAATTTGGTGATATCATTGAGGAGTTCTAGCTCTACCACTCGTGCCAAACATTAAACTCAGGCACCGATTGGGCAGGCAACCCCTGCATTAAGGAATCATTATTTAGAAAATGTTCTCACTGGCCTGATGGATTTAGTAAGTGTATTTCTATAATTACATGGATAACAGACTTATTATACATTTACTCCCTTACTGTTCCTACCTATGGCTGGATGTCCACATTGGCCAGGCTGACTCACCATGCAGTCTCATTGCTCTCGGGTGGCCCAGCTGTTGGACATAGGAAATACGTTTTTACATTTACGTTTCTTAAAAACAACAAAAAAACTTCTCATTGGTAGGTAACAGGCTGTGTAGTTGAGTTCAATCGTTGAACGAATTACTTTATCAGTTATGTAAAAATAGAAGTCATTGCATAGGGCTTTTGTTTCTTTTTTACAACTCCATGATTAAAAAGTTTTCTGTCTCGTGCTGTTTAATTATGACTTAATTGTTCTAATGCACTTTAAACGGGTTAGCGTCACTTGAGGTCACATGCTTTGAAGGTGACTGCGTTCCACTTGCTTTACTCTGAGCAAGCTACATGTCAATAGGACAGCATGGGTGAGCGTCAGTGACGTTTCCCTCCTCCCTTGCTTACGAACAGGTTGGAGACATGGAACATAGTTCAGTTGTGCATGACCTTGGTCCCAGTGCGACTTTCTATCAAAATGTCACAATGTCACATGCAATTTCTACAATTTCTGCTCATGTTTGTAATGTTCTGAAAAAAAATCTCAAAATTCAGCGACCATAGTACTGTCTTTTTCATGAAATTACATTGTTATTTATCGTATTCATACAGTTGTATTGAAACACTAACTTGAGTTATATGTATTTTATATTATATTGTACTGTTCTACATTAAGGTGTATCAGCTTGTCATGAAAGTGTTTTGGCAACTTTGCATAAACTAAAAATGTACTTCAGCAATGTTTGGGTTACTTAGCAGCTAGTTACGGACGTCATTGTTCTTATTTCGCTTTCCTGAGTACACTGATGGACCAATGACAAACCGAACACTGTGTTCCCGTGTAGTCTCGCGATGTCAGTGGCATTAAATCTTTACCCCTCTATAAATTCGGCCATTTCGTCCGCTCTGGCGTAGGGCTCTGAGCTAGCGGCAGCCGGGTTGTGTCTCCCCTGTAACAGCTCCACCTTGACGACAGTGCACAATGACTGAGACCGCTATTTCTTTCGCCAAGGACTTCTTGGCTGGTGGAATTGCAGCTGCCATTTCCAAGACAGCTGTTGCTCCCATTGAGAGAGTGAAGCTTCTTCTTCAGGTAACATGAACATTGGTTAACCTCAGCCGAGTTAAGCAATCTCGTAAATCTTTGTCCTCCATGACGTGGGTTTTGTGTAGTAAGGTAATTAAAGTATACCCGTGTTGGTGGTGTGACCTTTCGTGGACTTGTCTTGACTTACGCCCTATTGCAGAAGCTTTGCTTGTTTTTTTCCCTCATAAGTAGCAATGGATAATGTCAACAAGCTGTAAATCAGTGCGTTGTAGTACATTTTCGCTACATTATTTGAGATTGATGTTTTAGGCTTGAGTTTCGTTGTAGTCCTCTCAGTAGATCTAAAATCATTTCACTTATCTAGCCGGTTCATTAACAGTTTTGATTATTCATGTACAAATTGGCAGTGTTTATGTCGGTAGCTGGGCTGTTTTCAGGCGAGAGTAGCGGAGTTTCCCACGTTGGCTAACGTATTCATTTTAAAGCTGTCTAATTGTTTTCCTGAAGTTGCATTAGCTTCCATTTAGTTGATTACTTTTCGGAACTGTCTTGCTGCCTAGTTTCAGGCTATAAATGGCCTGACAGCCTGCTGTCAATACTCTTGATCAGGCCGATCGGTCGTCTTGGTACATTTATCGAAAGGTTGGCTAGCTATCAAGCACATTTGTGTGTCTGATACACGCAATGAATGAGTTTTATCGGACGTGTGGCTAGATCTTGTTAAACACCCGTCCCGTGATGAGAAAAGGTCATTCAATCCTAACGAATGTTCGGCACTCGGTGAAGCTGCCAAGGTCGCTGCAAGGGGAGGCCTCGTTCTGCTAAGGCCTAGTTGAGGAAGTGTGTTAGACTCATTTCTTAACGTTGCAGCCATTCCGTTACATTAAGTATTTAGATGTGGTATTCTGCATTCAGTTTTTTTTTTTTTGATGAAAGTAGTTGTGCGATTAACAGAAGTTTGGAAAGGCGCATTGAGTCTTTAAAGAGACTGGAATGCTCTTTGTCCATAGCAACGAACTAGTTGGCTAGGAAGCTAACTAGCCAGCTAAGCCGAAAGGTTGACGTTTGATCACGTTACGTTACCTGGCAGGTTCCGTTTTAAGGATTGATTCATAGTTTTCGGAAGCAATTGACACCCACCAGGGGGGTTGTTTTGAGTGCATAAGTCACAAATATTTCGCTTGGTTTTTTTATTTGTACCACGTGTCCTTGGCAAAATTTATGCAGCGGTCGTCTCCATTTTGAAGCAGGATTTAGGCAATGTATCCTGTGTCGCTAAACGGGACGCCAACTCAAGTAATCTGTCTGATCTGACGCGATTAACGGAGTGCAATTGGGAAGGTACGACTAGTTAGAGGTCCCATTGGAGAGAACTGATTAGGGGAAGAGGACTAAATGTTGGAACCGCAGCTTATCTTGGCATGACGTTAGAAGTCGTGCTTCCATAAATATAAATAGTACTATGATTGGCAAAATGCAAAAATTTTATTTAATTTTTTTCCCTTTTTGAATCCAGGTCCAGCATGCCAGCAAACAGATCACCGCTGATATGCAATACAAGGGCATCGTTGACTGTGTGGTCAGAATCCCCAAGGAGCAGGGCTTCCTATCCTTCTGGAGAGGAAACCTGGCCAACGTCATCAGGTACTTCCCCACACAGGCCCTCAACTTCGCCTTCAAGGACAAGTACAAGAAGGTCTTCCTGGATGGCGTCGACAAGCGCACCCAGTTCTGGCGGTATTTCGCCGGTAACCTGGCCTCCGGTGGCGCCGCTGGGGCTACCTCCCTGTGTTTCGTGTACCCCCTTGACTTCGCCAGAACCCGTCTCGCCGCCGACGTTGGCAAAGCTGGTGCTGAGCGAGAGTTCAGTGGTCTGGGTAACTGCCTGGCGAAGATCTACAAATCGGATGGCCTGAGGGGTCTCTACCAGGGCTTCAACGTGTCTGTGCAGGGCATCATCATCTACAGGGCAGCCTACTTTGGCATCTATGACACTGCTAAAGGTAACCTTTTCAGTAGATGGTAGTGGTTTCACAAATTCCAGTGGACTGGGCCACACTGAGCATCCTGTAATAGTTGCCTTTAAACTGATCAACAGCCTTGGAACAGTGGAAACCCAATGATTGCTTGGTCCATTTTTGGTTTCTGAAAGCACATTCTTAAATCACAAGCTTGATGTGCCCAACCAGTATTGTATCCTGATCTTTGTAAAGGAGCAGTATTGGATTTGAGCAAACTAGTAGGTCGTCTTTTGCTGGTTGAATGCCTGACTCGATGAATCTGCTCTTCAGGTATGCTGCCGGACCCCAAGAACACTCACATCGTGGTCAGCTGGATGATCGCTCAGTCCGTGACTGCTGTCGCTGGTCTCACGTCCTACCCCTTCGACACTGTCCGTCGTCGAATGATGATGCAGTCTGGCCGTAAAGGAGGTGAGTCGAGCTGCACCTGTCTGCTGATACTTGGGGTCGGTGCTTTGTGCTGACTGTGTGCTCGGATAAGTATGGGGAGCCTTCAATGGGAATACCACTGGGAAGGTTTGCTCTGTACTGGTAAATGTGCTCCCTACATTTCCCCATGTTTTTTGGCTTTATTGTACTTGTAATTAGCCTGTGTCCTTGCCTTGCTCTCAGTGGTCTGTGCTGATGTCGTAGGTGTCTGATTTTATTACTTCCTGTTCTATTTACAGCTGACATCATGTACACTGGCACACTCGACTGCTGGAGGAAGATTGCTCGTGATGAGGGTGGCAAGGCATTCTTCAAAGGAGCTTGGTCCAACGTTCTCCGAGGCATGGGTGGAGCCTTTGTGCTGGTCTTGTATGACGAGCTGAAGAAAGTCATTTAAATGTTTTTTTTAAATGCCGACCGATGTCGTGAAATGGTTAATGTAACATATCTTGTACATTTGGAAGGACTGTCATGTTCCGCCTTATTTATAGGGACCAACTAGTATTTGAGTACTAGTTGTACTGGGGGAATAAATTGTGCTTTCTCTTCCCATCCTTCTACCCACCCCTTCCCCTCACAATGTCATTCCCATAATAAAGCAAACCGGGAACTCCAGAGCTCTACCTGTCACCAGCCGGTCTGTTTTAACCATTGGTTTAATAAAACACAACCTACTGAATGAACCTACATCCCTGCCCTGCTGTCATTCATGTTCTGCCACGTTTCACAGGTGATTACGTGTGTAAACTGGAGGGTTCAATGAGGCTGATCTTTCTGAATGGAGCCATGTGCGGTGAAACTTTCTCCCCTCCCCCTGGCTCTGTGAACCAGCTGGCCTCGAATGTCAGAGGCGTAAAGTGAGCCGGCCTTGCAACTCCAAGGGTTGGTTTTGGGCCCTGGCCAAAGTAACTTGACAAGAATCTCTGGCCAAGTGTAAACCCATCTCCTGGCTGACAGTTTGCATTTGTAGATGAGTGGCATGTGATTTAAGTCTCCCCCTGTCTTTCTGTTCTCGAGGATGATTGTAGGGTTCTAATTGGCCAAAATGTAATGCATAAATCTGGTTTATCTGGGGAGGCATTGAATTGTCATGTAGAATGTTTACTTCTGTTAACATGAATGGCTGCTCCTTTGGAAATTACAGCCATGGTGGATTATCTGCTGCATGAAGTGGATTACATGCTTCACTTCTAAATATACTTTATCTCCTTTCCAGCCCTGAGGCGACTAGTGCTGTGAAGTGGTGGGGTGAGCGTGTGTAGAGGCCATCACTGGCGCAGGCACTGGACATTACTGCTGCTGATGGATTATTGATCCACCGCATTGCCCTGTTTTTTTTTTCCCCCCAGTGGTCAGCTTGGCCTTTTTTGGGTGGGTGCTGAGAGAGCATCCATCAGTAGACCTGCTGAAGAGTACCCTGAATCCGCATGAGCACGCTTTGCACGACAACGTTTATACAGATGTACGCTGACCGACTTGGCTTACCATGACATCTGGTAGATGTATATGTGACAATGGCTGGGGGTTTTGTGCTGAGTTGAGTGTGGATAGAAACAAAGTGCTGTTGGTTACAGAATTTGCATGTCTACTCCTCATGTATGGGAGCCGGTCAGTTAACTATACATGATTTCCTTCTCAGAACATGCATTTCGTATGAAAGCCTTCTAGTCTAGTGATCCAAGAGAACCTGTGTGTTTTTTTTTTTTTTTTTTTTTTTTTTTTTTAATATTGGCACAACACCAGAGGATTTTAAGATTGTTTAAACACCCTATTCTGATAAATGATATGAGGTGGAGGTAAGTCACTTGGTATGTATACTTAAGTAGTTTGTCTTTGTAACTGTCTTGTGGAAAGATAATGTGAACAGTTAATAGCTGTTTGCATGTACACTGTAACTGAAAGGCTGGGGTAAGATGTCTGACATACTTCCAGCCCCTTCGTTGCTAGGCTCGGCTTCATGATCTCACCAGCTGTCAGTCAACAGGAGTCATCAAATCGCTATGTCCGTCAAAGCAGCCCGGTTTAGCTTCTCTATGCTTTTGTATTGCAATGGTAGACAATGACCATGTGTTCGATTCAGTGTCTGCAGTAGTTTCACCAGCTTGACCCACTACCTTAACTGTACTGAGAGCTTCCATTGTGTCTGGTGCTCTTGAACAGAGGGCACTGGAAGCCTTTATATATAGCCTGTAGCTCTATCAGATTACACATTCTTTACCCAGCAGGATCTGTGCTGAGGTAATCGCCTTCTTCCTTTCAATGGCTGTCTGGGACCATTCGGAAGTAATCCTGCACTGTGCACTTCTGCTAAAAAGGGAATGGGAAGTTTACCTGCTTTTAATGCTGCACACTTGCTGCAGGACATCACAGCAGTTATTAAACCATGATTTACAACATCCTTTCTCAGGTAAATCACTTGGTTTCATTCCTCATACAGCACACAATTTTAAATATGACAATCTAGATGTTTAAGTCATTAGTACTATTGGGTTCTTCATTCTGGATAAGATAAATGCTAATTAGAAATTGGTAAAACATGAAAATACACTATGGAAACGTAATCATTCGTCTGTGACACCTCTGTATTCTGTATGCCTGTATCCCAGCGTTTGTGCAAGTTAAAATTCTCAAATTTGCCTAAAACAGTGAAAAACAATGTTTCATATTTTGAAGCATACCTCACAAACCATTTCCATGCTGTCGTGAACTCATTCAGTATCACGCTGAGTGGGTCCTAAGCTTCACCGGTCCAAACCGGATATGTGTATAAAAAAACTCACAGACAGTTCACATCTGACTTCAGCCGATTAGTCAACGTTGGACCACAGGGAAGCCGAGTGTGTTTCATAACAAGGTCGCTCCAGCAGAATGACGACATCGCACATAAGAAGCGTCACTATGGATTTGTAAATGTCGTAACCCGGGCCACCACCCCCCGGGAGTCCAGTCAACCATAATGCAGTTCCGCTCATGTGAGGCGGGTCCACGTGAACCGTAATATAATCCAGACACTGTCTGCGTGATCTAATTTTTTAAATCATCCACTGGCACTGCTGACATAGAATACGGCGAGGACATCAAATAGAGTTAGTGTGTGCGATAGTGGTGTGCTGTCCACAATATTTTCAATTTATGGATATTCCAAATGTAAAACTGCTCGCAGTAGCCTATTGACAATTTACAAAACTTATTCAAACCTGTTGAAGAGAGTGAATGCTCTTTGAACAATATCCTGTGAGTATAATAATTTACAATAAAATACACTCATGTATAAGTATATCTGCTTGTTAGAAATATTTTGCGTTCATGAAAACAATGCTAAGGAGGTCTGGAAAATTTTTCGCAAGTGGATTCCCAGCAAGGTAGACATGCCAAAACGTATATATAAATAAGGGTTATGACTATTTATTTATTTGGTCGCATTAAACCTCATCAAGAACATTCATGTGCTTTAGTAGGAATAGATCATGCTCAGTTGACATAAAATAAAATAATATTATTTCTTGAAATTACATTCTCAGCCTAACGGCAATCCTTATTTAACAGTCATGCAAAGTTGAAAATGTGCACTATTTTGGGGATGTAGCACTTTGCATGTTAGAACAGATTATTACGGTTGGCCTGTTTTAAGCAGAAATAAATAAAAAAAACTTAAGCATAAAGATTCAGCTGCAGATTCCTGTTACTGTTAATATATTTAAATTACATCATCGGAATTCAGCCCTCGTCATAGTGACCACTAAAACCTGCTAATATGGGTCTCTAGCTCTTTCCTTAGGTTTCATTGAGCCTTACTAAGCTGACATCCTAGTAAACTGAACTACAGTAAAGCAGAAATTAAATATTCAAGAGCACAACCTCTACCTGGGTATGAACGTCGGACGCTGGCTACTTATTGGATTTATTAAAATGGGCTTTCTCCTCTTTTAGCCACTAGACGGCGCCTGTATTCACCCATTGGCCACCTTTGTGAGTTTCTTTAACTGACTGCCTGTATCATTGAAAAAAAATGACACTTATATGAAAAGATAAAATGTGTATTGAAATGCGAATTACATGTTATTGCGAATGTGTTGAAGAAGAATAGATCTATTTTTCATCACAAAACACTTTCTACATATTAAAAGATTAAAGGGGTCATTCATCTTGAGCCACTCCTTTTAAATTCCTAGGACGAAATCAAGTAATTCGGGATACTTTTTGGTAGATTGTCAAGAAGACCATCAAAAAGCTTTTTACCCACTTGTTTAAAAATTTTAAACACATTTTCATGGTTCTCAGCATTATTTTTTTGTAGAAAATACACTGCAAGGTATTTGTTTATAGACCACAGATCCTCAAACATATCAAGATCTATAATTTCATTCTGATGGCCTGATCAAGTAAAATGGGAAGCCCTTTTAGTTAAAAAAGATTTTTAAAATTTATAGCACAAGTCAGCACTCTACAGTTGTGCTGGATGTTTTTTTCTTTCAGAGCAATTACATTTATTATACAGTGTTTTGGTGTTTGATATTTGTCTTTTGATTTGGTGTACTATATTTATGTTTTATTCTGTTTGGTAAGCAATATTGTATATTGTCCCTTGATTGCTTTACACAATGGGAGAAACCTACGTCTGCTCGCAAAGAGCATTAGGAATCCACACATGACCAACCAACCTTACAGGTCAGGCATGAGATGGAACAGCCACGAAATTCAGGCACTACCACTGAAGAGACCAGCCAGCAAATGACAATACTGTAACAAAACCACATGATTGCTGTTTTAAGGGGTCTTGTTACCAATGTCTGCCATCTTGGAGAGGTCATTTCTCTACTTTCCACGAGCATGAGAATGATACTGTCTGGGTGCGATCAAGCTACTAATTGCGTTTGAGTCCATCATGAGTGATCATGGCCAAAAAGAAAGAAATGCTGGCTCACTTCCTAAGTAACACATTCAAAAATCTGCTCATTAGATCTGATTGCAGAGAAGAAGCTGGAGGAGACGGTGCTGAGAACAGAAATGGTAAAACTGTGTTCCATGATCACAGCTTCTACACCAGACATCAGCCATTCAGCAGCTGTTTCTAGTGCTGCTCATCATCAGTGCACCAGTGGAGTCAGATGAAGAGTGCCGCTGTTTCTGTTATTGTCAGCCTACCAACATTTTTTTTCCTGTCTTTTCCTCATTTAAATTAAGCAACCCCAGTGAATTTGTATCACAGTTGACCAAGGACCAAAGTTTGGTTGAATCACGCATTCTTATATACTGCTATAGTACAATTACATTGAACAAATTTATTGTCATACAGTGATATTGTTTAGGTTATATCCGACTGTCCAGAAGAAACAGCTTGTAAGTATGCTTAGGAAATATGATTTGTTAGCCTGCCTTCTGGTGGATGTGAAAGCAAACTAACAACAACAAATGGTCTGCTGAATTCGTTTGGTTTATAGTTACAGGGTTTATGTTTTATTTTTATTTTAACTACCTTGATGTTGGCAATACTGCACACAGTTTGATTAACAGGGTGAGTTTTATGGATTAACATATATTATGCTGACTACATATAAGGTTATTGGAAAGCAATTTACAAAGTATCAGAACATATCAACCTATAGGCTTAGATCCACATCTGAAAACAGTTGGCTACTTGTAGTAATGTAGCCCATTTGTACTTTAATATTGGGTTTCAAAAGTGCATTTGAGTATGAATTTAATTAATTGACACAGTAAAAGGTTACCTTTAACTTGCCTGCTCCTTGCACATAAAGATTGGTTGGAGGGCTCTGCACAGGACATATTTGTGTGACTAGAAAGCACAATAGTATTTAATGCCAGCACATGCCTGCACCAAGCAATTTATAAATATAAAACGTTTTGTTGATTGAGACATGTTGCTAATGTAAGTTTTGATTATCACAACTCCATAATTCAGAGCTGTTGTTCTGACGTAAGCTTAAAGAGAGATACCTACCCTGAATGTTTTCTGTTTAACTATACTGGTTGTTTTAAGTACTTAAATAGCATACTGTATCTATACAATATAATGGTTTTCTGCAGTACATTGCAAGTCAACATGAAGCTAAAATAAAAAATGACACATGAAGGATTAAAATGTACTTCTGTTTATTTTATTTATGTCTTTAAGTAAATTGAAAAATACAAAAGAAATGCGCATTGGCTTATTTATTTTGGACCTGCACTTTACTTGTTGATTATTAGGCTAAAAGAAGGCCTGAACGTAATGCTCAGATTGAGAAGGACACTGCCTGTTTTCAGCAAAACTGTATTCCTAACAATACAGCAGAAAACTAGGATTTCATCAGTGTTTCATAATAGAGTTTTAGCAGTCTATGAATGCTTTTTCCTCTTTGATATCTCCACAGACATCTGTATAACATAACCAAACTGTAACAATTCTACAGGAGTATGACATGGGTTTAAAACTTTGCAGTGATATTTGAACAGTCAATGGTTATGGACTTTGGTTAATGCCATCGTTCTTTTCCATATGGTTATTATTACTATTATAATTTTTATCATTGCTATAACATTTAAATTTATAAACTTATATACACATATTAATTGTTCCTTGTTGCTTCCTTGCAAAATTGAGGTAATACTGTCTTGCTTTTAAAAGTCTTCTTTTATCGTTAAAAAAAGAAAGAAGGTTCAATTTATGACATATTTAAATATAATATTCTACGAATGTAGAGCATGTCTACTTGCAGTGACACCTTCTTGACCCCAACCTTAGCTTCATCTACAGAAGGTACGGCCCGTACCGTAAGTGGTTGTCCTGTGATACATAATTGAAGTACCGCTCGTTTCTGTTTCTGTCCCTATTTGTACGTTGCGTGTAGATGCTGGGCCGGACAGTGGGAGTCTCGACGGGTGGGTCGAGATTCCGCGGTGGTGAGGAGAGCTCTCAGACAACATTTTTGCTCACAGCCCCCAAAAAATACGGCTGAATTACATTCACAATGACAAGGAATGCTTTACTGTAAATTATCTAATTGATTAATTTTGGCATAGCTGACTCATATAACACGTTGACCCCCGCGTAGTTTGATATGGTACAGTCCTAAATCCTTTGAGAATCCGATTGGGTAGCCCCAGCTGCTGCTGCTGCACAGAAATACGTCTTTGCCAGGCGGGGGGTTGAGGAAGGCAGGTGGAGCGTTTTGAGTTTAGATCAGGAAGTAAAATCTTTACGCTTCTGTTTTTCATTTTTTCTTTATTTTAAGACGATGTCAACACCTGCCAGGCGGCGTTTGATGAGAGACTTTAAACGGTATACGATGAGGAGAGGAGAAGTCACGCTTTTCTGTTGTTTTACAGACCAGAACAGACTTAACATGGCGACATTTTAAAATGTGTAGCTACACACTGTGAAAGAAAGCTACGCACATTTCGCAGCGTTTCGTTTTTGCGGTTTGGTTGGATGTCGCCTGAATAAGTGCGTAGCTTGTTTCCATGAATAGGACAATGATGTTTATTACAGGATTTCAAACATGTATTTTCCCCACAAATTTTAGGCTTCAGGAAGATCCCCCGGCCGGCGTCAGTGGAGCCCCGTCAGAAAACAACATCATGGTCTGGAATGCAGTCATTTTTGGGTAAGCCACTATGCTAGATATTGATCGTCGATTGATAGAAAGTAGTTTCTGCTATGCTTTTTAATTATCATTGAAGCTAACTTTTCTGCATCGCTCAAGACAGGCTAGTTGTTATTTGTTCAAACATTTGGTGGATGACCGGTGAGATCGTTGTCTTAAGTGTAAACTTCTTGGCCATTGTTGATTTGATTACCATCCCTCATTCATTATTTTGGCAATTCGCGAACTGGTGCTATCATAAAATACTGAGAACAATGACAATTGTTTTGACATGGAAATAGTTAGCGCGCTAGAGACATTTGTGAAGGCAGGCGATGCATATTTAGAAAATTTGCCAACTGGTTAGAAGTCACATTGCATATCTTTCACCAAAATGTGAATCTGGCTTCTAAGGTTACATGAACTTGGAGTTAACGTCAAGTAGCAGTTATTTGTATGCAAAACTATCTGCCTTCAACATATTATATTGTTAGTGAAGAATACATTGTTATGTGAGCATTTGTCAGTTGGGGTGTATAGGGTCTCTTGATACTGTAGCACATGGATGAAAATGCTTCAGTAATAATTGAATGCGTGGACAGTAATGTTTGTGTTTTGCTGAAGGTGTCATGTGAGATAATGAAGCTTCTCTGTCTTTCCTAGCCCAGAGGGAACACCTTTTGAAGATGGTGAGTGCTGACAGGTTATACCGTGATATTTTTTTTTCTGTCCCACAGAATGGCTCTAAAAATCTCCTGTCCACCTTGTTTATGTTTGACACACCACACCCATTTTTTAAAACCTCAGCCTGTCTTTGACTATTGTCAGTTTCCCCTCCCGATAGTGTCAAAAAATCACCACAAAACAAAAAGCCTACATTTTTGATAAAATTCCGATCCATTGTACCAACCATGAGTCCGGGAGCTGGGCAGGAGATTGCGTTTCTGGTGTACGTTATTCCAGTCAATCGCAGTACGTGACTGCAGTAACATGGCAATGCAATGCTTTGTTGGAGGTTTTAATTGAACAGCTGATGCTAACAGGATTTTGAGTCAGGCAGCCAGGGGAGCACAGCTGGCCTTGGGGGTGGAGGAGTGACCAGGTGGCACCCTGCTCCTGGTTGACCCTTAATCTTCTTGGTGGTTTGGTTTGGCCAGATTAGAACAGCCGCAAGCATTGGATGGGTGTATGAGCGTGACAGGGTGGCGTGTCGAGGGAGGGGATAAGTCCCTCTTGGGGTTTTTGGCCAACCCAAAGAAAAGCAGCTTGTACGGAAAAGCAGATTTCAGCATGATTTTCAGCAGAAACACAGAACTGTGATCAAAGAAACGCACACATAACTGACCAATGACTCATGCTCATAACTGATTAGTGAGATATGAAATATCTCTGATGTTATGGCAGTGAAAGGATATTATGATTCACATCAGGAAGACTTGACAGGAGTGGGTTTTATTTTAGCAGTGCAGATTTTTGACCCATAAGAGCAGTGGCTTCTCTTTGCCTGTGTTTGCTAATGCATGGCTTTCTGTTGCCTCTGTTCCTCCTGCATAAAGAGAGAGTGTGTAAGTATCTGACAAGGTTCAAACTGAGCTGGAGGAGAGTCTGTTCAGTCTCTTTTGAGTCAACAATAGGGAGGCGTGTTGCGTCTAGGGATGACCAGAACAGTCAAAAATATAAATGGCTTCCTGTTGAAGCTACTATGATCTGACTGTTTAAAATGCTGGAAGATTGGGGTTTCCTCATTTTGACAAGTTTCGATGGGAACGCCAAATGTATCAATACGGGACAGCTGGAAACATTTTTCATTGAAAGCAGGCAACCTTTCATTGCTTTGAAATATTTGTGGCCAACTTTTCTGGTTCCTGAAATGAGATTCAAACCAGTGGCTGTAGTAATTAATCCCTTTAGAGGTAAATGATTCCCAAGCTAGACACCAAAATGGCTAGACGCACTTAAAAGAAAATGTTACATTAAATGATCCATTTCAGCATCGCATTGATTGCATGCAAAATGTCCTGGCCTGTTTTGGTACTGTTTTACATTTATGGTAATGGAATGGGTTGTTCCTGTTTCACTTGTTGCCATTGGGTGCTTCCAGCAGTAGTATTGCTGTCCCAGTGTATTTTCCTATCGCATGTTTTCCAGTGTATGGTAGTATGTTCGGATGGCAATATATGTTCTCTGCTCTCCCCCATGGATGATGATGAGGATAATGGTTACAGTGATGATTTTTATTATTAACTGTAATAACGGTAACCATAATCACAGGTCATCTTCATCCAAGGACAAGATTATTTTTATCAGCATAATCATAATAAGAAAATTGAATCAATAGTAAAGAATGGAATAAAGATAATTGAATATGCAATGCATTCAGTCCTCTGATTATGAAACACTCTGTGTGATGTCTTCTTCAGGTACTTTCAAGCTGACAGTAGAATTCACAGAAGAATATCCCAACAAACCACCTACAGTTCGCTTCGTGTCCAAAATGTTTCATCCTAATGGTGAGCCGCCAGTCTGTCCCACATAGCTGCATTCGATGCTTCAGCTCTCTCCATCTGAACTGTGATTTAGTGGTATTTGAGGCCATTGAAGACCTTATGACACATCTCGTTTTTTCCAGTCTATGCTGATGGTAGTATATGTTTGGACATTCTTCAAAACCGCTGGAGTCCCACCTATGATGTGTCTTCAATCCTAACTTCTATACAGGTGGGTTGTGTTTAAGGTTTAGTATATTTGTCAGTTTGTTATCCATAGGGAAACCTAGCGATATGGCTTGAGTGTCTTTAAACTTTCTCTCTAAACTAAAATCATTGTGCTATACACTTTGTCGTGCATTCCTCGGCATATATTTAATTAAATGCATTGCAATGTCATTCGGTGCAATTGAATAACATGACTATGAGTGTATATAAACATATACAGCATAAATCAAAGTACAATTACAAACCAGTTTGCCAAAGAGAATTCTCATGATATATTGACTGCATGTTTCTATGTCATAACAGTTTGGAAACACATTCCTTACCATTGAGCTTTTTCAGTTAACAGTCTTCAAGAAGCTTTAAAAAAAAAAAAAACCCTTTGTGGATCTTAATTTAGAACTGCCTTCTGCGTGCTGGCAAAAGCCATCCGCTGGAGAGTTTGCCTTAGTTGAAATTTATTACCTCTTCCTCCCCCCGCCCTTGTTTTCCCTCTCTCCATCCTGTGCAGTCTCTCCTGGATGAGCCCAACCCCAACAGTCCAGCCAATAGCCAGGCAGCTCAGCTCTACCAGGAGAATAAGCGCGAGTACGAGAAGAGGGTGTCGGCCATTGTGGAGCAGAGCTGGCGCGACTGTTAACCCCACACCCTCCCCACCCTCGCCTGGTCCCGCCATATGGACTCTGTCCCACCGACGTCACCCGAAGCCGCATCCCCATTCTGAGAGGCTGATACCCTCCTCCATAGAATCGTCTGTCCTTCACTCATTATGTAGACTCACGTTCTGACTCCACCCCCACCGCCGTCACCCAGGACGCCAGAACCACCCCTGGGCACCCTGAGTTATATGTGTTACCTGCAGACTGTTTCTTCTGCTGCTACCTTCCGCCCTGCAATTGTATGCAGAGGTTTTCATTTTTTTTCTACATGCTGTAAACATAGTCTGGCTTAATTTGCCAGACCTTTCGGCTTTGCCTCTGGGGGCGTTTATGAAATAACTGTTCGCTATGATTCATGACTGAATCTAGTTTTAATTATCAAAGAACTAACACATCATGTTCACACATTGTGCTTTACAAGTGTTGTTGTAAGGAGTTGTAATTTACAGAAAAGAAACTGCCTGCTTGTTATTGTGGTTCTGATGGGGAGGGGTATGCTTGAGCCCAGTACCAAGCATTTCTTTATAAAGGGGTGTGTGTGGAAGTGTGCATATTAGCACATTTTCTATATACAGCCTTTTGAAAGAGATCATCAGGCAATTTTTGTATTTGCTGTGCTCTGAATCCTTGTTAAATGGTAGCATAGCACGTGCATGTTTTTGTGGTTGGCACAGGGTAGCCATGGTGACTGAGGGGAGGAGGAGTGAGTGAAGACTGAGTAAAGTTAACTTTAAAGGTGAACTGGAGTAACTCCTAAAGCCATGCTACTCGGATACATTTGAGTTTTTGCACTTGGCTCAAATGCTCTGCTCCACTGAGCCTGTTCCACAGCCAGGAAGAGCGATCTGGATCCTGACTAGGCTTGGAAAGCAGAGCCGACCACAGATGGATATAGAGTACAGAAATGTAGAGATCTGTTCTTATTTTGACTGCGTTCTGTGTGTCCATTATCACCTGAAACCGTGTGTTTGGGTTTTTCCAGTCGTTTTCAAAGTGCTTTTTAGTCAACACGGCTAATTGAAGAGACAGTCTGAGCCCTGCCACTTCCTACCCGGACTTCCTGCCTACCTGCTCATCCCTTTTGTACTGCAACCCTCAGATTCCAACATGAAAGTATGAATTGCATTAATAACCCATATTAGAAACTGTACATTCTCTTACTTGTAAATAAAAAGTCAAAAAAGAGCAGTTTCTTTTTTCAGAATTTTGGGCTTCAAGGGCTTTGTGAAAATGCTGGTTTGTGTTGCATGGTAAAACTGCAGAGGAAGCACTGGGGGATTGATGGTCATCCAGAACTGTGGACAGTCTGTTACACTGAGAGGAATGAAGTGATGTCAAAATACACAGTTTTGGATTTTGAATCCTTTGTTAATTGGAGTAGTCCTTTATAAATCTAAGTTCACATTAACTAAGTAACTTTTTACGTTTTTTTAATGAACTTTTGTGCTTAAGCTTTTTGACCACTTTTTCATATATTCACTGTTATCTTCTTTTACAAACAGTCATATTTTGTTCTGGTCCTTTATATTCTGTATTATAACAGTATACATACATGGCTCCTTATGTAGAGTTTTGAGATTTTTCTTGATGAATAGTGTCATCCATTGTAGTTCAATGTCTGCCGTTTAAACTCAGTAAAAGCTCTATGTTCAGGGGTAAGTCCACATGCTACCTCTGGGTATCAGAAAGTTTCAGGTTGGTCAATCACTTCATAATTCAGGTGTGCTGTCTAAGGCAGGGACACACCCCTGAGGGACATCCACCCTATCAGTAAAATTACTCAGCCAGATTGCACTGACTTGGTAACACCATATCTTGTACCAAGTTAGACACCAATGGTAATGGAAGTAATGATTCAGGTTAAGGAAGGATTTAAATCAATGTGTTCTGGCATGACATGACAGATGGATATACAGTAGACCTCATAAAGAAAATCTTACAATACAAAAATGCAACCAATACAAAACCAGGTTATTTTAATTCATTTTCAAGAGTGCAGTAACTGAAACTGGAGCACCTCTATTGGCTACATCTGTGTCTGTTACATACAGTGTTGTTTCAATGACCCCAATTTTTTTTTCCTCAATGAAGCATGAACTGCAACTAAACTTTGATGAATAACTTCACTCAAAAACACAAACTTTTTTCGGCAGAAAGGCTAATGTTCAGCTGTAAAGTTGACCAGAAATGATATAATTATGATCAGACTCTTTTTCACTGTCACTATGATCGAGCAGGGTGAGATCAGCTAAGATAAGTAAACACACATATGGTTTTAGTAGGTTTTTATGACCTTATACAATAAATTTCAGTGTAGCTGTGGAATCACAGTTTTTTTAGGGCTAAACAGTTGAAATGCAGATGGTGATATGACACTGTTCTCAGACCAGCTTATTTTATTGGGTGGTGATTATTTGAAAGATTTGAAGATTTAAGCAGTTCTGGATAAAAGTAAAGATCCAAGGGATCATGACTGAATTTCTCATTGCCCATCCTGAAATAGGTACAGATTTGACCTTCAGCACTGGAGAGTCTGAATTACATGTCAGAGATCCGTTTCTTCCTTGCAGCTGATGATGGGTGCTGAATGTTGCACTGAAACATACCGTAGGCTCAGAGAGCATCTTGATCAAAATGAACAAAACTGGCTGTACAAAATAAAAATCACAGACAATGAGCTCCACTGTATGCTCAGATGTTGGGAAACTATACCCTCTTTTGTAATGCAATTATTCCAAAAATCCTTTAATGCATATTACAATTTTTTCTCAAAATCAGGAGTAGAAATAATTGACAGTATGGGACGATTACTACTGAGGCTTTTCTATAATATTTAATATGGTTTGAGAACACATTTGGGAGTAATCTTGGACCATTCCTCCATGCAGAAACTTTTAAGATCATCAATGTCCTTAGTTCTATACTTATGGACTGTCCTCTTCAGTTAAGACCACAGAATTTCAGTTGGGTCCAATTATGGAGACTGAGATGGCCAATGCAATTATAATGCAGTAAACAAGGGTGCAATGTCTGAGCCCTAGATCTGTATGCTATCTGCTGATTCCCCTTGCCCTTGTTATGAAGCTTGCACAAGAAGAACAAGCCATTGAGAGCTGGTCGAGCGTTGCATGATCTGTTTATGTTGATGAGCCGTTCCACGTCTCGCTTGTTCAGTTGGAGTACTGATCTGTCCAGCAGCAGCCCTTTTCCAATTAACTCTACTCTCACCCTAGTTGACTTAGTAATGAGATCCCATTTCTAGTTCAGTCTTGACCCATCCCAGGCAGTCTTGCTCGCAAGCTGCTTGCTTCACCTGTCTCCTTCAATGTTACCTCATTTGCCACATTGCACAGAGTCTGGCTGCAAGGTTGCTGTCCTGGCGTCCCCGGGTCCACTTAACTGGACTTCACCTCCGTTTGTGCCAGCTGGAGTTTCAGTAAAGCCAGCTGCTATTTGCTTTGCTGTGGTCTTGGGCCTCACACAGGTTGTCATGAACTTGCCCTGGACCACTTTGATCCAGCAACATGCAGTTGATTTATGATGCCATTAATAAACCTACCACAAAGAACAAACACATGCTTTTGTTTTATTTTGGGTGACATTTTCCATCTAACATATAAGGATATCAGAGCATGGTCTCACTTGGAAGTAGACGGAGGAATTGTGAAGGTCACTGAACTTTGAAAGGAACACAGCGTAGAGGATGCTGAAATAAGCGATCTCTCTTTAATGTTTTAAAACCAATAAAGTACCTGAAAACTGCACAATTGCATCTTTGTTTTCCATTTTCATCGTTTCCTAAAATACATAAAAGATGGCCGAGAACATTGCTTCCAGCAGCTGTAGTGAGTCTACATTATTCCTGGCCTGGATTTTTGGAAGTTGTTGCTGCGACCTTCATTTACTTTCTCTCTTACGTACTCCCTGCACACGTATCTGTGTTAGACCTGATCTCTGGTAAAATCCAATCCCATTTCTCTGATGATGCAGATGGCGTTGTCAGAGTTCTTCAGGATCCTTGGCTCACTCAGGTGCTGCCGCCAATCAGACAGATGCTCTGGCTCTCTGGGGGGGATTGGTGAATGGCAGCCTGCCTCACTGCACAGTCATTTCCTCAGCACCAGCTCTTCAGCTTTGAGTGTAGAGGACCTCTTGTTTCCAGGTGCCTACACCTGCAGCACCCCCTCAGAGAGTATACTGTATTCTCACTCATTTTTACTTTTTAATTAATCAGAGAAGTCATAAGGCTGATGAGTTTAACTGGCTCAGCCCTTATTTTCTCCGGTGAAGATGAGCCAATTGTTGCCTTTTTTGGTGTGGATCTCAGAGCATAAGTGTGGCTATGACCATGAACACTCATGGCATTACCTCATGTGCCACCTGAGCATACCCCTATAACTATTTAACCTAGCAAAGTTCTAACATACTTAAAACTCTGTGCCCGCTGCTGGTGCTAAAGCTTGCACTGAGTTTGACAAAGAAGACCTGGATGGGTCTGCAAACTGTATCTATTGGAAACTGGAGATGATTTATTTGGGAATTGATTGCATTTTGCACTTGATTGTGTTTTACACAATCGGCGTGTCTTTGCTCTTTTTGTACCAAAGTTTCGATAGGACTAACCTGGCTATAGGTTACATAAATAAGTTTAAAAATACATTCAAAAATTATAATACATTAAATGAAAGACTCATACAGAGTATATTGCTAATGCTTATAAAATGCATGCACAGTACACGGATGTGCTAGCAGTGATCAGTGGCACCAGATGATCAACACCTGTCTTCTGAAACCAGAACAGAAAATGTCAAAATGGAGAACATTCCATAGAAAGTGAAACTGATGGTGGGAGGCATTGTTACCTAGCTACCACTTAAAAAAAGAACTCTGAAAATTAATTCTCTGTTTAGCTGGTGCTGTTGCCCAAATACTATGAAATAGATTTTACAGTGTTAATTTGAGAGTTTAGTAAGTGTTGAAAGCAGAATAACAAGAAGAAGAACAGAATACAGAATAAAGGAACAAGTAATCACAATGGAGCATGTTATATTGTCTGTCAAAGTGACCCTAAGTTTTCTCATTACTCTGAGTAAAAGATGGTAAAAAGATGAGGGTTTTGACTAGCTTAATGCTTATTCTTTCCCTATTGGGATGAACCAGTTGTGGCTAATTTTGGCCAATGTGGACCTCCAGCCATAGCAGGTACTCGTGCCACTCCATGATCAGCCCACAGGTGAGCTTCTACTAAGCTGAGCCCCAAGATTTCCTCATTATTGTATCACCACTGTACTCATTAATATCACTTAAAGAAGAGGTCCTAACAATGATTCTTGGAGGACCTCCTACCGTACCTTAACCAGATGTGGATTGTAATGTTCCTCCATTACTCCTCTTCCCCATAGTTTTGTATCCCTTTTATGACAATTCATGTCATACTCGGTCCAATGCAGACATACACTGTAAGCTGCAAGTTGAATCCTTTTATAATTGCCTCAAGTAAGTCCAGACTTTAATGAACCTACACTTTTTTTGTTTTCTATAACTGTTTGGTGCTTGGAGTATTTTTTATTATAAAGTAAGGGTTTTTCCTCTGTTTCAATGCCCTCAACTGCCAACTCTACCCTTCTACATTGTTTGCAGGTTTGGGTATTGTTATTACCCAGTTATTCTGCATCCCACTGTTCCAAGAACCAAATCCACTGCTGTGTGTTTTTGAGTATATTCCCTAGCATGTTGAGACAATATCCAATCTCAGGAGCAATGACTCAAAAAGAAATGTTCATCATTTTTTGTACATACATTGAATGTATTCCTGAACACTGACAGTTTGTTTTTTCAATATTTTATTGAAAAGCTTACAACAATATATATTTTTTCGAATATCAACAAATTTGGAGTTTTGAGAGTGTAGTGGAATGGGTGGTACAAGAGCGAAGACTACGATAATAAAAAGTTGCATTGCATTTTTCTTCATACATGATAGAATACTGACAGAATGATAGAATAATAATATGTAATATTCTTTAATGTTTACATGCAGCAAAATAGTAATCCCCATTCTTTAGTTTTCGTTAGACAAGTCTCCACTTCAGAAAGCACAAAATAAATTATTTATATAAATACACAGTGTTAAAGTCAATACTTAGATGTAGAGTGGCAAAAACACAACACGTTCATGTAGTACAGCTCATTTTTAATATTTGGCAAACATTTTTCTCAGATTCAGAGAATTACTGGACAGCACGCATCACATGACCAGTGAGAATATATATGACACATACCCACCCAGAGACTGCAAAGACACAGAAAGAAGAATCAGTCATGTTTCAGGAGTGTTTAGAAAACATGCAAAGACTAGACTATAATATGGGGAACCATATATAACCTAAACGGTAACCGAGGCATGAATATAGCTCATCGTTTTCAGTTTTTTCTTCTCAAAAAGTCCCAGATTTTTAAATAGGCCAGCTTAGTCTAAGAACAATTTTAACCAACATTGTATAGTCCCCATGCACCAATAACTGTTTACAGTTTGTTTGAGATTAGCATTTTAGTTAAATATAGTGTTATACTTAAATAGGTAAATAGTGCACCCTGCCATGAGGGACATACGCAAAGTAGCATCAGCTAAGGTTACTAACTAACTAAAGTTGCTAACTCCTCTCTTGAGATGCACTGTATCAATGCACCATTAACAAAGCCTACACCAAAAAGCAATGCCATGGATATATCTACTTTATAAACTGATTGTAATTATGTTTAGGCTATCATAGTTTTCACCCATTTTTATTAAATTCAAAAATAAATAAAACGATGAGCCTGGGAAGTACAGCAGATTGTCATTAAAGGGATAAAATATATTTTAATAAAAAAGTTTCTTAAAATGTATGGATTAACAATGTTGTTAATGGACAACCCCCAGTGCATTACGTTGAAAATTGATTTTTCCATAACTCCTGATGTTGTTACGTTCCCTGTAGGTTCCTGCTCAATGGAAATCATGTTCCAAACCCTTTAAGACCCATGATCCCTACCCTTTTAGAATCCAGTTCCCACACCTATTAGAATGATCCTCCTTTATCCTGATACCATTTTTATACTTCAGGTGACATAATGTAGCTTTTGGGTGGATTTCACATTGCTTTTGTGCCATGGCACAGCTTGCTACTAGAAGGCATATCCAGCACAGCTGAGAGCAGAGGAGAGCAAGCCAACATGAGTCAGCCTCAGTCATGATGGACCACTGGGAAATCTCAAGCTCACAACAACCCTTTGTGTTTATTCCCAGGCAAACATTATATTGCTAAATATTATCCCCAGCTAAAAGACCAGCTCAGTATTGCCTGATAGTGTAAAAAAGGTGATTAGACTCTTGTTCGTAGCCCTTTTAGAAACATATTGCAATGAACTGAGTTAAATAAGAGCGCACACACAAATAAAAGACTTCTCTAGTTTGCCACGGTGCAAGTATCCAGTAGGCACCATTTATATAAATTTTGTTTGGTCAGGGACATTTTCTTTACAGAATCCTGTTCCCGGCCTTATACGAATCACGTTCACATGGAGAATGTGAAATTGAATTGTGGTCTTTGAATCCTAATTAATAGTGCTGCTGTATTTCAGTGGCATCCTGAATGGCTGAGTGAAAATGAGGTGTTTTACAAGCACTGAGCGCCAGGGGAGACTGCAGGGAGGGGCTCCCCATTATGGAGTTTCCTTGCTTCTCAGAAGCGGGTGTGGTTTCTTTCCAACTCCCATCAGCCCTCCCTGGACGAAATCTAATGACCAGCTGTAAAGCGTATGGCACTGATCAGTAAAGTGTAAGCTGCTGATCCGGGGAGATCAGTGGGATGTAAAGTTTACGGCACTCATCATAGGGAAATAGCTGCTGCCCACTGATTTCCCTCCCCTTCACCTCTGGCCGAGCTGTCAGGAACACCATGTGTGCCTCACATACAGTCTACTGCAGGTCAGCGGACAATACAGACACAACACCAAAAAGACTGACGGGGTGGTGAGGAGCGCGAGGGAAACAGGAGGCAGGAAGCGGGGGGACTTGTTCCCATGACAGCAGCACTGTGGCAACACCCTCTTCAGACACACGGCTCAGATGTTAAAAGAAGCTGGAGGAGAAGGAGGAGAGAAATGGAAGGCAAAGAGGGAGACAGAGAGAGAGAGAGGGAGGCGGGGAGAGGAGGGGGGTGAAAGAGAGAAAATGAAAGTTAAAAAGAGCAGTAAGTATGTGTCAGTGACAGGTCAGAGGTTAAGGGTCAACAGGGAGGTGGTCACCGATGGACTGTAAGTGTCAGGGCTCCTAAAGCCAGAAAGATCAGAGCAGTGCTGTACAGGATGTCTGTAAAAAGACCTCAGTGTGTTTTTGATTGCTGGTGTAACCAAACTGATTTGTGCTGGCCACAAGAATGAATATGAACACCTTGGTTACTCTAATTGCATTCACTAAATCACTTTCCCATGCTTCGGTTAATCCCACAGCGCAATCACACATTCCCACTCCTTCAGCACTGCCTAAAACTCATCCCCACACTTTACTTAATTCCAGATTACCAGGGCACATTATACATCTTTCACAAATCTGTGTAGTTGCACTTATTAAATGAAGCGTGTTCAAACCTGAGCTTTCCCCCTTCAACTCATGTTTGAGCTGGTTGTAAAATGACAGATTGTGGAAAATTCTATAATACTTTGAGAAGACAGAAAAGTGAGGACTAAAATACGGTTAGAAGAAAACAGTGAGGCTGTCAACAAGAAAACAAATGCATAGCAATGCATATCAGTAAGATTAGAGTTGTGATGGAACACTGCAACAAAAGCACAACCACAGCAAGAACGTCAGTGATATATGCTTTAGTAAGTGCCTGCAGGCCACACTGTTAGTGCTGTGGAGATCTAGCTTGTTCATCCATGAATACATGGGTGGTGCTGTATCAGAATCTCAGTGAAGCAGGGTCCACACTGCATCTCCTCAGCTTTTGGACCACATTACCCACAATTCCAAAGCTTGGTCCCTTTGTAAGCCAGGGGAGCAGAGCATGGGGGTGGAGCAACTACTCAGTGCAGAGCCAGGGGTTACTGCAAAGGAAAGTAAATACATACAGAGGAGTGAGGAGGAGGAGGAGCATACCACACCAAGCCCCACCCCCAAACAGACAGAGCAAAAAGCAGCCTGTACAGAAAACTGGAGTATGGTTAACCTTAGCAATGAAGCCATTGTTTCACATGGATGGCCATTCACTCTTCAATGAAATTATGTTCACACTCAGAAAGATTGGACCTTCTCTCCCACGCAAGTAGGGTCAGCTGCAGAACTGGGTCCGACACTTCATCTGGAACATTTTTACCTTTTAGATACCCACACATTTCTAACAGATTACTGAAAAGAAGCATTCAGTTTCCCCAGTATTCAGAGCAAAATGATCTGCTCCTTCCAGTAGCATGCACACTTCATCACAGTGTGCCCTAACGCTTCTGTGTGATCTGTGTGTCCTGGAGCTCAATGACTCAGTATTCTTTTGTGAAGAGTACCACTTTAAGATGGAAAGATCTGATGGTTAATGTAAAGCACAGCAAAAACACAATGATCAGTGGTAACCATGTAAACATTTGGTGCTCTTTATTATATTTGGTGTAGCAGTGATCTCATCAGATCTCCTTATTTGGTCCAAGGTGTTTGTAAATCTGATAAGACATGATTCTACAAAGAGCAACAGACTGTTTAGAAAGACTAATTAAAAACAGCACAGCTATGAAGATTTAAGCAATCCTTTAAACAACATGCACTCTGGGAAAAAGTAAAACTCAAAGCAAACTTAACCACGATGTGCACTGCTCTGCAAAAATAGAAGTGTGAAACTACACTCAAACAGAAGTATTCAGGCATTTTTCCACAGTTATTCTTACTCACAGCACATACGCACACAGTTTACACAGGCCCACACACAGAGTGTTGACTTCGGTCCTCTCATTGAAGCAGTATATTGAGCAGAACACAAAACGAACACTAAACAATAAAACAGTGCATTACATTTAGGATAAAAAGCATGTTGATATTTAATAACATTTAAAAGTAATGTATTGAGTCGTATTAACACTATGGCTTCTTCCAGAGAGACAAATGAGTCTGATTGTCTTTGGGCTGGGAGGTGGGGCAGACAGGACGGGGGTTTGTGGGAAATGTGTTAATTGGATGAAGGAGAAAGGCTGGGGAAGGCAGCAAGTGAAACTTTCCCAGCGCTGGCAGAGAGAGGGAGGACACTGTGCATGCAACCTGAACTGGAAAAAAGAAAGTCATGCTTAATGTTCTCTATGAGTTTCAATAACAGCCATTATTCATCATAGGCTAACATTGCTGTTAGTGATGGGTCATGCATAAAAGGAAACATGCTCTTTTAACATGCCTGGAGAGTGTTGGTGGAAGTTGTACCTTACTCTGAATCACATTTTTTAAAATGAGTTAAAACATAACTTTGAAACATATGACTTTGTCAAAATCTGATTACATGTTAAACAATGACATCCTCCCAGAGTGAGGTTACATGAATGGAATCTTTCAGCATGTCTCATCAGCTTTAGGGGAGGAGTCTTACCAGGGGGGCAGGATCTCTCATGCAGCATGCAGAGGGCAGGGGAGGAGTTAACTGGAAAACAGTTCATACTTCTGTTACACACGTCATAGACTGATGGTGTCGCTGTTAACATTCTTGGTTTGATCAATATATTGCAAGCTGTTGTCTCTGCGATTAGGAGAATGCTCTCTACCTTTCCTGACTGACTTCGTACTCATATACATTCTAAGCTACATCTGGAATAACCTACTTTCATCCGTTTCGACAGAAGAGAGCAGTGATCCTGGTTTGTGTGAATGAGTCTCAGTAAGCTTAAAGTCTGTCACATGACACTACGTATTTTGGTAAGTGACACAAGAAAAACTTGAAAAGAGGAACTGAAGCTTCAGCAGTATTACCGCAATGACTAACACTACCATTCGTGTTTCCAGTATATGGAGTTATCTATAACATCCTGCCATAGCTTCATTATCATGTGCCATGGCTTCAGAACGAAACTGTCTGGCTGCCAAAACCAATAACAACCTTGATACTATCATGTATAAGTACTTTGCAGTGTAGGAGATCAATTAGCAGTTTATCATGTCCCTCTCCATGCAGCGTGACAGTGGCCCCAAAAGCCCCACCCCCTCGTCAGCTGTGCAGGACAGGGCTGCTTACACGCAGTATATCAAGTCACTTACATTTACATTCAGGCATTTAGTGGACTCTTATCCAGAGTGACTTACATAAACGCATGCAGTAAACTACAAAAAACAACCCAAGATGATACCAAATAGTAAGTGCTAACTATAACAGTCATCGCACCAACCTGCAAAAAACCTGTATGTGCTTTTAGTCGGTATTGGTGGAAAAATAGTGCGTTAGTGCATTAGCTTGAGAGCACGGGAAGAGGTGGATGAAAACAGACATTCGGAGTCCAGGGTTTGATGGGACCAGACACAATATTAATAGATGTGTTTTCAGTCGAGGGCAGAAGGTGGAGGACACTCTGTTGCTCCTGCTGTCATGTACTTATAATGGCTGGTCAGTTTTTTTCAATTTAAACCCACTACACCGACTGCTGTCCCACACATTACTTATACATGCTCTCAAGCATCAAGGTTAATGACTTCATTTTTCAAGGTAGTTATATTTTCTTACTTAATACAGGAATATTTAAAATGTGGAGGTTCTTCAGAACACAGCAGCTATATCAGGGAATGTGAATTAGTATTCAGCAGAAGCATATTGTGGGATCTACAATTTGGCCCTCAGTAACCTTATCTTTAAGCCAATCGTTGCTGTCATCGTGTTTGCTTGATTACCTCAGGCTAAATCTTTAGCCTGTAGTGTTTGTAACATGGTCTTTAATACCTCAAAGACTGCTTTATCTAAGAGTGAGCTAATAAATCAGAGGTCACATTAACATCTGTGAGAGTGCTTTAATATTTCAGAGATCATTTTAATACCTTAGAGACCTTTAATTCTCTGGGCTTCTTTTATATCTCAGTTACTGCTTTAATACCTCACTGATAGCACTGTGCAGGCTGATCTGAGCTTATCACTGGTGCTTGTGGGCTGGTGATGAAACCAAGACTCACAATAAAACAAGGTGGCTTTGCCAATCACAGAACTCAAACACTTTTCAGGATTCCTGTGCAATCAATACTTCCGGTTTACACCAACCTTTTAGACCACGTTTATTAGCCAGGAGCTTTGCCTAAATCATCAGATTAACTAAAATAATGCATACAACTCGACAGCAGGAAATTATAGGCATTTTAATGGGGCAAATACAAATTTCACCATCAGTCCTATCACACTGTATTAAGTCTCAACATAGATGGAAACATTTCATATTTAAAGAACAATAAGGCTGTAACACTGTAACCCCCTGCATACACAAAAACTCACAGGCATATGCATATACACATACTTAAATATACGCACGCACACCCACTTTGGCACCTTAAATCATCCGTAAGACCGAGACCACTTTGTAAACACATTGTGCCTTACTTACCTCACAGTCAGGGATTACTTCGCACTGTGCAGTTTCACACACTTCCTGTGTGACACAGGAGTCTTTCAGGTGGGCTAAATGCAGATGGCTTTGCTCTGGAGACAGAACCGTGTCTAGAGAACTCAAGTGGAGCTATCCCATGAACCTTTGCAGCAGGTAAAAGCTATGGCAAGGACAGTACTTACTTTTTCCTTTCCTTTTCCTTCTTGAGGGTGGTGGAGCCCCCTGCCTGCAGGCTCTGGGACTGCAGCAGCTCTGTGGCAGTCTTCCTCTGCTTGAAGTTGTTGAGCTCATCCTCCAGAGCCTTCTTCTTGTCCTCCAGCTTCTTCTTCTCCTCCTGATGCAGCTTCTTCAGACGCTCAAATTTCTCATGCAGCTGTAAGTCAGAGGCATGAGGGTTGACATCACCATGGGAGGGCAGTCACATGATCAGTCACATGATTCATAACTATGCTCAGAATAGAGGCTCTGGCTGAGTTATTTCTGAGTGGGTATCACTGAAGGACTGGACACTGAATGTGTTCAAAACACAACACACAAACCATTCCAAGTACACAGACTTTACAGGTAATACTACTGCAACTACTGATGACTGTCTCATGAAAGCAGGCACTCTCTCCCACACTCTCAGAGACACACAGATGTCTCGTTACACAGACACGCAGAGACACAGAGACGTATAAGAGCTCTGGATAAGAGCATCTAACAAATGTTCTTAATGTAATGTAATATAACATACAATCTTATGCATACACATGGACACATATGCACAACAAGAGAACACAATTCTCAAATACACACACACACTCTCTCTCTCTATGACACACTTTCTCACACACACACTCGCTGTCTTACCCACACCCTCTCTCTGTGCGAATGTGTGTATGTGTGTGAAAGTGTGTGTACATGCATGAGCAAGATTCTGATGTGTGTCTGAGAGAGAGAGTGTGTGTGTGTGTATTTGAGCATTCACCCACACCCTCCTCCCTTTCTCTCTCTATCCCGCACACACAGACATGACCCATTGGGTTAGACACACATACCTCTTTCTCGGCCTCCTTCAGCTCGGCCTCTTTCTCCTTCACCCTCTGCACAAACGTCTGCCTCATCTCCTCCTCCTCCTTCTGCAGCTCCCCCAGGAATTCCTGGCGCTTCGCCTCGTACGTCTCCTGCAGACTGCAGCACAGGGAAGGGCCATGTGTTCGAGAGAGAGCACGCTCGTTTGTGTGTGTGTGGCTGTGCTGTGTGTGCATGCGCGCGCAGGTCACCTGAAAGGTTTGCTCTCGGGGTCGGTGTCCTTGAAGCCCATTTCCTCCAGCTTGCAGCGGCGGTAGAGCTCGTAGTGCCGTGCGTGCGTCTGCTCCCGCAGGTCCTCCATGTTCACACGGACCAGCATCTCCCTCAGCTTCACAAAGTCACAGTGGCTTTCGTTCTCCACTACAAGCACATACAGTTCATTCCCATTTCACCCATTTACCACGCCTTATTACATACACACGTTACACATAAGGCGTATGTTGCAGTAAAGTAATGTAATCAGCAGGGGGAGCCACATGTGTGCATGTTTATTGACTTGAAGCCTGAGTATCGTGTTTAGATGTAACAGTACCTGTTTTATATCTGTTCTGGGGAAACTAACTAAATTTAATGAAAGTTTGAAAAGCTCATATTTTTTCATTTTGCTAACTTATAAGAGTTGAAAGCAAAGCTTGAAAGTAATGACCAGGAAACAAAAATGAAATATTTGAGTGAAATATTTGTCCACAGGGTAATACGCACCTCTCCACATCAACAGAATTCAAGACAATTAATAGATAACTACACCAGAACTCAAATGCAATTGTTGCTGCTGCAGTTCTTCAGTTTATGTATATGGCCAAGCCTTAAGAAATATGTGAGCTAGTTGCTCAACAGGCCTTCGTTATTCTATTACATTCAGTTCACTCGCTGCAGTGTACTAGACACCACACTGTCTGCAGCAGCTTACGCAATAGAACGAAGGGCTACGTCCGTTACATATGAGAGTTCTGTGGGTGCATCTCTGACTTCTTTTCTATGTATGATGTCACTTCCTGTGTGGACGTGACCGATGCTCACCCTGAACAATGCCCCAGGGGTATTGACGTGCTTTCACCATTTTGTTCCCAATCTTCACCTCCTCTGTGCTCCCAACCACCGCAAATGGCAAGTGTCCCTGTAGATAAGTGCAGACTGTCAGTCACAGCCAAAGGAACACCCACTGACTCACTCATGCAAGCACTTATACCTAAATACAAAGATAAACACATGCATGCACTTACAAGCACATGCACACACACACACACACACACACACACACACACACAGAACCACACACACTGTCATTTAATCCTTTACTCAAGACCACAGACAAAACCAACAATGGGCCCCACATTTTTTAAGCCTTAAACATTGAAGCCACTGAATGTACATACAGGTCATAGCTATGACACAGACCGCAAGATACTTTATCTCACAGCAGTTTTACAAGGACGTGAAAAGCAGCACTATCTACAGAGGAAGAAGCAACCCACGATGGCTGAAACAGATACACACTCACATATTCTTTCTCTCAAAATCCATTCTGACAGTCAGAATAATGGAAACAAATGGAAACACACATACATTGACACAATGTTCCCAAGTGTGGCCTATTCAAAGTCATACGTTGCTAGGTCTAATCAAATCCATACTTTTTTTATGCATGAAGCACTATATTATGTGCTTCTTTCATTCATGTGCATGCCCTCCTTTGTGCTGGTCTATGCCATTACAGAAAAGGACCATGTCTTACATTCATGGTAGAGTTGATCTCAGCCACTGTCTCGTCATCGGTGGGAAACTGGTAGATCTGCACGCCGTTGCTAACCAGCTCGCTGGCGATCTTAATCTTGAATTTGGTGAGTTCGGTCTTGGAGACAGCGTCCGACTTGGCAATAATGGGGATAATGTTCACCTGGAACGTCACAGAGAAGAGAGCTTTTCTCTTCTGTTTACGTAAGACCTGGGCTGGCAGTTACCAAGCATCTGGCATCTCAGAGGAGGAAACAGCTCCAAAGTAAGCTAAATTGTGAGAGCAACACAAATTTGGTCTTACTTTACACTTTGGATATGGGTAGTTACCAAGATTCTTCCGATCTAAATGTATCCTGTGTTTAAATAAATGGAAGAGTTCTGGCAAACTCTCCTAAACTGGTTAGGAGATGCCAAAAGGCAGCACCCCTTGATGAGAGACATAACAACAGGAGTTCAGTTTCTCCTGCAGAAGAACAGGTAATCAGCAGGAGGGTGTGGGATACTGAATCTTCTGGCTTTCATTCATTCATTGATTGAAATTATTACTTGCACAATTGTTGCCCCATTTAAAGTAGGCCACTTTCTTAATAATCAGTTACCTGCAGGAGATCCTGTCAACTAACATAGACTCATACCTGAGATAAATATGTATACCAGTAGCCTCATACCTGAGATAAATATGTGTGCCAGTAGCCTCATACCTGAGATAAATATGTGTGCCAGTAGCCTCATACCTGAGATAAATATGTGTACCAGTAGCCTCATACCTGAGATAAATATGTGTACCAGTAGCCTCATACCTGAGATAAATATGTGTGCCAGTAGCCTCATACCTGAGATAAATATGTGTACCAGTAGCCTCATACCTGAGATAAATATGTGTGCCAGTAGCCTCATACCTGAGATAAATATGTGTACCAGTAGCCTCATACCTGAGATAAATATGTGTGCCAGTAGCCTCATACCTGAGATAAATATGTGTACCAGTAGCCTCATACCTGAGATAAATATGTGTACCAGTAGCCTCATACCTGAGATAAATATGTGTGCCAGTAGCCTCATACCTGAGATAAATATGTGTACCAGTAGCCTCATACCTGAGATAAATATGTGTACCAGTAGCCTCATACCTGAGATAAATATGTGTACCAGTAGCCTCATACCTGAGATAAATATGTGTACCAGTAGCCTCATACCTGAGATAAATATGTGTGCCAGTAGCCTCATACCTGAGATAAATATGTGTGCCAGTAGCCTCATACCTGAGATAAATATGTGTGCCAGTAGCCTCATACCTGAGATAAATATGTGTGCCAGTAGCCTCATACCTGAGATAAATATGTGTACCAGTAGCCTCATACCTGAGATAAATATGTGTGCCAGTAGCCTCATACCTGAGATAAATATGTGTACCAGTAGCCTCATACCTGAGATAAATATGTGTACCAGTAGCCTCATACCTGAGATAAATATGTGTGCCAGTAGCCTCATACCTGAGATAAATATGTGTACCAGTAGCCTCATACCTGAGATAAATATGTGTGCCAGTAGCCTCATACCTGAGATAAATATGTGTGCCAGTAGCCTCATACCTGAGATAAATATGTGTGCCAGTAGCCTCATACCTGAGATAAATATGTGTACCAGTAGCCTCATACCTGAGATAAATATGTGTGCCAGTAGCCTCATACCTGAGATAAATATGTGTGCCAGTAGCCTCATACCTGAGATAAATATGTGTGCCAGTAGCCTCATACCTGAGATAAATATGTGTACCAGTAGCCTCATACCTGAGATAAATATGTGTGCCAGTAGCCTCATACCTGAGATAAATATGTGTGCCAGTAGCCTCATACCTGAGATAAATATGTGTACCAGTAGCCTCATACCTGAGATAAATATGTGTACCAGTAGCCTCATACCTGAGATAAATATGTGTACCAGTAGCCTCATACCTGAGATAAATATGTGTGCCAGTAGCCTCATACCTGAGATAAATATGTGTACCAGTAGCCTCATACCTGAGATAAATATGTGTGCCAGTAGCCTCATACCTGAGATAAATATGTGTGCCAGTAGCCTCATACCTGAGATAAATATGTGTGCCAGTAGCCTCATACCTGAGATAAATATGTGTGCCAGTAGCCTCATACCTGAGATAAATATGTGTACCAGTAGCCTCATACCTGAGATAAATATGTGTGCCAGTAGCCTCATACCTGAGATAAATATGTGTACCAGTAGCCTCATACCTGAGATAAATATGTGTACCAGTAGCCTCATACCTGAGATAAATATGTGTACCAGTAGCCTCATACCTGAGATAAATATGTGTACCAGTAGCCTCATACCTGAGATAAATATGTGTACCAGTAGCCTCATACCTGAGATAAATATGTGTGCCAGTAGCCTCATACCTGAGATAAATATGTGTACCAGTAGCCTCATACCTGAGATAAATATGTGTGCCAGTAGCCTCATACCTGAGATAAATATGTGTGCCAGTAGCCTCATACCTGAGATAAATATGTGTGCCAGTAGCCTCATACCTGAGATAAATATGTGTGCCAGTAGCCTCATACCTGAGATAAATATGTGTACCAGTAGCCTCATACCTGAGATAAATATGTGTACCAGTAGCCTCATACCTGAGATAAATATGTGTACCAGTAGCCTCATACCTGAGATAAATATGTGTGCCAGTAGCCTCATACCTGAGATAAATATGTGTACCAGTAGCCTCATACCTGAGATAAATATGTGTACCAGTAGCCTCATACCTGAGATAAATATGTGTACCAGTAGCCTCATACCTGAGATAAATATGTGTACCAGTAGCCTCATACCTGAGATAAATATGTGTGCCAGTAGCCTCATACCTGAGATAAATATGTGTACCAGTAGCCTCATACCTGAGATAAATATGTGTACCAGTAGCCTCATACCTGAGATAAATATGTGTACCAGTAGCCTCATACCTGAGATAAATATGTGTGCCAGTAGCCTCATACCTGAGATAAATATGTGTGCCAGTAGCCTCATACCTGAGATAAATATGTGTACCAGTAGCCTCATACCTGAGATAAATATGTGTACCAGTAGCCTCATACCTGAGATAAATATGTGTGCCAGTAGCCTCATACCTGAGATAAATATGTGTGCCAGTAGCCTCATACCTGAGATAAATATGTGTACCAGTAGCCTCATACCTGAGATAAATATGTGTACCAGTAGCCTCATACCTGAGATAAATATGTGTGCCAGTAGCCTCATACCTGAGATAAATATGTGTGCCAGTAGCCTCATACCTGAGATAAATATGTGTACCAGTAGCCTCATACCTGAGATAAATATGTGTGCCAGTAGCCTCATACCTGAGATAAATATGTGTGCCAGTAGCCTCATACCTGAGATAAATATGTGTGCCAGTAGCCTCATACCTGAGATAAATATGTGTGCCAGTAGCCTCATACCTGAGATAAATATGTGTACCAGTAGCCTCATACCTGAGATAAATATGTGTACCAGTAGCCTCATACCTGAGATAAATATGTGTACCAGTAGCCTCATACCTGAGATAAATATGTGTACCAGTAGCCTCATACCTGAGATAAATATGTGTACCAGTAGCCTCATACCTGAGATAAATATGTGTGCCAGTAGCCTCATACCTGAGATAAATATGTGTGCCAGTAGCCTCATACCTGAGATAAATATGTGTACCAGTAGCCTCATACCTGAGATAAATATGTGTACCAGTAGCCTCATACCTGAGATAAATATGTGTGCCAGTAGCCTCATACCTGAGATAAATATGTGTGCCAGTAGCCTCATACCTGAGATAAATATGTGTACCAGTAGCCTCATACCTGAGATAAATATGTGTACCAGTAGCCTCATACCTGAGATAAATATGTGTGCCAGTAGCCTCATACCTGAGATAAATATGTGTGCCAGTAGCCTCATACCTGAGATAAATATGTGTGCCAGTAGCCTCATACCTGAGATAAATATGTGTACCAGTAGCCTCATACCTGAGATAAATATGTGTGCCAGTAGCCTCATACCTGAGATAAATATGTGTACCAGTAGCCTCATACCTGAGATAAATATGTGTACCAGTAGCCTCATACCTGAGATAAATATGTGTACCAGTAGCCTCATACCTGAGATAAATATGTGTGCCAGTAGCCTCATACCTGAGATAAATATGTGTGCCAGTAGCCTCATACCTGAGATAAATATGTGTGCCAGTAGCCTCATACCTGAGATAAATATGTGTGCCAGTAGCCTCATACCTGAGATAAATATGTGTGCCAGTAGCCTCATACCTGAGATAAATATGTGTGCCAGTAGCCTCATACCTGAGATAAATATGTGTGCCAGTAGCCTCATACCTGAGATAAATATGTGTACCAGTAGCCTCATACCTGAGATAAATATGTGTACCAGTAGCCTCATACCTGAGATAAATATGTGTGCCAGTAGCCTCATACCTGAGATAAATATGTGTGCCAGTAGCCTCATACCTGAGATAAATATGTGTACCAGTAGCCTCATACCTGAGATAAATATGTGTGCCAGTAGCCTCATACCTGAGATAAATATGTGTGCCAGTAGCCTCATACCTGAGATAAATATGTGTGCCAGTAGCCTCATACCTGAGATAAATATGTGTACCAGTAGCCTCATACCTGAGATAAATATGTGTACCAGTAGCCTCATACCTGAGATAAATATGTGTGCCAGTAGCCTCATACCTGAGATAAATATGTGTGCCAGTAGCCTCATACCTGAGATAAATATGTGTACCAGTAGCCTCATACCTGAGATAAATATGTGTGCCAGTAGCCTCATACCTGAGATAAATATGTGTGCCAGTAGCCTCATACCTGAGATAAATATGTGTACCAGTAGCCTCATACCTGAGATAAATATGTGTGCCAGTAGCCTCATACCTGAGATAAATATGTGTGCCAGTAGCCTCATACCTGAGATAAATATGTGTACCAGTAGCCTCATACCTGAGATAAATATGTGTACCAGTAGCCTCATACCTGAGATAAATATGTGTACCAGTAGCCTCATACCTGAGATAAATATGTGTGCCAGTAGCCTCATACCTGAGATAAATATGTGTACCAGTAGCCTCATACCTGAGATAAATATGTGTACCAGTAGCCTCATACCTGAGATAAATATGTGTACCAGTAGCCTCATACCTGAGATAAATATGTGTACCAGTAGCCTCATACCTGAGATAAATATGTGTGCCAGTAGCCTCATACCTGAGATAAATATGTGTGCCAGTAGCCTCATACCTGAGATAAATATGTGTGCCAGTAGCCTCATACCTGAGATAAATATGTGTGCCAGTAGCCTCATACCTGAGATAAATATGTGTACCAGTAGCCTCATACCTGAGATAAATATGTGTGCCAGTAGCCTCATACCTGAGATAAATATGTGTGCCAGTAGCCTCATACCTGAGATAAATATGTGTACCAGTAGCCTCATACCTGAGATAAATATGTGTACCAGTAGCCTCATACCTGAGATAAATATGTGTGCCAGTAGCCTCATACCTGAGATAAATATGTGTACCAGTAGCCTCATACCTGAGATAAATATGTGTGCCAGTAGCCTCATACCTGAGATAAATATGTGTACCAGTAGCCTCATACCTGAGATAAATATGTGTGCCAGTAGCCTCATACCTGAGATAAATATGTGTGCCAGTAGCCTCATACCTGAGATAAATATGTGTGCCAGTAGCCTCATACCTGAGATAAATATGTGTACCAGTAGCCTCATACCTGAGATAAATATGTGTGCCAGTAGCCTCATACCTGAGATAAATATGTGTACCAGTAGCCTCATACCTGAGATAAATATGTGTGCCAGTAGCCTCATACCTGAGATAAATATGTGTACCAGTAGCCTCATACCTGAGATAAATATGTGTACCAGTAGCTGAAAACTCCAAACAATACTATGGTATATATTATATAATTTATATTACACAGACTGTAATTTGAAATGACTAGAGGCAAAATTTGTATATTTAACATTTTTAACCATGTCTAATGCATATTGATTAACAGTAATGAATTATCTTTGAAAATGTTGCTAATTAGAAATATGAAGTCTGTGTTTGGATGTGTTTTCCCATTCCTAGTAAAAGGTTACAGCAGGCTGTCTCACCTTACTGTCCAGCTTCTTCATGGTGACCAGGTCCAGTGATTTCAGCGAGTGGCCAGTGGGGGCGATGAAGTACAGGCAGGCGTGGACGCGGGTGTCGTGGTAAGTGTGCAGCGTGCGCTTGATCTTTAGCTCCTCTTGCAAGTACGCCTCGAACTGTGCATCGATGAACTCCACAATGGATTTATAACTGCAGGGACAGGAATGAACCGTAACACGAGTGCCACCACCACAGCCAAGTCAGCTCGCATGAAAAACATGCATTAATACCACAATCCTATGCAGCAACGATACTCCAAACTCACGCTCAGCTTCAGAAACATTGGGGGGAAACCGCGCAAAACTAGTCGGTACCCTTGTTATGCTCGGCTGGCATCCCTGTGCTGAGGAGTTTGCACTCCTACACACAAGCTCATTCAGTCCTTCTGCTTTGGAATACCTTTGTTTGATGAGAGCAGCGCACTGTCATTCCAATCCAATGATAGCTGGCTAAGACCTCATGCTATAAGCAGCACAGCTGTTGGGTTAACACAAGCCTCAGTCTCAGCACTCTGCAAATGAATGCTGTCCAAGCGTATTTTAAACATCCAGACATACAGTATAAACAATAACAATAATCACAAGTAACCGAAAAGCTATTGCAACAAAATGATGAAAGTCTCAAGAAGCTGATCAAGTCTGGAAGTAATTAGAGAGAGGAAGGAATCAGCACTACCTGACCCCTTCCTCTACACATTCTCACCCCTACCCCGAACGCTGTGTAACACGTGCCTCTAACTCACACTGTCTCACTACTGGAGTTAAATACATGCACGGATGCAGCAGACACAGAGCAAAGAGATTACATTGGGTTTAAAAGGAGTTGAATCCCTCTGGCTGCAGCCTGTGATGTTTCCACACAAATTAATATCCAGGTCAGCCCCCCTGTGCCGGCATGCAGACTCACCTGTCCTCCTTGTTGATCTGGTCCCCGAAGCCCACGGTGTTGACCACGGTGAGTTTCAGGTGGACGTTGCTCTCCTGAAGGTCGTAGGTATGGGACTGGAGCCGCACGCCCGGCTGGTCGTGCGACACAGGCTCGCCCTCGAACCTGGTGTTGAACAGCGTGTCCATCAGAGTGGACTTCCCTATGCCCGTTTCCCCTGGCAACCACAGAACAAGCACAATGTTAGTGCAATGCCATATCACACCTCCCCCTGTAGTCCAAATGCATACAGAACACCTGAGAGAGGAATTCAGTGTCCATGCAATACATGGGCACACTCAGCAGGGGTCATATTCATTGGTCATGTCTCAAAGGTTGTGCATGTGAAAAGCTGGAAATTAACCACAGAAATTCAATTCAGGAATGCTGTTCTTCGGATTCAAACTCGCAACATTCAGGTAATGAGTACATTTTTCAGCATTCTTCGACAGTACCAGGTTATCCATGGTTTCGTGTGTAATGATAAATGATATAGGGGAATGGATGCATGGACAGTCAGACACATTGTCAGGGACAGAGGGAGAGGAGCATGTCAGAGGCACTCCCTTACCGACACAGAGGATATTGAAGCAGAAGCCGCCGCTGACGGACTTGTTGACCAGTTGATCGGGCATGCTGTCGAAGCCAACATGGCCGCCTAGAGGGACGGTACGTGTTCCCTCTTCCTATAAACAAATGACACAACATGAACTGTGACAGCCATTGCCTACGGCACATCCAGGGCTCCACATACTACTCAGCAGCAGAGGAATGAGGTCACGACTGAGGCTACAATACACAAGCGTGTGCAGAGATGCAACGAATTCAGTCTCATGAAAAATATCAACTCTCAACAGGATGAGATGGTATGATATTTCAGCATCACCACTGGAACTACGTTTATTAATTTTTTTATGTGTATGAAGAAGTTTCAGTTTGACTAACACATACTCCTGCACTCTCCCTCCATTTCTGCATCAGTCTTGCACCACGCAGAGTGCGGGGGTACAGCATAACCCACTTCCTGCTTCCTTTCACTGTCTCCTTGCTGCATGACTGCAGCTCTGTCTTCCCCTCCCCCTTACCCTGTCTCTTTGTCCACAGCTAACATTCAAGCTACTCATATGCGATACATTAATCCCAGACTGCACTTGAGGCGGCTACTCAGTTTCTGTCAAGTAAACTCCAATATACAGATGTTGTGCCGTACTTGCACACGCTTTCCAGCACTAGGGTTTACTACTTCATATTTACATTCAGCTATATTTTCTATCTTAATTCAGCTGCATTTCGCACTGCGGTTCTTTAGAATGCAGCTATCTTATTTAGCTAGAGCAGTTTACAGAGTGCTGATTCTGATTAACAAGAGTTACATCAAAAGAAGTGGATCCTATCAGCAATCTTGCCTTTGCACCAATCACAGGTCTTGAACTATTTTCATTTAGTCTGATTAAGAAGCTAGTTATCTGAATAATCACTGGGCAAGTGCACACTTTATTATATATACATCATTAATACTTTATCTTGTATTAAATTTAATGCCAAAATTAATCATACAGAGTAGACAATAAACAAAAACCAATCATACACCTGTCCCACTCTGTATCACGTGTATGGGAAAAGCAGAGTTTTGATTGGCATGATTACAAAAGAAGACGGTACATACCTGCTTGGGCAGGCTACAGTAAGCCATGCATCTTTAGCGCACTGCTTAATGAACGCATCAGAACCTGTGTTCTTGTTGACTGCTGCATCTTATTTAAAGTGTGCTCACTTTCCTCCCACACTTATCTATATATCTAACCCTTTCAGCTGAAGATTTCAGTTCCTGAGAAATATACAAGTAATATTATGTACCAATTAAAATTACAGTTTGTAATGTTTTTAAAAAGTGATATCACTTATTTTTGAAGTTATCACACACTGGTTATCATGTCTATTTAAGGTGTGCCTATGTTACCTGACTGCAATTGCTACAACTAGTGAGATTGTTGATAGCTGCAAAACAAGAGTAAGCTATTAAAAATAAGGCAACAGTTGTACAAGTAATCAATAAAGGATTTAAATTCTTTAAATTGTATTTTAAAGTGACTGACAGTAATGCCAGAAGCCACTAAACTGTCATCAGTTTGCAGAATGCAAAGAACAAGAGATACAACACAGAGTTGGTAGCAAAAGTGTTTAAACAGAAGATAAACGGACCAAAAGTTGAATTACGAGGGGCTATTACTGACTTGCTGGCTTCTCTGTAAGAGGAAGCACATAAGATCCACAAGATCAGAGTAAGATAAAGTTAATGACTCCTTTATAGCAGAAACCTCTCTGTGCATAACATTCTTCTCTATATGCTTTACTCATGACCGACATTTTTGGAACAGGCAGGCAGATTCATGAGGCCCACAGCCAAAAATCTTAAATGGGCTACTTTCCTGCTGACAGGGTCTTGTTTAAGTTCAGAGTTTCTCGTTTTTTTTTAACTGGTCTCACTCCAGTTTTTTCTCCGTGTTTTTGTTACCCAAACTGAACTGAAATGTTAAGTCTCACATCGCACAATGCAGTCCAGGTGTTTGTCGTCTCATGTCTGGATTGCTGCAGCTCCCCTCTGGCTGGTCTCCCAGCTCATACAGACTGCTGCAGTCCACCTGGTCAGCAGCTAGCCCAGGTCTGCTCACTACTCACCACCCTGCACTGACAGCCTGCCACTGCCCATGTTTAAAGTACTAGTCCTGACCTTCCAGGATTCTAAAGGCACAGCTCAAACTTATATCCAGGCAATGCTCTCACCCAACATCCCAGCAAGCATGCTCCCCCAGCTCTGGACACCTTGCCATCCTGTCACCACGGGTAGCAGGTGGCAGTACAGCACAACCACACCTGTTCAACATTTTGGCTCCACAGTGGTGGTAAGACCGGCCTATCTTTGTCAGAATGGCTCAATCCCTCCCCATATTTCGCCAGACTGAAAACCCACATCTTCATACAGCACCATGGTCCAACTTCCCCTCTTCCCCATCCCTCCATTCTACCGTTTCAAAATGAGCATGTGCTAATGCAATTTTTGTGTGTGTGTGTGTTTTTTTACAGTGCTTCTTGTGTGAGTGTTTTTTTTTTTGCAGTCTATGGATTTGATACTATTGCATTTGTTGATGACCTTCCTATAAGTTTCTCTAGGCTAAAATAGTCTCCTGAATAAAAATGCAAAAATGTAAATTATCCACATTTATTGCACAAGCTATTCTTATGTAAGGTATACTTAGATATGACAAAAAGTGTCCTATTATATAATGACTACATCACCATTTTGAAACCTTATTGAGGCCATGCAGGATAAAATGTCCTGTTTACCCAATTGTGTGCACAGCAGTCTAAAAGCCAAGCTTTCAGCCATATTAATTACAAATCATTACAAAACAGTACAAATCTCTGTGTAAATTTACCAGTCAATACTCATGCCTGTTTAAACTGATGACAATTTTATAGCACTGTTGACGGCCCTAATACCAGGTGGCCTCGATTATGCAGTCATTCGATGGTTATGTCGTGCAGAAAAATTGTTTAAAATTCAGAATAATTCAGTTTAGCTTAGCTGCAAGTTATGTCTCACTGCCAACTCTCAACCCCTCAGCCTTTGGATATAAATGCCTGGTTGTGCAAATGTTACAGCTTCACTAACTGTGTTTTAAAGGTAAATAAAGGTAATAGGTTAAAGGTGAATAAAGGTAAAATCTAAACTGTCCACTTTACTGTACTGACTTGTTGCACCATATGCTCAGCCTAACATTAAGTGTTGAGTTCACACACTTCAATTAACCATGCACACACATACTCACATGCTCTGTTTATTAGCACTCATACAATTCAATTCACCATCACACACACACTCAGGTGATCAGACCAGTTATCATGGTTCACAAAAGCTATGTTATCCATTACACACACTCTCTGGTCAGTATGGTTCACTGAACGGCTCATAGGATTGAAGCTGTTCATTCACAGAGACATTATCTGAGGCAATTAATTACATCAGGTGTATTTAGAGTCACCTCACGGGGCAGTCACAAGACAAATCAGATGGGATGTTCAACATCCAGTCCATCATTCAGAACAAAAGCAATCCATCCATTAACGCACCTGGATAACCAAGACACATTAGGGAAAGACCACATGATTGGTTTCAGTGCTACCTTGTCTGTGTGGACTGACTGTAACTTTACTGTAATTATCAACACACAATATTCAATGTTACTGTACAACAGACCTATTCAACTAAGAGACAATTTCTCACTGGCCCACAAGTAAGCTGCCAATCAGTAAACAAAATATTAATTATATCTGGACTAGATAGTAATTATATCTAATCCAGGTCGCCATTATCTTATTGTGAGGCATAACACTGCTATCAATCCTTATCAAGTCCAGTGAATGGTAGGAGCTCAAATCTGGCAAAACCAGCCCACTAATAGCTGTCACTGATGTAGATTGCTTCATCACAAATAGAAGGAAAAAAACTAGCTGTAGGCTTGCAACTGAAGGTAGCTAATAATTTAACTTGGTCCTGAGAGTCTCTTTGTCAGTGACTAAATGGTGGAAAATTGGAAAAATGCAGAAAATCTGACAACAGACAAATACTTTCACACAGTACTGTGTGCATGCATGTATTCCTGATGTTTACCTTTCTTAGTAAGATCATATTTAAAACTGCAATTGGACAATAGCATAAATTCACGTTTGGGTTTTTTGTGATACAACGCCTGAAAGGAATCAATTTAGCCCTCGCGTCAAAAGTGTATTATCTGTGTTTTGGTATGCAATAGCAAGTTAGTTGGAATACGTATTATGAACTGTAAAACAAGCTCCATATGTTCAAGTTAATATTTTATAGTTGTCTCAGAGTTAATTTGAATCCTCACAAACTCATCTGATTGGTGAGCAAAACCGCACAGAAGCAGTACCATTTTGAAAAGTACCGTGCTGAAAAACACCGTTATGAATTTCAAGAGTGTGATCAAGTAAGAGTATCGTGGCGCTCTTATTTCACTTTCCACCCCCTTTCCAGTGTTGGACCTCTCTTATTGCTACTCAACTCAAGATATCGGTCTAAAATATTAAACTATTTAAGTTCTCTTTAACAGCAACCGACGCTTCCTGTGAGAACTGGTACCTGCGCACGGAAGTTTCGATCATGCTGTCTGAAGAACAGTTTGAACTCTCTAAATCCTAGTTAATCCAAGTCAAATTTCATCCGTAAATTTGTCGCTCAGTGTCTCCATTGATCATATTACAAATAAAATGGTTGATTTTACATTATGCAATGTCAACCAAGCAACAGAATAACATAACCCGAAAACAGGTAGTACCAGTAGGTAAGTCAGAAGAACCGATAACGGAATAACGGAAGTAAACGTATTATTTTAAATAGGTCCTAAATATTCTGCTTTTACGCAGAATGGGCTTTTCCACAGTAATGTAACGTTGTCCGTGTGCCTTAAAGTACATACGCAAATTCACCAGCAATATATAAACCAATTATGTGATGTTATTAACAACAACTAAACTGACTAGCTAATTGTCACCGATTTCCTACGCAACTATAATACAACTTAACAGCCTAGCTAGCTGCTACATCTAAGTCCTGTTGACGAGTGGTTAAATACAAAGCAGCTAAAATGTAACATTACGTATGGACTATTTTTAATAGTTTTAACTAGTTTTACTACGTTGTTTGTTGCTCATTCAGTTAAATTAGCTAGCTGCTTGCAGCTCAGTAGTAATGATACGCAACCTTTTTATTTAAAACTGGAACAAGCCATGATAGCCTACAAGAGACAGCGCAATGCACTAAGCTTTGATATTATCAGCATCACACAGTAAAAATGCTAATTCATTTAAACACCGCAGACTTCTCTGATTGCCATGGCATTTAAACTAGCATTCTTAAATATCCAAGTAAAGCATACAGTAACTTCAGTTAGCTCTTCATCCTATGTGAACTTACTGTTTGACGAGCTACCTCTGTGGCCGCCATGGTCCGCTGCTCTGGTGGATCCTCGGAGAGAATAAGTGTGTTTGCAGCAGCATCACCGAGTGATCGAGTATTCACGTCACACGCTGGAGAATGTACCACTTATCCTCGCCCATCTTTTTCCAGGAAGACAGCACTGCAGCCCTTCTGCTGCACTAAAATAAGGCCTAATAAGAGGAAATGTCATGTCCATTTGGACACTATCGAAAAATCGTATGTTTCAGTGTATTTTGGTAGGCATGTTATATTCTTTAACCCCTTAAAACCATAAAATGGTTTATTCCGAATTTATTAAAAATTGAAATTCGGTAGTCTAAAAAGAGCACTCTCACGTCAGAACCACTGAAAATAAACCAAGTACTATAGTGTTATATAATCGCAGGCATGACCCATGTGTGGTTTCGCGCTACCGCCGTAGGCTAATAAAACACATGTAATCAAGCACATTTTTCCACAAATCCAGACAAGCAGCTGTCATTATACATTTCATAATATATAGACCGATCACAAAGCGTAAATACCAAAAAATGCATTCGTGTGCCCAAAAATGATGCAATTTAAACCCCAGTTCAAATCGCCACAACAGCACAGCTGCAATAAAAAACAATGAAAACCTTCACAATCACAGCTGAAGATGGTAATTAATTTCCAATTAGCTACCATTAAAACCATAACCTTTGCACACCAGGAATACATAATTGCAAATGGAATGAATACGGTGCTGTCCTGCAAAATGCCATATTTTTCTTTTATTTTATCACAGCTAAGACATCACAGTAACATAACTCCATTTTGCACAGGCATGTACACTCACACAAAATGTAAATATCATGTTGATTTGGAAGAAAAATCCATCTCAAGCAAATAAGCACACGCGTTAAGAACAGAAAAAGTACCAGTAGCTTCGAGAATGAAATGGGGGAGGGGGGCTGTGCTGTCATGATTAAGGAGGAATTATTTCACACAAAACAGGATCGGGATATATCCCTATCTGTCCAAGGAAGAAATAAGACACGCTAGAGGCAAGCAAGAAAGCTAACAAGGACCCTTTAACCTTCATCTTACATTGGGGTAAAAATTGTGAACAATGAAGATCGAGAATTAAGAGCAGAGTAAACTGCCTCAGTACAAATCCAGGCCACCAACCCCTGCTGTGCCCCAGTCTCTTCTCTGCCCGCTAGCGCTACCACTTTCATTAAGTATGGAGTCTAGAATTTTCCTGCTGTCATCTCGTCTCATCACATTATAATTTTTGATATTATGACAGGAGCTAAATATTTCTTGAGGAAAATCACAGTGTGGGTGAGGTGTCAGACTTAAAATGTCTTAACCCAAAAACAGACTTGTATTGTTCATTTATAAAATATATATATATATATATATATACATATCAGGAATCAATGCATGGTTTCTAAATGAGAAGTGTTATTATAGGGCTATCTGTAAATGTTTGTGTTGTTCTCCTTCTTTTTTGTTTGACTTGTTTGTACAACTGAGAAAATATATTGAGAAATAGCAATTTGATCCAGTAAAAAAATATTATATGGGTCACTGTGTTTAATTTGGATTGAATAGAATGTCAATGTAGTGCGTGTATGGGTTAATTTGACCTGGAATACACAAGCTGCAAATGTGGAAACAATATGTTCTTGAAAAACATGCTCTGATGCTAGAACAGAATGGTTTAATTTGCAAACAAATGGTATTTAAATATTTACATGTAAATGACATTTAAAAGCAAAATTCAAAAATTTTATTCATTTTACATCTGTAGATGATAAAGTATTAGCTATTGTAAAACATACTGTTTGGGTGAAAAATGTGACTACAGTACTATGTGGTCATCCTCCATATAGGGCAAAATGTGACCATTACTATCAACACTATTACTTTTAATGAAGGAAATTAAGGGGGAACAGCAGTGCACGTATAAACAGTTTATAATCCATGATGTTTAGACATAAATGTTTAGTTGTAGCCTGCATTTTGGTTTTATTGAATTATTTCATCCAGCACTCTTCTTTTCAACTAATTTGTAATTAGTTATATAGTAATTAGTAATTGTGCCATATATCGTGCTGTTTTTCAATCTAGCTAACTGGTAACAACATAACATTTATTTTAACAGCAATTAGTCTAGGTTACCTAGTCTACAGCTTTTAATAGTCAGCTGCATCATTTTCATAAAGAGTATTCTCTAGAAATAGTTCAAAGAAATGTATCTCTGTCTTACTGTGACAGTTTTTATTTTATGAATGGAAAATGCAGTATGTTTACAATTGAATGCTCTGTTTTGTCATCAGTTTTACACTGAAACAGAATAATTGCAGTGGTCATTCTGGGTTTGTAACCTGCTAGATTGAATTCCCTCTGTGTATATTCCACTCATGCAAATATACAGAAAATCACTTCTCAAAATGATAGCATTATAATGAGAACACGAGTGTGATGTGGTGATGCCTCTGTTTCTCCCAGCACCCCTTAATCGATCGTGTGTCAGTGTCAAGCACTTCCACTTTGTGACCCAATTTGAGGTTGTCAGTTGGGAGAGAACCTGACACTAGCACAGCAGGGGATTCCTTTGATCAAACCAAACCAGAATCCATGGAGGCTCTGTTAGGCTCCCAGCTGCATTTAGCACGGCTAAGAAGAGAGATTTCACCCACTACTTCTTCTATATCCACCCATAATCAAATTAAGAAGAGAAGATTAATGACTGATTTGCCACTAATTCATCAAAAGGAAGGTATTTGTAGATCATTTGCTTGGATTTGTTAAAATTGCAGTGCTTGTATAACTAAACCATAAATGTGTCTCCATGTTTGTCTGTTATTAGATTTGATGGCACTTCTTACTGTTGATATTGTGATATATAATCATCAAATTATAGGTGGTACCAGTGATTTTACATGTTAAGAACTGTAAATAATTGTGGGTCGACTGAATGATACAAACTGCAGTGAAATATGATCCTGTGATTGCTCTGGGGCATGGAACTGAAGTTGAACACATTACTGAACTGAAAGAACTTACTCAGGAACTTCCCCAGATGGCTAAAATTCCACCAGCAGAGAACAGGCAGGTTTACGATAGCCAGGTTTCCAAGGGCTGCTGCTGTGTTAGTTTCCCCCAAAAAACTCTCAAGTGCTTACTGGTCGTAGTAAGTGAGTGGTTGGCCCTCCTCCTATTTGTGCTAGATGGGTAATGTAGTTCAGTGTTTCCTGTTGTAGCCAACTGTTTAACAAATAAGTGCAATGAAAAGAGTGAAAGTATTGTAGCTGCATCTTTCCCTGTGTGCAGTTGGGTGGCATAACAGTAATGTGAAGAGCCTACTACAATGGAAAATTCCAACTTTAGGAGAACAAGACACTACATTCGACACAAAATAAGGCCCAAAGTAATGACAGTACAGTGTCTTTAAAAGCTGTACATTTATACCTTTTCTGCTCATATCTAAAATTATATTCTGCAATATTCCAATCTATTTTTGCATCTGATAACATTCTCAGATCTATATAAACTCTCTATTTAAACAATTGAGCCAATCCACGAGACTTGCTGAACCTTCCATAATCAAATACTCGCCGAAAGGTTTATAATATTTAAAGGGGAAAGTGTATCAGAAAAAAAAAATCATGTGAAATAAATCAAATACAGACATTGAACATTCGCGGTAAAGAGACAGTATTGGCTGCTCTTGATCTGAACCGCCAGTGCGTAATGCGCACATGTGACGGTTTAACTGGAAGTCAAACCCGTGGCTGCTGAGCTTTTTCTTTTTCGTGTTTCAGAAACAGTCATCACCCGTCAGCGGATCCTTCTGAAAAACGCTCTGCTGGAACTCTGGACTGTTTGTAACTGAAACTGGCAGAGGGAGGGGGATTCCGAAGCCCTTTTCCAATTTGGCCAGAAGACAGTTCCCTTTTAAAACAACAGTTCATCTTTTAAATTTGCCTTTTTAAGTAAAGCCCTTAGCTTACTCTTTGTTTTGGAAGCTGTTTACGTGAAAACGAATGGGACAGAAAACTCGCCTGACAGCCCTCTAAAGGAAAGCTCATTTTAGGTTTTCCGCAAACCACAAACGATGTTTTAAAGATGTATTTGATTCTCACACAGTGCACATAATTACATAATTTACATTAAAAACTAATAGTCGAAACTTGAGTGTTATTTTATTACAACACATTGATTAGAGATTCCGCAGATCTTTCTAAATGGAAAGGGTTAAAGCTATGCTTAATTGACTTCTTTTCTGTGTCTCATCAGTGTTTATGTTTCAGCGGAAGACAGTAACATCTGACAAAAGAGGAACAACGGTTAATGGGTGGTGCTGCTTATTTCTTCACAAGTTAGAGGATCAAATGTCAAAAATGCAGTAACAGTACTGAAGCACAGTAACGCGTGACTGAAAAATAGTTTCGAAGCTGGATTTTTTCGTCCACTGAGTGTTAAGCTATCAACAGGGTAAGTATCCGTATGGATACATTTATTGTGTCTAAAATGTAATCATTTATTTGGTCTGTGGAAAACGTAAATATGAATTACCTAACCAAACTGTATCCACATTTTACAGAACACATACTACAACTTGGATTTTACATGTATGTATCAAAGAGTTATAAAATGCCTTGTTGGTAAATTTAACATACTTGAAGAACATCCCAAGACAAATTAGAGGGGAAAACTACCCATTATGTACAGTACTGCAGACACCTCTGAATCGGAAGATACCGCTTGCCAGGCTTACTCAAAATCGCAAGAGGCAGTGCAATATGGCCAGAATGAGGGCCGGTCTAAATGCGACATCGCCAAAGAAGATACCCCCGGCTCAGTCAGAATCAGAGAGTCAGGCGGCCGTGATTCCAGACTCCTGCAGCGTTTGTCCAAGATCGACCTCGAGTCGGTACCACTTCCTGCCTCCGTGCGCAGACTGCAGAGGCAAAAGGAGGTGGGAGAACCATATGGTACTCAACAAAAGTCATCCACCCAGACACCAGAGAAGGGGTCAATCACTGCGGGCATGAGGAAAAAATACTTAAAAGAGCTACTTTTGACTAAAACCGGACTCAGTAGCACATTGTTGTCTTCTACCAGTACCAGCACTTATTCCAAGGAACCTGACAGAAATACAATCTCCTTTACTTCAGAGGAGAGTGGTAGTACCCGCACATACTGGGTGCTGGACCCAACAGAACATGCTTGGATGCTGTCGGCCGTGGATGGAAACTTCGATGTCATCATGGATTACCTGTCAGTGGATTCCAGTTTAATTAACAAAAAGGATTACGTTACCGGTTTCACAGTACTTCACTGGTTGGCAAAATATGGAAAGCACGAGACCTTGATAAAGCTGTTACAGCACGCGGATAAAGAAGGGCTAGGTGTTAATGTGAACGTGAAGGCCAGTGGCGGTTTCACGCCGCTTCACGTTGCGGTTATGCATACTAAGTACATGGTGGTTAAGATTCTAGTGGGCGCGTTTGGCGCAGATGTGGGGGCTATGGACCATAGCGGACGGAGACCGTGGCAATATCTACGGAGCGACGCCTCTGCGAAGATAAAGGAGCTCCTTGGGGCTGTCGACGATGTTGTACCCAAACCTGTTGGATCTCGGAATGCTAATAACAGTGCAGCTGCTGTTGAACATCTCCAAACCGGCCGCCAAAAAGACGGAAATGAGACAAACTACACTGTCCAAAGAACCCAACGATTGGGATCTGTGACTTTGGGGAAAATGTTTTCGTACTTCACGGAAGATTATTAATGCTCCTGTACAACCACCCGAATACCACATTTAATCAGCAATTTTAGCATGATTACCCACAGAGGACACAAACAGAGTACGATGATTTCAGGCAATGAAAAGATAGTATATCACAAGCACTTTTTGTTGTAACTGAAATGCCAAAGACCACTCCAAATGGTTGGTAAAGCGTGTCCAGCTGAAAAAAGGGTCATATCTGTTTGCAACATTCACAAGAAAAGAGGAACATTACGTTGCCAGTCATAGTATTGTGCAAGAATAATGCACAGATTATGCATGCCTCGTACATTATGTCAGAGCTGGGAAAGCCTTTAGTTTTAATCTTGATGTTTTTATAAAACATTTGCAATTTTCTCCCTGTTTTTCAGGTCCGTTTGTCATTTTCCACTCTGAAGGGAGTTTTGCATCGGATTTGCCTGTATATGTAAATGTGCCATAGTCCATAGTGAACTAAATATAAAGTAGTTCATGTCCCCTAACATAATATTAAACCTGCACACACTCCTTCGATATGCACAGCGTTACGGGTAAAGACAATTCTACAGCTATGGTGTTAAGCATCTTAAACTTTTTGCTGTAAAGAAATAGTTTGAAGAACATTCTGAAGTTTCGGAATGTACAGCACACCGCTGGAAATTAAAAGCAGTGCAAAAGGACTTGTCAGACGTTTCTTCTTGCAAAACCAGGGCTTCTAAAAATGTTTTTGGGGACCAGTAAATTTTCTGGTTTTCATTACTGTATTAAATTTCATTAATACATCACTGCTGTAATAACTGAATTATAAAATGCTGGTTATTCCTCTAAATTACATTTGTACTGTTTCTTGTGTTATTCATCCAGGAGGCAGATTATGTCAGAAATACCCACAGGAAGAAATCCCCCACATTCATATCCCCTCAACTGTAAATCTGTCTGATCAACTTTCTATAAGATACATGGCAAATAATTACAGAACCTCATGCTTAACAGCCCCAGTTTCTTTATGGGTGAAATTCAAGGATACTGCACACATGGTTACCATAGGTATTTCTCAAAAACAGCCAACAGAACACAAACCATACCTTTTGAAATACCTCAGACAAATGTGAACTCCACTAGTCAACCATCTGTGGCAAAAACATAACACTGATCATAACAGGATGTGACTGTAAACGGTAACCTATGACCACAAATGACCTTTTCAAATATTACCAGGCCATCATTGGCCAGCTAATCCTGGCATTTGCCTTCTCAATCATTTTCATTTGTCTATTAGTGTTTATTGAAATGCAGTGCATCTGTGATTAAACTGTACGTTTAAAAATGAAATGGAGTACACAGTTGAACCTTTTTTTGTAGAGAGCTAAATTTGGGTATTTGGCATATATTTAATCATGCAAAGCTTGAAGGGCTAAATCGTTCCTTCTTAAAATGTATAATTTCAGTCTGACTGCAGAGTATCAAATAGTAGGCTTGAATAATTCTTTTCTAAAACACAGCAACCCACATGCACCAACGACACCTCTGTAATCACAGAAATCTCGTCCCACTGTATAGTATTCAAATGACCAGAGTAACTGCAGTCTGTGAGAAAGGGAATCCATAATTACAGCACAGCACAAATTCTCAGGTAAACCGCAAGTTTAATCTTTTTGCTTCTGTTTAGTCTTGAGATACAGATCACCAAATGATTTTATAGAGCTCTACAAAATTGTTTTCATGCTTATATAATTCAGCTTTACCACATATCAATGTATTTAAAGAATGCAATCTCTCCCATTTCTTAACCAAATCTCACTTTTATTGTGAACGTATGAAGATAAGGATGGTGGGTGCCCAGAACACAGACGGTCTCTGCAGGCGAGATGAAGTGCCCCTGGTTGAGCAAGACAGAGGGTGAAGGACAAGGGCCTGATGGGAAGGAGAGTGGACAATTACAGGCCCAGCTTAGTCCTCCTCCAGTGTCTCCTCTTGGAATTGTACCTGCAGCCCAAGTAGAAATGCATAGTTTTACTGTACAGAATTACAATTACAGAACCTCAGACAAGGACTTCAACCTCCATCAACGTCAATGTGTGATTGAAATACTGCACGGGGATACTCTGAAGTGCTTCACAACATTTCCACAAACTAAAAGCATATATATATATAATTTTTAAAAGACATTAAACAGTCAGGCAAAGAATTGTCGAGGTCATATTTTGAACCATTCTATGCCTTTTGTTGGGCTTTCATTTCCAAAATGCTCATGACACAGTTGTGATGCATGAGCACTAGGAGTAGGTGCTTGAAAGAGTTACTGAGATTTGAGCAAAGAGGCACATGGAATTTCTCAGGCATCTCAGGTGGATTCTTATTTTACAAACAGGATAGCTACGTGGAAACTGTAAATATGCTAGAACAAGTGTAACAGCACATTTTAAAGGTTTTAAAAAAACCACAACTAAATATGCCAGCCTAAACACTCAAAGTTTCTCTAAAACTGTAATTTTGAGACTTGACTCACTGTGTACAACTATGCAATTAGCCATCTGAAAATCACTTAAAACTAAAACAAAAAATAATTTAATTGTATAAGCGCAAACAAATAAATGTTACTTTATTCACAGTAAGGCTGATGAATGTGTCATTTTTCCAGCTTCAAAATTTAAGACCACAGCTCCTGACTGAAACACAGTGTTGGAAATTAGATAACTCAAAGAACTGTTAGCCTTGTCCCAGAGGAAGCTCCACACATCTGGTGCCACAGACAGTCATGTAATGTAAATGACAGCCATCAACTGTTGATCACAGCTGGGAGTAAGCAAGTGGCAACTACACCAGACAAAGGGGATGCAGACATCCTGACCATCAAAGACCATCAGTGATTTGCATTGGGAGCATAGGTCCACTTGCTCCATGGGATAAAAGGCTGGTCACATTAAAGCTAAGTTGGAGCTTCGCGGGCAGACATGCTGCCTCACCTGCAACAATAAAGCTTTTTCTTAAAGAGTATTTCTTTAACGGTCTGTCCTTCTTATAATTATGACAAAATCCAACAACGGACACAAGTTTTATTGTTCATTGTATTTTCATGTTTGCACTAATAAACTCAAACTCTTAGGAGCAACTTCCTCAGTTATTTCTGACAGCCTTACTCTGCATAAACTGGTCATATTTGAATAAGAAGCACAGTGGTGAAATGAATAATGTACTTGTGTTCTCTTTACATGTGACACAAATACCATGTAAGCGCTCTGAGCTAAATGCTGAGGTTTTATTGAAAATCTCAGCAAGTAGTGTGAAACCCATAACCCTTTTAACTATGAGTTATTAGTTCTCAAACTCAGTCCCGGGGGCCCCCTGTGTGTATGCTGCCCTTCGTCTCAATCATAGACACAACCCCTAAACTGTACAAGTTGTTCATTGTTCTTAGTCTCTGTTATTGTCTTCAAAGGTGAATTTATCACCAGTCTGAGGAACATTAGGCCAGTAATAGTCGTGTATTTCATGAGGAATATACTGTATCATCTACATACATACCCCAGGACTTTAAATTAAATAAACTTCCATTCTCTTACAATGCTACAACTCATCTCTTCACAAAGAGGTGATGTTATTCATTAACCAGCTTGTGGACTGACTGAAATCAAAGGGGTCATAATTTGAGTGTGTGTGTACAGCCACACCAAAACTAAACAATTTGTCGGTGGACCAAGAATTCAAAATAAAGCAACTGACAACTCGCCAACAATGTGTCAGGATAACTCAGGAAAAAAAAGGAGAATGCAAACATTTATTTCACAGCTACACAGATCAAGAGATCTACTGCAACAAAAACGAGCACACACAGGGGCTTCCCACGTCCAAGTCTGAGAACTAGCGCTACACATGTCCACAAGCGCTCCCGACTATCCACACATCAAACTTACTGCTGGCACCAAGACTGCACGCACGGTTACATACATGACGATGTAAGATGAAGACACGCAATTCAATATTTCAGGTTAAAATCTCTTACTGAGATATTAATATCAGTTACAGCCCTATTTGAGACAGTGCTTCGGAGCTTACCTGATTTTGTTACCGGTTTTCATGCGGATCCACTGCGGAATCGGTCGATTCTGCTTCTGTTTCTTCGCAAGGAAGCGCTTAATTCGGAAAGTCTTGTGGGATGACTGAAATGCACAACGAGAATAAAACGAATAAATTTCTTCAAATAAAAAGCCCCGGCACATGCTACCAACTTCACAAACTCACGCTTTTGAGGCGTGTCAAATGTTAAGCATGCAGGACTTTAACCGTAACAACCGTCTGTCTAATAGGGTAAATATGCAGCCGTTACCAGCTTTATTTTTTACCGGTCGCAATCAATAACGGATCGTTCAAGCTTAAAAAGCTATGTCATTAATATGATTAAGATACGTCCTTCATGTGCGTCCAAACTTGCAATATTTGTGGACACTATTAACATGGATGTTTGATGATACTTTCTTACCATTTTGGATTCACAATCCTGCCACCACAATGGCGCTAGTAGAAGAGAGAGGCGTCTGGGAAAGGGCAAAGGTTACACGTTTCCGTGTGAGCAACAGTTGATCTCAAATAAGCGCGCCCCAAGTGGATCCTATCAGGCACTACAAGAAAACGACAGCCGATGCAGTTGAACTTCATTCATCAGAAAAAAATTCCAGTTAAACAGCCAATTAACTTTGATTTAGCTAAACAAGTTGTAGCATATTAAATGGGGGTGATCATGTAATTTGTATTTGTATGCAGACCACAACCTACCTATATGCGGTCATCCGAACTGTAAATGAAATAATGAGAAAAGGAATTTATTTGTGTAATAATTCCCACATAGTGCCACTGATAATAACCCTGAAACAAATGAAGCATCAAAATTATACAAATTCTTTTGTCACCGATATTATGCTTTTGTCCATGTGACAGTGTTTTGGCTTAGTGTAGGCAATTTTTTGCATCAGGGTTTAAAACAGGAAAGGTGTAATGAGGCATAATCAGTTGATAACATGTTCAGTTGTTTGCCATTTTATTAAAACTCTGAGTGCTTAATATGCCCTGCATACACGCTTTTATGTGATCCCTGCATTGAGTATGTGAACAAGCATAATCTTTTATGGACAGAAAATGATGAAGATTTATTGAGTATGTGAACAAATAGTGTACACCTCAATCGTGTGTATACATTACAACAAACACTCCATCAGACCTTCGTAACTCCTCCTGCTGACTTTCTGCTGACACTGGCCAAGATTTCACACATTGCTTACAAACATAAAGATCACATTCTCTTGAGTTGTTAAGATGAAGAAACATCGGGCTAGGTCACATGAATGAATGGAATGTGTGAAAATATGGATGGCATTGCTTTGGAAAAAAAAAAGTTCATTCATTTTGTGTGAAACATATTAAAGAATATTTTGCTGAAGCATGGGGATATTTTATTAATAATAACAGACAATATTTTATGAATTATGTTTTGATAGATGCGTGGAGACTATACCAGAGGTGGCTGGTGACTGAAAGACTACTGGACTACTGCATTTCTCTCTTTGATGGCCCCCTGCATGTGCCATTGAGACAGTTCAGTGCATACAGAATGCAGCAGCTAGACTTGTCTGGAATTAGCTTGAATACACACGTGTCACACGGCTTCTCTTCTCCCTGGTCTTTGCCTTTTTGGCTGCAAGAGGAACTGCACCCTCCTACCTCAATCTATAATCAAACCTCACATACCTGCAAGACCACCACTCTCTGCTTCCTCTGGTTGCCTTGCCCTGCTTCGCTGAAAGGACAACTGATCTCGATCATGTCTCTTTTCTACTCTGGTCCCTCAATGATAGAACAAACTTGATGTCACAATAAGGACAGCAGAACTTCTCCCCACCTTCCACAGCAGATTGAAAATACATTGTTTAAATTGCATCAGGTCCTATCTAACTCTGAGCTCTGAACTTACCATCTGCCTCACAATAGTCCCAAACTATGCAACTATTTTTTACAGTTGCACCTGCTAAAGGCAGTTAAGGATTTTATTTAGGTTGGTGTGACAGCAATTATAGTTGGTTGTGGCAACGGCAACTTGGTATCATCTTGTCTCGTTGTAGTTTAGTTTTAACTGGGCTTTGCATTATTATTGTTATTGCTATTATTATCATCATCAAGAGGAAAAGGGAATATTATAAAGAGAAATAAGGGGAATAAGTGTAATTTCATATTCAGCTTAGGGGCAGGGTCGTTGTAGAACACTACACTGACACATTCAAGACGAATTTTACATATGAGGCGACCAAAATGTTATGTCTAACCTAAAATATAGTCAAGTCATAGATGTAGTGTATATATTTGTACCTCCTGTTATTGTCAACATATCCACAGGGGTACAGCAAAGTCTGTAACTGTGCAAGCTGCAATAAGACCAGTTGCGCTGATATTCGGATATCAGAGGCGGTTTTACTAAGCGATGCACTGACGACTCGATGCACGTAGCGCACGCTACTTACATATCTCACCGGTGCTATTGGTCCATGAGGTGAATTTGACAGGAAATTATCTGCAAATGAAACTTCACCGTCAGACTGTTTTGTCGAAACTACAACGTTTTCAATAATTGAGAGTTTGGATAACCGTTTGAGAAATGCCAACATTCAGTGGCTTGGAAGCTGTGTCGTACCATGGGTGACTTGGAAAGCGTGTGAGAAGCAAGACATCAGTCTGGATTGCAATGGATGCTATCGGGGTGTCCTTCCTCAACCCCTTGGATGAGTATGAATTGATCCATCGAATCGGTAGTGGAACTTACGGAGATGTTTTTAAGGTAATTCTCCCTCGCTTATCTAGCTGCCGTATCAATTGTCATCGTTTGCTGCAGAGAGGACCTTCGAACAACCGTTTGCTTTAGGTAGAATATGTAGCCTACCTATATCTTGTCGGGTTGTAACAGCCAGAGTAAGCGAATCAGCTTATCCTTATCAATAGCCTATTCCAGCAAATGCATGATGTAAAATTGTTGTCAGATTAAACCTATGATGACATACATTTTATTGGTCATGAGACGCTTGGCTTTGTCATTTACATAGCCTAATGTCGGTTATACTTTGGTTGCCGTCTTGCTTACACATCTCTTCCTGTATCTGCGAGTCGGCTCATTGTGGGATACCTGTTGGCTCTTGTGGAATCTGTTATGTTTTTAGTCTGTTTGGGTCATCAGTTATATTGGATTATGAAGTGGGACAAAACAAGATCATAAATTAACCAATGCGTTGAAACATGTTTAAAACAAGTAAATGATAAACTTTTCAGTTAAAGTCTTAAAAAGCATTTTATTGTTTATCAACAGGTAGCAAGCCGCGATTTCGTTCAAGTACAAGTTAGGCTATGTGCCTTTGCAGAAAATGCAATATCTTAGCCAAAATCTTTCACAAATGTGTGCAATGGGTGGGGTTTCAAAGCGTTGGGTGCTGGCAGATGTAAAGTGTTCACACGGCTTCTTGGTTATGCGTGAAGATTACACCAAGCATTTTTCAGTTTAAGTTGCTGATTGTAGGCGTGATCACTGGTCCGCCCAGGCCGAATAGAGACTGGGTATATATAAGGACATGGTCTCTAAGGCTCAGCATTTCAAATATGTTGGGGAAGTCATCTGAAAGTGAATTTACCTAGCTGGCAAAAAGCTTTTCCTACTTCAGGGATGGTTTATTTTTTAAATCACCTGGGAGTCGGTGTCTGTAGCGCATGCAGAACACAACCAAAATTATATTAATATTTTAAGACAATCAAGCAGGTCATCCTGACAATATTTAAAAAAAAAAAAAAGTTCATTCCTGTTGGTCTGTTACCGAAAGAAGTGTCGCTATAGCGGAATGGCCCCCAAATAAGTCACTGTGTTTTAGTGCCTCTTTGCTAATGATATATGGTTTAACAACTTCTAAAGTTACAATAAACTGTCTACAGTTTTTTGTCCCTGATTTTTCCCACTTGGTCCGGCAACCTGAACTGCACCAGCTAGTAACCCTTCGTGCCGGCTTCCGGAGGACCGGGCGTGCCATTAGCACATGACTGCCCCAATCCATACGCGATTCTCACTTATTTCCACACTGCAGGCACGCCACTAAATACATGCTGCCTATGTCTTCTGAGGATACTGAAGACAACATATTCTCGCTCCCGCTCTCGCTCCCAGCCTGACCAGGTGTGGCCGCTAGAGAACAATGGGACCAATGGAGCTAGCTGGCTGGGCCAAATGCTGCCTCCCCCTACTTCACCCAAAATAGAAAAATTCAAAAATTTGCCAGTACTTTTGCAGACTATCTAATACTAATGCTCTATGGATGCTCCCTTGGATGGATGTCAGAATCCATTGATGAGGATACCTGATCAAAATATTGCTGCTTTCCCTTGGCAGAATTATTTTATCAAAAAAGCACAGGCAGAATTGCTATGGAAATAATAATGGTACTATGGTTTTACTGCTTGGGTGTATGGTTGGGTGTGTATGCTGTGGGGAGTCGTTTGTAACAGGAAAACCAGAGACTGAACAGGGGAAGGAAGAGGTAGGTGTTATGACAGCGTGAGACTCGACTTTGGGTGAAAGCCTGTCTGTGTGAATGTAGCTTGTGTGGGACCTGCCTTTCGGTGCCTGTGTGAAGTGGACCAGAATGGCTGTTCTGGGGTCAGCAGCAGTGATCTCTCTTAAGTACTGTTCACAAAGGCAGCCCCCCCACATAGCAAAATGTGCCTATTGCCTCCATGTTATACAGGGATGGTGTTTTGTTTTGTTTTTGTGCAAGCTGCATAGCGGATTATACATTTGTGTTACATTCAACTGAAAAAGCTGTCGTCACAGGAAGAAGTCTGGCAGAGACACAGCAGAGAAGAAAACAGGAAATGTGTTTAGTTATATCTTTTTTCTGCCTAGCACGGAGAGACTCTGCTGTGAGGGTTTAGATCCACACACTGTTGAAACCAGAGGAGGTACAGATGTTTTGGGGGTGGGGGGTAGGCCTGGAGGGTGGGGGTTGATTTTGATCAAACCTGGAGAGCTGTGTTCGTACCCACATCACACTTGTGCCTCCAAGCAAGCAATGGAGAAAATGAAAAACAGAAATGCAACCTGCCCCCCCGCTTCCTCTTTAAGCTAGCACAGAAACTATTACATGGGCTTGCTGCCAGTACAAAAACATGCAGGCTTTGTTCTGTATGACCAGGCCGTTGGCATCTAAGATGATGAATGGATAATGCCCATATAATTAAGGGGATATTGAATACTAAAGAAGATTAAATATGTCATAGTGATTGACATGTACTATACTAAGTGTGCAGTATATGTTGTTACACAATAATAGGTACCTACGTCCTATTAAATATCTTATTTCATCAAGCATTCGCTGGTGTTCTTGATAGCTAGCTAAATGATATGTTACTCAGGGTGAATGTATGACATTGAAAGTCATCAGTACAGAACAGCAATCTTTCTTATATAGGTTGAATTCATAGATTGCCAGTCAGGGCGCTGAAGTACCCTTTGGTACAACATAAATTCCCAGTGCTATCTGAATGTTTTTTTTATTCAATGTGTGTTCTAAGAACGGTGTGTTTGATTTCAGTTCCTTGTATGGCAGAATACATAAAAGCTGGTGATTGGCTACTTGCTTGCTCCATTTACAGCTATTTTAATAGATGTATTGGATGATGTTTATTGTTGTTGAGGTTCTCACAAATAATGATTTGTATGCCCTTAAAGTGTGTCTCTCCTGCACATTCCTACCACATCTTTGACTATTTCCATTAGTTTACCATTTGGAAGACCCATAGCTTTCTGTTTAATGAGAATTACACTACAAGGTTAATAACTTGAAATGTGATCACTGATATCCGAATATCAGCGCCCTATTGCAGCCACAGTTACAGACTTTGCTGTACCCCTGTGGATATGTTGACAATAACAGGAGGTACAAATATATACACTACATCTATGACTTGACTATATTTTAGGTTAGACGTAATATTTTGGGCGCCTCGTATATAAAATGCGGATCATTACTGTAGTAATAAGTGTCATACCTGAAACATTAAAGACTGCATCAAATTTCTGCACTTTATGATGAAATAACAATCCAGAAATGTCACTCGATTCATGTGCTGTTTTGGGGAGGTGCATTTCAACTGCTTTCACTTTGAAAAGCGTTTAGCAACATGTAGTGAAAAGGATAAGCCAGTTGTGCATCTAAAGTTTGGGCAAACCTGAACTGAGTACTTCATGATTAACATGAATCTCAGTGTTTTAACTACCTGAAGCATGCAGGCTATTGGTAAATGGTAATGGATTGAGAATGGATTGCATTAGAAAGACAGTCAGAGGGTTTGCCCTTGTAGCTGACAGCTCAGGGTATGTGCGCAGACAAACGTGTGATAAGATGGAGAAACGGAACAAGACTGAAAAGCTTCCTCAGAGTAGAGGTATTGACATAGACCTGAAACATATGCGCCTACGGCCTAGCATCACACAGCTAATTCAACTACAGTTTCACATTTAAGGATTAGATATTAACACTTTTCCCATCATTGTATAATTTTTGTTTGTCTGTTACTTTTAGGCCCGTTGCATCAAGACCTCTGTGATTTCAGCCATCAAAGTAATAAAGCTAGATCCAGGTACAATCTGCATTTTTCTTGCTCCCAGGGCAGGCCCAGCGCCAGGATGGAGTGACTGAGGGGGCAGTTGAAAAGGGGGCAAATCTTTTATGTAGTAAAACAGGAGGGTACATGAAATTTAAACTGGGAGGGGGGGGTGGGGGCAGAAAATTCAACTGAGGGGGTAAAGCTCCTTCTTGCCCCCTCGTGCCACTGGGCCTGTCCCAAGGTTAAATCTATCCTTGTATGTACTCCTTAGACATAGCTGCCCTGAGTGGCAGTTTCAGACCTGTTTGTCTCTGTGATGTTTGATAAGCCAGAGGTGTGTGTGTGTGTGTGTGTGTGTGTGTGTGTGTGTGTGTGTGTGCATTGTTTCAGGGGAGGACATCACTTCTATCCAGCTGGAGATCTCCATGATGAAGGAATGCTCCCACAAGAACATAGTGGCATACTATGGCAGCTACCTCAGGTCCTCTCTCATCTTCATAAACACTCAAAAATAGGATTTTTAAATAGAAACCTGGAAAACACTTGATGAGGAACAAAACCTGTGTGCATGTTTATGTGTGTGTGTGTGTGTGTTTGTGTTTACAGGAATAACAAGTTGTGGATCTGTATGGAGTACTGTGGAGGAGGGTCATTGCAGGACATATACCAAGGTCAGTTTGGTCATACTTGTTGGCTTCACTGTACTGCCCCCAGAGAACTCTCCACAGTTTAGTGACGGTTCTGAGTCCACCTGTTTTTGTGAGTCAGCTAGTTTTGGTTAGATTTCACCACATGTTCTGTCATGCTGTGCAGCTGCGCTGCTGTTCAGTCACACAAGCACTGTGCTTTTTTTCCTGACAGTAACGGGCCCGCTGAAGGAGAAACAGATTGCGTTTGTCTGCAGGGAAACACTTCAGGTAGGGTGCTGAAACCTGGACAGTCTGTGTCCGATGTCTTCGGGCCTTATGGTTTTAGGGTGCAGTTTGAGTGTAGAAACTGCCCATCCCCGCTCTGCCTTTGTCCCTATTTACAGGGCCTGCATCACCTGCATGAAAGTGGCAAAATGCACAGAGACATTAAGGTAAGGCCTACTGCTGCTTAAAAAAAATACATGGAGAGTTTATCTTATCTGATTGAGTTGTATACGTTGTGTAAAATGTGTCTGAGATTATGAATGAGATGGAGAAGTTTTGGCAGATTAGCACAGCCAGGAAGTGTGTTTGATAACTGTGCACAGCTACCACTAGGTTTGCTTTGGGTGGAAGCTAATGGTTCCACATAGGATAGCTGTACTTCACTATAACAGAAGAGGCGTAAATGAAGGTAGAGCCCAGTCCATTCTGTGTGGTTCATATTCTGCCTCATAAAAGCCTTTTTCACTGTGTGCCACTGACAGGGAGCCAACATCCTCATGACTGAGCGAGGGGACATAAAATTGGGTAAGGGAAAGTTCAGTTTCCTGTCAGTGTGGAAAGACTCTCACAATCAAATGCTCATCACCACAGAACCACAACCTTCAGCAGTGCTAAGACTGCTACTGTGAAAGAGTTTGTGAACCGCTCCAAGTGAAATATGTTTGATTTAACCCCTGTAGCAGCACACTGTGATCGGTCACTGTACCTCTCTTCTCTTTTTCCCCCAGCTGACTTCGGTGTGGCAGCGGAGATTGATGCATCTTTGGCAAAGAGGAAGTCTTTTATCGGAACTCCTTACTGGTGAGAGTGACTGAAATAGAGATTGAAGATTGGAACCCAAGTCCTCCCAATATCAGTCAGCCTTCAACAGCTCCGCTATGACATTACGTCCTATGCCCTGCTCCGCTAATATGTTTCTTTGATGATGTCCTTCAGTGCTAATGTCTTAGGTGACACACCTTTAATTCATTCTGTTCACTTATTCACTGATAGGAGAAAGAATTACAAATTGGGCCTTACTGTCCCCTCAGCGTTCAATGTTATTTCTTTTCTGCACCGATCTTCTGAAAATAGCAAATCAGCTATTTGCTATTTCACAGTTTTGCTATTGGCGTTATTTTGAGAGCGACAGCAAATTTGATGTAATGACGTGTGGTCCAGAAGATTGGTGGTGTAGTTGCTAATTTGGCAGCTTGTAGTCTAGTGGCTAAGGTACATAACTGGGACCCCTGAGATTGGTGGTTCAAGCCCCAGTCTAGCCACAGCAAGAACACTGTTTCTTGATTAGCTTAATCAACTATAAGTTGCTTTGAATAAAAGTGTCAGCTAGATGACTGTAATTTGAGTTTGGGTGAAGCAGATAATTTACCACAAAGTTAAAGCTGGTCTAAAATCAGGTTGCAGTTGTTTCATTGACACTTTTAAGATGATGAGTGATGTGTGCTTACTTTTCTGTTTCATTGACACTTTTAAGATGATGAGTGATGTGTGCTTACTTTTCTGTTTCATTGACACTTTTAAGATGATGAGTGATGTGTGCTTACTTTTCTGTTTCATTGACACTTTTAAGATGATGAGTGATGTGTGCTTACTTTTCTGTTTCATTGACACTTTTAAGATGATGAGTGATGTGTGCTTACTTTTCTGTTTCATTGACACTTTTAAGATGATGAGTGACGTGTGCTTACTTTTCTGTTTCATGCACACAGACACAGACCTGCCTGAGGTGTTTCATGTGTGAAAGATAATTTGTTAATTGGGAATAATACTAACACATATTAAAATTGTTGTAGTCACTCTTCACTATAATAAAAATAACATGTCATAATGTCATATAACATAGGCATAGGTATAGAATGAAAGGGTGCTGTAGTTTGGCCAATGCACTGTCAGAATGGGGCGCATGTAGCAATCTTGTGTTGTGTTGGTTGTAATTTTATTAAAAAGACCACTTAATTTGTACAGACTGAGGCAAATGTGACAACAAGATACTGAGCTTTAAAGAGTTTGAATCTTTTATCGACTGGAATTAATATTATATTTTTAAATAGACTGGGCTTGTTTTGACATTATAAATCTGAGTATCATTTAACCAATATCCAAACCATCATTCAGTGGAGTATTGTCAGATCATTCATTAGGTCTCTTTTGTTCTGTGTTCACTTTCTTAATGCAATATCCCCTCTTCAGTCACCCAATGTCTTTGGTTACTTTTCAGCATTTTTTACATGTGGACAGTGTGTAATAAGCTAGTTAATTATACTGGCCTCTCTTCTTTCTTTCCTGACAAGTTATGAATTTCCTATTTTATAATCGTATTCATGTTGGTATGATTTTTTGGAGTAGCCACTTTGGATGCATCGCATAGCTAACTAATTTTACGGGCAAGCAGATTGATATGTGCTTCTTCTTTCAGCATAAAAATACAATCATATGGACATCTTATCACATCTTATCATCATATCACGGTTCTTAGATGTTTACCTTGTGATTAAATTAAAGGATCGCGTTGTGGTTTCAGGATGGCACCAGAGGTGGCAGCAGTGGAGAAGAAGGGTGGATATAACCAGCTGTGTGACATTTGGGCTGTGGGTATCACTGCCATTGAGATGGCAGAGCTGCAGCCTCCTATGTTCGACCTCCACCCAATGAGGTGAGTGTTGCCCCTGGATACTTCGACCACCACCCAATGAGGTGAGCGTTGCCCCTGGATACCACAGTTCTTGCTCCTGATTGGCACTGCACCAACCCTGAAGCCACTTTTAATCTTTTTCAGAGCCTTGAGGTTGATGACAAAGAGCAGCTTCCAGCCCCCAAAACTGAAAGAGAAATCCAAGTGGTAAAACACAGTAATTCATGTCCAAGAATGATGCTGGCAGTTAGTTTTTAAATCTTTGACAGTATGAATGCATCAGTATAGATCATTGTTTGACAATATAAATGTGGTGGTTTGGTGTGAATTAATATTTCTGTTATGGAATGCCATTTGCCTTAATGTGTACAATATGATTTGTGGTTTGTTACGCTAGTGGATCACAGATCACACCTATACTAATCATAATTTGATTGTATGTTTAGTACAGTGGAACCACAGAGATACAGAACTACCAAATTATGGAAACTGCAGCCAACTAGATGAGCTGATGTACCTTAATGTTTTTAATCAAGCCTTTTCAATGTAGGCCAAAATGCTATCACACTTTACATTGATAAAACTGCCAAATATAAACAGTATTAGATAAAGAGCATGTCTTCGCACTGTTGTTAATGTTTTTGCAATTTCAGAAAATGTACAAGCTGACAAGTCTAAATAGCTAAGGGAAAGATTCAAACCAGTACTTGCAGAAATTCATTTTAAGAGGTGAGCAACTACAGGCCTCCTCTGGGTGGGTTAACCCATGGGAAGCAAGCGAGAGCTGTGAGTGGGGCTGTTGTTGATTGGTGGCTCTTAGGTCACATGGTCATTGTCAACTTTGCCACACTGCTGAGAATGGGATGCTCTTTATCTGTGATGTCTTATCTATGTAGGTCAGCAGACTTTCACAGCTTCGTGAAGATGGCGCTCACAAAAAACCCACGTAAGAGACCAACAGCTGAAAAGCTTTTGCAGGTAAAGTACAAAAGTACACCAAAATACACGCTGGAATGCTTTAACATGCTGTGGTGTTCTCTCAAATACTTTCCTGTGTGAGAGTTTTTGGGGAGATGTAAAGAGGTGTCCATTGCATCTACCATGAATTTATTTATTTAAAGCAAAAAAAATCTGTTTAACCTGAAGATTGTGTCAGATACTGAAAATGATTATTTGTGAATATATATTTTAGTAATTATTTGGGACCCTGTGGAAGTGCATGAAATAGTAATGATTGAGGAATTTCAGTGACATTAACACACCGAACTGCAGCTGCACAAACACTGATATTTAGCTAGAGCTAGTCAGACTGTAAGCAAGGAAGGAAGCAAGCAACTTTATTTGTACAGCACGTTTCATACAGAGGTAATTCAAAGTGCTTTGCGTGTAAAAACAGGGAAAACATAGAAACAATAGGAATAAATTTAAACTAAATTTCAGTAATAGATTAAAAAGAAACAGAGTTTAAAAAATTGAGTAAGGATATAAAAGGAAAATGAAAGTGATAGTGTAGAGACAAAACTCTGTAACTTAAAATAAGTTAAGGAGTGAAATAAAATAAAAGCAAACTATAAAAACTGCAGTACTCAGTTCTCAAATGCAATTGCTATTTTCTGCAATTCACCAGCACCTACAGCCTTAGCAGAGAATAGTTATTGGAGCTTAGGAGCGTTTCAGACTGATGTAGTTAATGTAATGTTTCTCTTGGTGTTCTGCGATATGTGCTGGTGTCTTGTGGTGTCTCAGCACCCCTTCATGACCCAACTGCTGACCCGAAACCTGATCATTGAGCTGCTGGACATGGCCAGTAATCCCGACCTCCAGCCTACGCTCACCATGGACGACAGCGACTTGGACGTCAGTGTCACATGCCCACACCCCTGTCTCTCCTTCACAAACACACACACACACACACACACACAAAATCTCACCACTGTTTATCAGAACCATCTATATGTCACACATACTCACACCTGTGTCTCTTTCACACAGTCAGACCTTTGATTCTCTCATAAATACATCTGTCTCTCTCTCACATACACCAGTGTGGCACAAACTCACTTGTGTCTATAAATCACACCTGTAACACTTGTGTGTGTATGTGTACAAACCTGTGTGTGTCTGTCACAGATTTGTGATGCGTTTCCTGATAAGATCCAGTCTTTGGGGAGACATCTGTCAGTAGAGAGAACCCTATCTGAAGAACAGTGTGAGTGATTTTTTTAGAGTTGAAACTTACATTTATATATAAATAAATATAACAAATATATAACAAATTATAGGGAGATATATTATGTGGATTCAGCAGCCTGTCTCTAGGTTTGTGCCCATGTCTCTGCTCCTCAGTTGACCAGGTGAAGTTCGGACCCCCACTGAGAAAGGAAACGGAACCGTGGCCTGATTTGGTGAGCATGTTCAATCTTTCCTGCAGGACCAAACACACCGTTAAGCACAAACCAACTGCGTTGATATTTGTTACATTTAAATGTATATCTGTATTTGATATTCATTTATACGAATTAACTATGACTATGGTCAGTTTAATGCTCGCTCACTGCCATTACAGTGTTCTGCAGCTATGCCATAAACTTTACACTGTGAAGCTGATAAGCTGCCAGTTCATTCATTGTCCTGATCTAACAGCCCCTGAGCCGTGCAGGTTTCAGAAACACAATACAAACTGTCAGTCTCTCACACTCAGACAATCAGTCACTTCACACAGCAACTCAAACTGATATTGCATTATTAGGGGTATTAAACGGTATACTTTGAAATGATTATAATGTGTATGTAATTCATATAGAAAACGATAATAATAATATGCTTTTTTAAACCAGGGCTCTTATGAGGATTGGAACATCACAGGAGATGAACAAAGTTCCCCGTAAGCCATGTTCTTACAGTATTCATATTTATCAGAACATTCGACTTAATATTTTTATAACAATGAGTAGATGTCTGTACATTACAATACTTCATAAAAGTATGTTAATGTAAACTGTTGGTTTGCATCCGAGCTGTGAGTTGTGATTGAACATACCTAATGAGGGGAACAGATCTGTGGTTAGACAGTGTGTGAGGTCAGTCTACATTATTAAAGCTGGACAGAAAACCGGTCAGTCTCTTCCTCTTATACCTGTCTCTATCTCTGACATGTTTTTTAAAGATTACACTAACAATGGGGAAGTGAGTCTCAATGTACCACATAGCGGGAGGATCCTCAATGCTGTCAGTTACTCATTTTAATCAATCCACAGACATTACTCCCCACAGTTAATCACTATGGTCCTCATTTCTAATATCAATAATAATTTCTACAAAAAGATAATTGTAGAATAATTGAAAATTGGTGGCCCTGTGATGATCTCTGCTTTATGAAAGTTGCAGTTGCAGATCAGTTTTTCACTGGCCGCGCATTATGGAGCTGCTGTAGTTTCCATGCCCCATTGTTAGGTCATACAAAGCCTTCAGAATGTGAAATTGAATAGTTCCGTCGTCCCTCAGCCAATCAGGACATGTGAATGACATGAGCTCTGTCTGGTGCAGGAGCCTACTGGAGTGTGTGGAAGAGGCCTTACAAGAGAGGTGAGCCTCAGCCACGGTGTGTGTGCTCACGTGTGTGTCTGTGATCACGAAACATTACATACAATTTTAATTATGAATGTTCAGAAAAAAAACCTCTGAAAAAATATACACCAGCCAAGTACAGTGCATTTTAAAATGTGGTTTTGATTGTCAGTGGCTCACAAGGTTTGCTATAAAACAGAGACAAGCAGGTACGGGTTTGTTTACTAAAACTGCCAGTGTTTGCAGTTCAAAAAAGGAAAATGTCCAATCCATCACTAGGAGCCTGAAGACGGATATTTGAGGTGCCATAAAAGGGCCGTGGTGTCACTGCACCTCCCAAAAAATGATCATTTTCCCATTAAGATAAGTGCAACTCATAACTTAGCACTTGCTTTTGGTTATCAGCCATGACTGTGGCTTTAATGCAGTGGTCTTGAAGGGTAAATATGTCACCAACCCCACACCACACCTATGTGTTACTTAGTCCTCTTTGAACTCTTTTGCAAGTGCACCACATGTGCACCACAAAATTTGTAGTAGTGAGTCAGGCCCACCTTAATTCGCCACCGAGTTGCCGCTGACCAGATTGTGCCTTGACTGTGAAAGGCCAAGAATAGGAGGGAAATTTGACATTTCTACTTTTCTACTTTTTTAGAAGCATGACCATAAAGAGAGCCCCCTCTGCCATGGTGAGTCACACCTCTGAATTCCACAGAATGTCAACTCATAATCAATTATTCTGTTATTAAACTTTTATTAAACACGATTCCCAGGTACAGTCTTTCATTCTGTCGAATATGTGAGTTGCAAATTCTGTAGGTGACCATGCAGCTCTGTAGGATGGATAAGATTGTCCTTACCCCTGTTCATCAACTTCCACCTTCTTACTGCAGAAATTGATTAGCAGTTGTTATATGAGAAGCATATTTTAAATGAACGCATAGCTTGCCCTGATTTCAGCGCGGCCTGGTGGAGGAGGGCGGTAACTGTGGGACAGTGAAGCGGAGTGCGGGGAGCAGTATGCCAGAGGACAGCCACCCCTCCCCCACCTCCAGCTCCACTCCAGGTAGCTCAGGTGTGCTCTGTCAGAACGTCCCACATGCATCCATCCTCACTCTGTCAGATCTAATTCCTTTAGAAACTCTTTCATAATGGTTTTCATCGTCAGCCCCTTTTCTCACACACGTTATTTCTTGTTGTTAAATCTGATGTCAAAGTAAGGGGTTATGAACCTCAGTTGGGATAGAGCTGCCATATCATTCTTTGACTCAAACTCAAACTAATTTTAGTGATTTATTTGGGTCCATGTCCACTAATTCTGTGTTGATAGCATGTGTTTTGCCCATTCTCATGATAATTTCCAAGTATACAATGGGGGTATACACTTATAAATAACAGGGCAGGCTGAGCATCTGTTGTTAAACACTGGTGCAGTGACCCATGTGCTCCTGCAGGGGGTGCAGCGAGTGAGGAGAAGTGGCCTGAGATAAGCTGCTCCCCTTCCCGGTCTGCGCCCCTCTCTCCTGAATGGAGCACACTGAGGAGACAAGTGGAGGAAACAGTGAGTTACACATTCTACGACTGATTCCTATGAATGAATGACTTACAAAACTGACTCTTTATGGCTCATATTCTTATGCGCTATGAGGGCTCTGTGATTCCCTCTCTAGACTCTTCTGATTCACTCTGTAGGTTCTTTGACTCACTCCGAAGGCTCTGTGACTCACTCTCAGGATTTTTCTGTTTCAGAGAGCTGAGTGCCATGGGCTGCCCCCGACTCCCAAAGTGCATGTAAGTAAACTAGGTACCAGGCAGTGGAGCAAAACAGGAAATACTAAAATGAAAAGAATACAAATGTTATCAGGGTCTGGAATTCTCCAGGAGTATGACAACACTTATTACATGAGGACTCTATGCTGCCAGTTGATTGAAGTAGAAGATGCTGTTTTAGCTGTCGATCCAGAACATCCCATAAGTGCTTAAATGGTTCAGATCTGGGGACTAAAGGCCATGGCACGTGGGTAACATGAGTGTCTGCTCTTCACAAACCATTCCAGATGGGCGCCTGTTTCTCCAAGGTGTTTAATGGGTGTCCTCTGAAGATCCATGCTGCGGTGACCTGGGTGCTGCCAAAAACACGAGGTGAGGCCACACCACCGCTGCTGCTGGTTGAAGCTCTGAGCTGAGAAAGGGCAGACCCTGAAATCTCCCATCTCTCCTCAGATCAGCATCTTATCCTGGGAGCAGAGGAGGGAATCTACACCCTCAATCTCAATGAGCTTCATGAGGACACCATGGAAAAGGTACTACAGTGATAGGACTATACCATCACACCCAGAACTGAGAGGACCATACCATTACACCCAGAGCAGAGAGGACCATACCATTACACCCAGAGCAGAGAGGACCATACCATTACACCCAGAGCAGAGAGGACCATACCACTACACCCAGAGCAGAGAGGAACATACAATTACACCCAGAGCAGAGAGGACCATACCATTACACCCAGAGCAGAGAGGACCATACCATTACACCCAGAGCAGAGAGGACCATACCATTACACCCAGAGCAGAGAGGACCATACCACTACACCCAGAGCAGAGAGGACCATACCATTACACCCAGAGCAGAGAGGACCATACCATTACACCCAGAGCAGAGAGGACCATACCACTACACCCAGAGCAGAGAGGACCATACCATTACACCCAGAGCAGAGAGGACCATACCACTACACCCAGAACAGAGCGGACCATACCATTACACCCAGAGCAGAGAGGACCATACCATTACACCCAGAGCAGAGCGGACCATACCATTACACCCAGAGCAGAGAGGACCATACCACTATACCCAGCGCACAAAGGACCATACCATTACACCCAGAGCAGAGAGGAACATACCGTTACACGCAGAACACAGAGAGGACCATACCATTACACCCAGAACACAGAGGAACCTACCAATACAATTGTAGCAGAGAGGACCATACCATTACACCCAGAGCAGAGAGGACCATACCATTACACCCAGAGCAGAGAGGACCATACCACTACACCCAGAGCAGAGAGGACCATACCATTACACCCAGAGCAGAGAGGACCATACCATTACACCCAGAGCAGAGAGGACCATACCATTACACCCAGAGCAGAGCGGACCATACCATTACACCCAGAGCAGAGAGGACCATACCACTATACCCAGAGCAGAGAGGACCATACCATTACACCCAGAGCAGAGAGGACCATACCACTACACCCAGAACAGAGCGGACCATACCATTACACCCAGAGCAGAGAGGACCATACCATTACACCCAGAGCAGAGCGGACCATACCATTACACCCAGAGCAGAGAGGACCATACCACTATACCCAGCGCACAAAGGACCATACCATTACACCCAGAGCAGAGAGGAACATACCGTTACACGCAGAACACAGAGAGGACCATACCATTACACCCAGAACACAGAGGAACCTACCAATACAATTATAGCAGAGAGGACCATACCATTACACCCAGAACATAGAGGAACATACCATTACACCCAGAGCAGAGCGGACCATACCATTATACCCAGGGCACAGGGGACTGCACCATTACTGTCAGAGCAGAGACATGCTGGCGCCATTGCATCTGAGTACAGATCACTGCGCATTCCCCTTTGGCAGTAGGGAAGGAGATGAATATTTGTTATGTTAATATTTATGTGATGACTGGTGGCTCAGTTTGCTATGCCTTTTAGCTGCTCCCACAGAGGTGTACCTGGCTGTACGTCATGAACAACGTCCTCATGTCCGTCTCAGGTAAGGCCACCCTCCAAACAGGTTCCTGTGCCCGTCATCCATGTAGCCATGTTACCAGGGCTTTCCCTGTCCCACAGGGCTATTCCTGTGCTTTTCCTGTCTGTCATAATACTTCCCATCAGTCCTCTGTCTATGCCCTTGTATGACACTTCCTGTTCATCCTCAGGGAAGTCCTCTCAGCTGTACTCTCACAACCTGCCTGAACTGTTCCACCAGCGAAGACAGCTCCAGAAGCGGCAGGGTCACCTGTCCATCAGCACCAATCGGCTGTCACAGAGGATCAACCCCAGGTAAGCGGCTCCTGCAGCTGCACCAACCTCCCTAGTATCTGCAATAATTTTTGTCTGCACATCAACTCAGTTGTCACTGACCTTGCCAGTAAACAATCAGCATATTCCCCATATGTTTCCGTTTGTTTACTTCATATGATGGTCTCTTCATATGAATCTATAACATGGGTCACTAACACATTGTTTGCAAGGTATAAGTTTGTGGCCCGCTTATGAATCACTTGCCAAAATATTTGTTTTTGGAATTATATATGTAATGGATGCTGGCCACAAGAATTTCACTGTCCTAATTTTTTATTATAAAAGTGTTTCACAAGGCTTGCAGTCTAGTAAGCTGATAGGCATTACTGTAGGGTCCTGTTTGCTTTTGAAGACCATTCACTGGTAGTGAGCACTCACTTCCTCTTTTGACAGGAAGTTTGCCATCTCTGTGAAGATCCCTGACACTAAAGGCTGTCGTAGGTGCAATGTCGGTAAGGTGTGCAATCCCTCCTGATGTTCATGCTGTACATCATTCCATTTCACCCTTCTCTACACCTCTCTGTTCCTCCCTGTGCTCCTCTTTCAGTACGTAACCCCTACACTGACAGCACCTTCCTGCTTGGAGCTGTGCCTTCAGGTCTTGTCCTACTCCTGTGGTATGAACCTCTACAGAAGTTCATGCAGCTCAAGGTTAGTGCCTGGATTAGTACATGGATTTAGCTTTTTCAGCGTTTCTTTAGCTAATCTGACAGCTCTTAGTCTAACGGTGTTTTGGTCTCACTCTGCCGTATTTATCCATCACATACCCCTCTCTCTCTACTGTGTTCTGATATAGAGTCCCCCTCCCTCTCTCTCCCCCTTCTCTCCTTCAGCACATCGTGGTCTGTCTCCCAGAGTCCCTCCCCATCTTTGAGCTGCTGGTACAGGAGGCGGATGAGCTGCCCCAGGTGTGTGTAGGGGTTAGGGGATGTGACTCAGGGGGCGAGCTTCCACCGTCCAATCAGCAGCTGCGCTTTGACATCATACACCTGGCGGACTCGGTCAGCACCCCTCCAGGTACCACTGCTGCTGTTGATGCTTGTCTTTCTGCTTTTGCTTTAGCTGTTGTTGTTGAGGTATTGTTTCTTGTTGTTGTTGCTTTATGTTGTTGTTGTGGTATTGTTGTTGCTATTCATGTACCTTTTGTAGTTGTTGTTGTTGTTGCAATTGATGTTCCTTTTGTTTTGTTGGTGTTGTTATTTTTGTTGGTGGTGATGTTGCGATTACTCTTGTCCTTGCTGGTTTTGCGTGTTTTTGGTATTAAATCATCAGGAAGGAGGAGGATAAGTGGCTGTGAACAGACAGGTACACCGCCTTCTCTATTTTTGCAGGCAGTCCATCCCAGAGGGCTGTGCAGGTGACACAGCTGATGCAGCTGGATAGAGACACCATCCTCATTGCATTTGGGAGTGAGTCCTCACCTGCTCCTTACTGCTCTTCCTATTGTCCATTGATTTCATAATTGTTTGCATTTTAATATCAGGGCTAATCATTTCTTGGAGGACTAAATGTAATGTAATTCAACTAAAAATAAGAAAGAATATCTATATTTTGTGAATCTACATTATATCCTGAACATATGCACAAAGCATGTGTCAGACTAATAGCATTCAGCTGTTTTCAGGAGTTACATTGAAATTATGAATATAATTTATTATAATTTACACTACATGAATTATAGAAAACATTGTCATACTCATCAATCCATTGGGTGACTGCAGCTGCTCTGTAGATAGGGGTGTCCCAGAAGACAATATTGCATTGCCATGTGTATTGAGTGGTTTGTGCCACTCATATTTCATCCTGCTCTGTAGAGTTTCTGGAGAACCTTTCTTAAAGCTGGCTGCTCACACACTTGACATTTTGTAGTCATTTAGTTGACCAAAAGTGAGAACTGAAATGAGGAAATAGTCATTTTCCCACAATGCACCTGGAATAAACTGCAGAGGACCCTCAGACTCAGAGAGACAGTGTGTCTTCCTGAGTTTGGGGTGCTGATTGAGCACCATACTGTATATGCAAATACAGTATGGTGACAGTGCTCTCGTGAAACATCAGCAAATTGAGCTGTCTTCGTCACTGAATCTCAATCTTCAAGCCATGCTATCATTGCTGGAATTCTATAATGATTCATTAACAACAATCAGGCCTGCCCATGATTTGTGTCCATGACCCTGGGCATGCTGGGATGCTGTTAGCTTAATGAACTCAGGAAGCTCACCTGTATGGAGGACCTACTCTCAGTAAACTTTGTGTACATTATTTACCCAAGTATTCAGTACCCATGTATAAAATGAGAATGGTGGAAGATGAAGGTGCAAGGCCGCTATGACATGAGGGAGAATCACTCTAATTTCAACAGTGCAAGCCCTACCAGTTCATTTCTCAAAATTGGTTGCTGTAAATCAGAATAATGTGACAGCATATTTCTCAGCTATGAACAGCCTTATACATCTGGCTTCTAAAAGCCAGAAACGACCCCATCTCTTACATGTAAATGTCAAGAGTTGCAGCACACTTAGGAGATGATATAACAGCATGAGGCTGGGTATGAGCCAGGGTAAACAATGTGTGTGAACCTAAGATGTTTTGCCCTTTGTCTTTACTGTGACACTATTGTGTGTAGTGCACATCAGGACTAAGGCATTGCCTTGTGTTATGTACACTGTGAGTAGCTTGTTGTTTGCTCTCTCCTCCTCAGAGACTGTGAAGGTTGTGACCTTGCAGGGCCTGCCAAGCAAGGACACGCCCGACCTGTCATTTGACTTTGCCATCGACACTCTAGGTGAGCAGAGTAAACTGCTGCATGCAATAAATGCAGTGCACCCTACAGACCCAAGAGAAACTGGGACTGTGAAAAGAATCGTTTTCTTGATGGTACGGGTCAGTGCTCAAAGGTTTGAGACTAAAAATCCAAATGCGCCTGTCCATACTAAATGGACGCAGTAACAATATATTACCACTAGAGGGAAGGCTTGTATCTGCTCAGGGCTTTATCAATCTGCTCTGTCATATCAACAGAAGCATTACATAGTTCAGTGTAAAGATGTCCACTCAAAGTAGTTACCGGTTTATCAACTCTACCAGTCTTTGCCCTGTAATTAAAGAACTTGTTTGTTGCCAACTGGCTGAGAAAATGAATTCTGGTTTACAGGGCATGGCGGGGGTGGGGGCAGTGCATTGGAACAGGAAATGATGTAATTGTTTTGTATAGTGTGCCTACAGGACAGTGTGCTGGCTTTCTGGAAGCATGGCCTTATCGGGCGGAGTCTGGAGAGTAATGAGGTAAACTCTGTTCATCATATGTTTGGGCATGCTCAGTTTGTTGGAATTGGTGTGTGACCGAACAATGTGCTGTCTCTGCAGATCACCCAGGAAATTACAGATGAGAGCCGCACTTTCCATGTCCTAGGAAGCCACAGGCATGTAACTATAGAAATAATCATCATTTGGTCATGTGATTTGTGCTAATAAAATAATAGTTCTGTGCTTTTGAGTATGAAACCTGCCATTGTATTTATGGGTGAAATACGTCACCAATAATTTCCGCTGATTCACATTTAATATAGCTGTTAAATGTATGTATCACAACTTCACATCACATTTTATGTGGGGCAAAGCTGGTCTACCTACCGGCCCTCTCTATGTGCAAATGTACTGGGAATGTATTCCTCTTGGAAAATGTAGTCTTTGTGCTGTTTGGGGTGTTTCTGCTACCTGTGAAGTTCAGACTTTACCTTGCCCAGGGAGCATTCTCTTTGCCTGGGCCTGATGGGACCTCTCTGTATTTCAGGGACATCATCTTGCAGAGTACTCCTACAGAAAACCCCTCTGCTCCCAGTAACCTGTACATCCTGACCGGCCATGAGAGCAGCTACTGAAGAGGGTACTGCAGTATTGACTTTCCATCTGGCCATCAGATTCCACCAGAATCAACCTATACCCCAAAACACTGAGAACTTTGATAAGAGTGGTGCAGTCCCAACACCTGACACACCTCTCACACACTGTACATATATGCGCACACACACACATTCAGGAGCACTTGCATGCAGAATTATTGCACATATATGCACACACACATTCAAGCAGTCATATATACATACACGCATATGCACAAGTAGACACATAACATGCATGTATGCATTAACATGTAACTACATGCATTCATACAGGACCTTATTTCGTAACTTGTGTAGTTACTGCATTTGGGTGATAGAAGATCAGTCCTTTGCTTTTACATTGCAGTATGGGACTGTGTGGTTGGGTGATGTGGCCATTTCCACTCACTGAGCACAGAAGTTAAAAGCTATCAGCTCACCAGCACTGTGATTACACTCCAGACCACAGACCTGCCAACCTTGAGCCTGGAAAAGTGTTTTGGAGCACCACATCAGGAAGCCAAACACATTCACCTCCATTGCATGGTTGAACAGAACAGTATGCAAATGGTTTTTCCTTGAAAACAATACAGAATATGCATTACTGTGGATTCATGACTCACTAATATAGAATGTCCCTAAAGCACACCTCTGTCTTTGTTTACAACTACCTGAAAATAGAAGAATTATGGCTCTTTTTAACCAGTTACAGTACCTTCAGATATGCACTGAAAATACTGGGTTTAATTTGCAGATGAAGTGAACAGATAAGTAAATAAATATGCAAAAAGCAGAAGTCTGTGAAACATACCAGCACAAATAACTTACTATAAAATATCAGTAAAATAACAGCTCTGCCTGTAAATTTTGCTGCTGTAATAACATTCCACTATCCCGTTGGGACTTTTCCCTTCATCATTACAGCTAGAAGTCACTCCAAGACTAAGAGGAACCACAGGCAGACAGACAGACATACAGACAGACAGACATACACATACAGATGCCCACAGTCATATGTGTATTAACATGTCAGTTCCACTTGTCTCTGTAGTTGTTGTGGCACATGCATTTTTCAGTTAGCATTGTAGGCAGCTGATTTGGCTCATTGTAAGCCTGCTTGTGAAGTATACTGAAGAAAAGAGAACTTGACAGCGTAATGGTAAGACTGGTACAGCAGTGGCATTTGTTTTTATGTGACAAAACTGAAGATGCTTTCAGAGTCTGCATTACTGTGAAGAATGAAAAGCACACCCTCATTGACAAGAGAAAGGCCAGAGAAAAGCTTTCTGCCTTCTGTACTGAGCAAACCTATCTCAGCCTTGCCCCCCCCCCCCCACCCCCGTTCAGAATACTGTTGTGATGCTGGCCTGGCAGAGGTGTAGGGAGGAGCAGAAAGGGACGCTACTCCTATCTGGGTACTGTCTGTTACCTCAGACATCAGTGGCCTCATTCAGAGGCAGGCCTCCCTGAAGCCTATCAGCTATCAGCCCAGGTGTGAGCCATTGCTTTCATTAGGCTGTCAGGCTGCATAGCCTGCCATACGGGAGGAGAATTTTTGTTTGTTTCATAGGAGGTTTTGATTTTTCATGATGGACTTCGCTGTGCGGGGTTTTGTTATTGTGTATACCCATCCTGTGATTTTCTCTGACTTGACTTTGTATTCTTATACCATTTTGTGTTTACTCTTTCTAACCTTGAAGAGGGAAATAAAAAGACCATGGGCTATTTTTTATTCCTCCAGTTTTTGGTTTCTCCTTCCATTTGCAACCCAGCACAGAGACCACCTCTGCCATCATGTCACAGCTGTATTTAAGGTTTGTTGCTGCAGACTCTATTACCCATCATCCAATGTCATCCAATGACTTTGTTCTTAGTAGGTCCATAATGAATAGTTTGTCCTTGTGGTTCTCTCCTCTGAACCAGGTCCAGATGAAGCCTTTAGCATGACCTGAGTGTATTTACATATGGCATCTCCCCTACCGGAGGCATATGAAGTCATATGAGGTTTATATGTTCAGCTTTATTGTGATTTATGCTTAAAACCAATTTACTGTCCAGTTAACATGTGTATTTAGGTTACAGGCTATTATTCAACATTTGTATTATTCTTTTTATATTATTTATTATTCAGTTTTAATTTATTAAAGCCTGCATTGTCATTAACATTCTGTCTGTGATAGAAAAAGATATATAAATGGTTAAAACTAGAGACAAAATTAAGAGAATTATTAGCCATTGAATTATTTAGAATACTGCCAGCCTTGTTAACCAAGAAATCTCAAATTGTAGCATTCTCTTTTAGCACATCACATTGGGGAATGCAAATCATAAATTGTAATTCACTAAAATCAATATTAAAACTTAAGGAGGAGAACAATTTAGTAAATGTATATTGCACAAGTTTGGGTGTAATACGAAATCAGCACTTGAAATAAAGGCTTGCAGACAAACTTCAGAAACTTTGTGCTGCTTCGTATGCAGAAAGGAAAGAGGAAAAAGCAAGATGCGAAAATGTTTCTGATGAAATTGTTGCAACAACTGTTGCTTAACCGTGGGTCAAGACTGAGGGAAGCTGGGCTATGGGTACAGACAATTTTGTAATGCTGTCCCTGGACAACAAGCAGGAAATGTACCAATGTACACAGCAATCATAGGATCATAATGGCATCCTTCAACAACAACCCACACACATGCTTTCTGGAAAGAGCCCATAACCTTCTCATCACACCACAGTGCGGGGCACTGGAGGGTTCAGAGTAAACTGTATGTTTTAATATGTGACAGTATCATTTTGCATCCATTGATCTACAATTTATTGATGATTATAAACTATTTTGAGCTGAATTTACATCACTCCGCAATAATATTCCATCTCTGATCCCTCACAAGACATTTTAACAGATAGGTGTGTGGTCACAATGCTCTCCAGTGGTCGACTCCTCTTCACTCAGAAGAGCAGTAGAGAAACAGCTGCAGCTGCCTTTCAGTGCTATCCGTCTGAGGTTTATGACCCCACGGATTACCCACGGATCATGTAGCTTGTGATGTGGTTGAAAACCTTTGGTCTGTTAGGATTTCAGGCTGATTTCTGGTTTATTTTGTATTTACAACACCGTTGCATATTAAAGTATATCACTAATTAATTTTTCTTCTAGTTTGGAATGCTGGGGTCTTTTTCTGGATAATTTTCATTTTTCTTTAGACTGCATGAATGCAATATTTCAACAGGTTGCAACAGATTCATGAAGTTCTGCCAGACAACTGAGTGTTTTTAATTTTTTTTAAAGTTTGGATACATTGTTCAAAGAAAAGTTACGGAAGGAGGTGAGGACCCTGTTCTAAGCCATGAAGATAAAATATTGATATGGCTGATCTATTATTCATATTTTACTTTTTATTTCAAATATAGTTTGAGGGATTTCAAATGGACCAATAAGATAACATATTGCCAAGTCAATATTAAAAAAATTACTGTTGCTTGACTGCCACACATGACAAGCACAGAAAAAATATTTATATAGCAATTTGTATCATGAGAGACAAAGGCCCTCATTCATCCACACTGTATGTATAATTAGCATACAGCATGACAAGTGTGTCACAGGGTGGATCCAGCACAGTGTATGTTCTGAGCTTACTTGGTATGTCATCCAGCAAATCTCCACTTGTATTTCTGTAGTTAAGTCTATACTTAGCAAGCAAATGTTATTGTAATTGTTGCCCGATGCTTGTGTTTTTTTCCTATCAACTATTTATCAAAATTCCCAAAATCTTCAAATGACTCCTGCAAAGTTTTATTATTTCTTCTCTTCATCCTTTTCTACAGTAACTTCTGTACAATTTGTCACTGATATTGCCTGCATATATATATTTTTAAATACAGTACTCATTATATTTGGAGAACTCCTCTTCTGAAATGCCCACACAGTTACATCAGTTTGCCAGCCTGAAGGGGGCAGCGGTGTCCCTTTTTACTGCTGTGGAATTAGGAAACAACTTCAGAACCTGTCTGACAACTGACCTTCACTATGCTGTTTATCATTCTTTCTTTCTCATTACTCCATTCTCAGAGTTAGATGAGTTAGAGAGAGTTAGGACATCATTCTTTTGTTCAATGAAGTGCAGAAATTCAGGTTCTGCATGGTTGAGTTTGGCAGCAATCCAATGAGATTTTGTTCAACATGGTGGATGGTCCAGCATGCTCCTGGTGCACCTTGCAAGGGGTGGGACTTTAAAATCTCAAGGGAACAGCATGCTTATCACGATCTCATTTCATTCCAGATATTAAGTTGTTCCTTGGAGAAATTAAATCATCTCTGATAAGGAAATCCTTATCCCTCCAGATATGAAATGGTTCCCTCTAGATTCATATTTTACTGTCCACGTTTGCATAGGTTCTCCATATTAATTCTCCTCATTCTCGTCCCTTTTGGCTACTTATTATGCGATGAATAGTATAATTATTTTAATGAATGCTGAGGGCGCTTTAAAACCTACTTCACTTGCTGTCAGTTTAAATCCTGGTCCACCTTGAAACTTGCAAATTAATTCAAGGTGGGTTGATTTGCTCAAATGGTTTTACCTGAGGACCTAAGTTCTGCCGATGTCACTCGCATTTTATTGATAGTATTGCGTTCTCTTCCTGCTTACCTGAAGTTCACTGAAGACTGTTTATTTACTTAGGTGATATATTCACACAAATCAACAACCATAAAGACGACTCTCAGATACAGAGGCCAGTCAATGCCACCCAAAAAAAGGAACTTTAGTATAAGAGAGCCAACAATAACAACATGCATTCCAGACTTTATTTTTCCTTTTTCACACTTAATTTGATTCTTTCTGTTCCGACCAAAACTGAAACACCCAACCAAAATCAGCCCTACTTAATATGAACCTCATTCACAAACAAAGGAGGAAGTGGGTACACACATGAATCCTCCAATTCCCATGGCAACAAGCCTGTGCTCCTCTTCACACCGTAAATGTGACACAAATCAAATAGTGGAACAGGAACACAAAGTCAACATTCCGGTTTCTGTCAAGTTAATGCACCTGCAGGCCCCCAGCTGGCAAGAAGAAGTCGGTAGATGACATTGAGACTGATGAACTTAACCATCTTACTTCCCTGACAAGGCAGAGCACACCAGAAATAATTCATGACAGGACAGAACCACTGGGAATGGGTCCAATGGAACGAGTGCATGTTAATTCAAATCACTCGTCTAGCAAAGAAGGTTGAAGCAGACATGCCCTCTTAGATGTTACATGCATGTGGGACTATGATTAAGTGAATCACTTTAAGCAATTTCACAAACCAATCCTGGGACATCACATCAGAAGTACTGGGGAGTACTCTTTTCCATCTCCCACATATATTGGGTATCTATACAAGCCCCACATACATATACAATCCCAAACCTTGCTCAGTCTCACTTACAGCTGTGTTTACCGACTTTCCATGCTGCTGTACATTGTGCAGGTTGGTGACAAAGCTGTACAATGCAACTATTTGTGATATGTGTATGGTGTCTAGTGAGACTCATTTTGTGAGGTTTCATAACACAACTGAAGTTTCAAAAGTGCCGTATCCTTTATCATGCATGTCTTCTTCCTCAGCTCTTTACTTTAAAACATTTGGGATTTAATTAGGGCCCTGATCCTCATCATATTTCTCTACTTCTCCTAACAGCTCAACAGGTGGCAGTAGTTGACCAATATATATCAACTTTGGTTTGAAACATCAAAGAAGAAGAAATTTGATTATTTCTCTTCCACCTTTGTTATAATGGTGATGCTTAATATGGAAAACACAATAAAGAGAGACATGTGACACCAACACATAAACATAAACACTCAAAATAAAAAGGTTCTTGAAATTCTCTGAAGGTTCTTGGTGGGGCCACGTAGCTGCAGTTCTGTCAAGAAGTTGTATGAAAAATAAAGGTTCCAAAATGGGTTCATACCAAGGCTCCTCTGATGTCCTTTTCTAACTGAGAGCAAAAAAAAAGAAAAAAAAGGGGTTATGAAGAGTGCAAGAGTTCTTAGGATCATTGTCATCTGAAGAACTCTTTTGACTTCAAAGCTTGGGGAAATATTTGTGGTATTGTGAATTGTCTATGGGTGATTGTCCATTCCTCTTACCTACATTTGTATCCTATTCAAATTCAAGGCTATTCAGAAGAGTTCAATGATAGGCTGATCTGTGATTTAGATTACCACATTATATTTTTAAAATCAGATGTTAGATAAGATGACAAATGTAAAAACTGTCAGGCAAAAACAGTCAAAAAAGGCAAAGTTTGTTTCTGGTCACTACATCCACTTGAGTTGTGCTGAACATTGTTTAATGGTCTTGCACCTTGTCTGAAATGTGTCATGGATGCTTGTTGTTTTAGGATCAGATCCGGTCCAGGATTGCTCTCCTCTTCACTACCTTAATTGAAAACCTGCTCAATGAAACAAAAGATATTGAAAATGCTCAGAGAGTGATTATATGACAATAGGCACTGGTTCTTAACCTGGGTTCGATCGAACCCCAGGGGTTCGGTGAGTCAGTCTCAGGGGTTCGGCGGAGGTCAAGACACACACCCGACTCATATGATTCGTGATGACACGCCCCGCTTGGCCATCAAGAAGGGTTCGGTGAATGCGCATATGAAACTGGTGGGGTTCAGTACCTCCAACAAGGTTAAGAACCACTGCAATAGAGGTATCATAGTCATAGGCTTAATCCTGGATGAAATTATTGTAAGGACAGAGGTTAGATATATAATTATGACATGTTTAATGGTTATAAACAAATTATAACACAATAAAGATCAACAACGTCCAATTAACTGGTTCCATACACTACAGCACACTCCAAAATATTAGCTATAGCTGTCAATATGAAAAGTTGTGTCAAGCTTTTTCAGCATTTCAAGTAATGATGTCATGATGTTACTTCATGATTTAAATTAGCTTTAACAATACCTAAACAAGCAATTCCAACACCTGCTTGGATACTATAACATTAGTTTGCTAATTTGCATAGCCTACTTACTTTAACAAAGTGACAGCTCATTCATATATTTTGACTGAAATATTCTGAAATATTCCGCATAGCGGCACATGATATTGTTGAATTAATTTGATCCTGAAATGGGGAGCAGCAGATGACACTGTTTGAATACAGGCGATCCTATCTTTGAAGCAGTATGTGACGTGCCAGACCAAGCTCAATAACACGACTCCACCCAACTCCACTACAACTCGCAGCGACTTCTGCAGTTCGGGGAAACATGGCGATTGTTTCGCCCATGTAAAGTACAGTGGTGTTTTGGGAGTATACAACATGAAACCAACGTTCACGAAGTTGTTGATAACATCTTAGAGTTGTGAAGCTTTCACTTAACATACGTGAGGCATGGCAGTGTAGTTTATTGACAGGTTTACCAGGAAATGTTACTCATCTAGTTTAGCCAGCTAGCTACATTTTCGTAAAATCCATCGAGGCAAGGGAACTGATCTGCCTCTGAAGTGAGTAGTAAAAGTAAGTATGGAATGAAAGTGAAGAGACTTTTAAACATCGTATTTGACGCTTACAAGACACTGGCTCATGTGTTTGTCTGTGTGTACAGGTATTTTGGAAACAGAAGTGGAAGCCCTTTGAAGAGAAGGCTTTTCTTTGCCTCTGCTGTAACTGTGATCTGGACGCGGAAGATGGCCCAATCGCCGGTGGCAGTGCAGGTTCCAGGGATGCAGGTAAGGAGGCCTCACACCGATACCGTAATACTGACTGTGCCGACGGGTTAGTTTGGTACTAGCTATGTCCAAAGACTGGCACCGCATAAAATGTCTAACTACTTAAAACTCTGCGCTACAGCGTCAACGACTGTTCGGATCAGAGGAATTCAGGATGTTAAACTTAACCTTACGTTAGTTATCCAAGTTCGTGTCAGTTTAAGTTCTCGAGTGTATACCTTGGTGACGTTAGCCAAAACAAGCAATAGTAAAGTAGAGCGAGTGCTAGGTAGCATACCTATAATTCATAAAGCCAAGTGCACTTCGCTTATGATGTGGGGTGTGTAGTGATACAACGACCTTGCTCGCTATTTTGCTAAGCTAACAAACTGACATTACATAGTTTACAAACTCGGCCAATGCGTCTATTAAGTTGTCCATTTAAATTTTTGGCGATAGCTTGCAAGTTAAGCGAATGGTTTGACTTTATCTATCATACGTTAACTCGACTCGTTACTTGGCTAGTTAGTCAAGTCAGCTATTCATAGCAATCCAGCTACCAGTCAATAGCTGTATGCCGCGTTTACTTGTGCTAACATGAGCTACCTCAAACCTTGTAATACGTTTATATTGATAACGTTACTGTTTTTTGTCGATTCAAAGCTCAACATTATTGGCAAATGTTAGCTAGCAAGGTAACGCAGTTGAGGTCATCAACCAAGAACCAATTTACCTCGCACAACATTAGCTATCCTGCTAAATAAGAGCTATTTAACTTGGTAGCTGTAGCGTTAGTAATGTTAGTAGCATCCCAGTCACGGTGCGGTAATTGCCTAACCTGAGTTAGACCCACCAGCGTCAACAAAAACACAGACCACCCTCTTTGGCCAAGTTCAGTAACGAACAAGCTGGCGTCGGTATTGATGTCAGTGTGTGGCAGTTGGCTGTGACGACCTTAGCTAGGTAATGATTATAGAGATGTCTAACAGTTTGTTAGACGTAAATCATCACTCAACATAACTCATACTCTCAGGTTTATGGAATTCATTTCCAGATTATGGTGCTGCTCCAGCACTGGAGTGCGTTCGCTGTAATTATTGAATGCATCCATCGAAAAAAAAAAACAACAATAAAGAATAGATTTGCTCTCTGAAAATCATCTTTACCAAGTGTAAATGATGTTTCATAAAGAAAGAATATGTATGTTGATGACAAATACCTGTCAACGACGTGTACCATGCCTAAAGCTAAGCGGATGTATACTATTAGTATGCGTATTGGCAATAGAAAGCTAAGCTGCTCCTGGAAGTTAAGTAGGAGACCGAACTACCACAGAACCATACAAAATCCGACCTGTATCACTGTTCAAGTGCTTTGCCACAAGATGTGTTATCAGTACCACTACAACTGCTTATGCTAATAATAACAAGTATAGCAATATCAGCAATTATTAGATTAACTGAAAGTTATTGAAAAGCGACAGATAGAATGAGAAATGGACCAGGCTGTTGTTTTCAGGTTATTCTTGCCATTTCATAAAACGACAATGGCATCAATAAGGGACAACGAAAGGGGAGATGTGGTTTTTTAGAAGCTAGTGGCATCTGACTACCCAATTCATAATGCTTTAAGCACTGTAAAAAAATATGTGTTCATCAATATGACACACAATGTACTGAAAATGGTTTATGTAGTAGGTATGTAGTATATCATTTATATAGGCGTCCTCCTGTTTTTGTTTCATTTGTGCTCCCCTGTAAAACTTTTTTCCTTGAAAAGTAAGTAATTTTGATTGATTGCAGGCCATAATTATTAAATGGGAGGTGTATTGCCATATTTTTATGTATGTATGCCTGGCATTCTTGCATTTTATGTAAGGCTAAGACTATAAGCTATATTAAAGAATTAAGAAGTCAATTTCAAAGTCAAAATTCAGTGTGCATAGTTGCATCGCAGTGCAAAATATCAAGTTAAATGTTCTTGGTTTTGCCAGAGGGCAACAGGAGAAAAGAGGGCCAGAGGAGAACAATCATTAGGAAAGACCAAACGTATTGGTCTTCTAAAACAAATCATCTCAAAACAATATATTCAGATCTGGAATATATCGTAAATGTGGTGACCGTGACATTGCTCATTAGCTATGTAAGACAAATTTATTAGAGCAAACTTAGAACTCATTGATTAAAGGGATTGAAGTGGGTATTTTCATTGGTCATTACATTCCATATTAGTTTGTTTTATGCATCAGTTAACACGGACATTTTAGTATTTGTGTGATCTCTGATTGATTTACATCATAAACGTTACATTATAGCTATATAGCCGATGCTTTTACCCAGAGTGGCTTACAGTTGATTGGACTAAACGGGCCAATGTTGGCTTAAGGGCCTTGCTCAAGGGCCCAACAGCTGCACTGCACTGATCATATCTTGGCTACACTTAGCCTTTAGCCACAAACCCTCAGCGTCCCAGTCAAGCACTGATAATTGTGGAACTAAGCTACTAATAGCCAATGAACCCTAAAGTCAAAGTTTTGAAATGATACTAGTGATACTAGTGGAAATCCATTTGACATCTTGTGCAGTAATATTGAAGCTAACTGATATTATCTGTGGCAAGCTCTAGGTTCGACCTACAAATCTACATAGTTGCAGTTGCTAGGACAGTAAATGGGCTATAAGTTAAGTGTTGGAATTGAAGTAACTCCAATTATTTTGAGAAGTTTAATTCAGAGCCCCTGTCTGGTACTCAGATGTGATTCTTGTTCATTTCTTTGCCTCTCAGAACGTAAATTGAAATGAGCTTTCATTAACAACATTTCCAGAGGAACAATTCTTATACTCCCAGCCTTCAAATCAATATTCTGAGAACTGATGTTTTCTTGCTTTAACCTAGGCTGTATAAAGAGGACGATCTTTGCAAATTGGTGGTTGAAACTGGATAAGCTTGCAGTAATTAGTGTACTCCCCAGGTCCCAGTAATGTAAGGTTGTGTAAACTTGTGAAATACTATGGTGTGAGTGACAGCTGAGGTTTATTTATGGATGCATTCTGTTTGGCTTCACAGCAGATCTGAAGACTCTGTGTAAAGCATCTTACTGGTCGTAGAGTCTGTGACTTGCCTGACATCGTCCACTTATAAATGGAGGACCGTTTTGCAGTAACCACAGTGTGTGGATGATTTGTTATATAAACTGCTGTGAGAATTGTGTCATATGTAAATCTCTGAGAGGGTTTGGTGTCTCTCCTCATTTTGTATGGTCTTTGAGATCTTCCTGGATTCCTGGCTGTTACTTTGGTTTCATCCTCAGTCTTCTGTTTGCTTTGACCCTGGGATAGGGAGTTTCAACAGTATGCTGCTGTAGATAGTTTCTGTGGCTGTGTAAGAGATGGATGTTTTACAGCATGAAAAGAAGAGGCACTCTGTGTATTTTTGGCTCTTTTGGGCTAACCCAAGTCTCAGTGGGTTTGTGGGAAATTTTCCAGAGCAGGCTGAATGGCACTCATGGTCCTGCTCGGCTGAGGCAGAAGGAACCGGGCGTGGCACGCCACAGAAGGCTGCAGTGCGGCTGTTCCTCTGTTTCCATCTGGTAATTAATTCACCATTGCAGGCCACGGGCCTGCCCCTCCCTGATGTCCTTTCTGAGGCTAGCCTTGGCCTGCTCACATAGATCCGAAGTTCCACATGAGCAGCGCGTTTGTGATCCGTACCAAACCGCGCAGCTGACGAGTCTCTCTCTTCCTCCAATGACAGCCACCCCACCCGCCACCCACTTTCCCAAGGGGGGGTCCAAAGTCTGAGCCTGTCCTCATGTCCATCTGGATTGAACCTTGAACCTTGTGCTTGACTGAGCGGGGGTCATAAATCAACCGAATGCACTTTGTCTGTTAGCACAGGATGGAGCGGTCTGGATGGGGAAAATACCTTGTAGCGCTGTTTGCTCAACTTCCTTTTGGCTCCTGATCTGAAGAGTAGCAAAGTGAAAACCATGAAGTCTATTCACACGCTTGAAGTTTGATTCTGAAAATAGGGTTACTTCACTGAAGTCATGATTTCCTTTGCTTTGTGTTATTTTTGGCAATCCGCATTACTCAGCTAGCAGTTTCACTAATTATTTATTATTTATCATTTATTTATTTTTTTGGATAAAATGCTCTGATATGCACAAGCAAGTTTGTTGACAGATTTTGAAACCCATCTAGTTCATGCAATAATTTGCTGGAGGACTCGAAAAGTTGGCCATTATCAGAACTGAACCCAGTGGTTCTAGGCCCCCTGCTCACTACCAGCTTATTGTAGTCAGCGTGAGCTGTTGACAGCTGTCTGATAATCCAGTTCTGGTGTGGTCCTTTGGTTTGTGATCTGTCCCTGTGATCACAGGCCTTCTGCCCGGAGCGCAGTGAATTGACCTGTTCTATTTAATTGTGGCCATGAAGCTGTCAGGGGTGTTGGTTTGTATGTTTTGAATGTTTAGTAGTCTTCATGGTAACGCCCATCAAATTGAATGCGGTGCTGTGCTCACCAGCACACCTGCCCAGGTGTCTTACCTGCTATTGGGCAGGAAATGGCCTGTACGTCAGCGACAGCTGCTCACCAGGGCCACTGCCCCACTGTCTGTCTTTATGCAACAAAGGAGTCTCTGAAAGCGGAGTGTAGAGTTTCAGCGTTGTCTCAGGTGAGTGAAAGAGGGAGGGAGGGAAGGAGAGGGAGCCGATCTCTGCGCTCTCTTCCTGTTCCTCAAACGTTGAGCAACGGTGACAATGTTAATGTCACTGCCGGGCGTCGCTGACACCGTGACACGGCCGTTTCTGGCCTCGTCGGGTGGTAGGGAAACATGTCGTGTCGTTGCAGTGAGGTTGTGGCAATAACTGAACACTGCTTGGGTCCCATGGCTGTGCGGCCCTGCAGCCTGTGCTGTCCCTGTGAGTGTTGTGTGCAAGGACCTATGCAGATGGTGACCAGTCAGAGCCTCGCCCCTGATTACATCACCTGTCCTCTTAAAGGCAAAGCTGCAGAAATGCCTCAACATTTTTAAAACAATTAAGAAATGAATTCCATTCCTTTTATCTCAGATAAGCAGACATGCCCACAGATGTACACACAGACTCAGACTCATAAAAACATGCACACAGGCACAAATTTCAGCACTGGGATGGTAGGGGGAAGGGTTCAGTGTGTTTACTCCAGTATGTGGCGGAAGAGAGAGACATGAGGCCTGCAGTGTCAGCTGATAGAGGTTGGTGTGTGCTCTCTGGGGTCAGGCATGTGCTCGTGTGTCTTGGAGGGGGGCGAGGCCTCTAGCAGTGCCGCTGCGTGACTCTTTGACTCTTGCTCTTCTCTCAGCAGAGGTGTATCCATTCCAAACAAACGGCAACTATTTTTATTGGGTGGGAGGGGGGGATTTGGCCTGTTGCATAAGTAAGCCTCAGTGTTTGCAGAGTGCCTGGTTTCTGCTGTGGGTTCAGTGACTGGCTGATAAGAGTGCACAACAGCTCTGTTACTGCTTCAGGCCCCTGATGTCTTTATCAGGGCCTGCCTCTGCCCCTATCACCATGGCCACTCTACTCCACACACCACAGCAGCTCTTTTCCCATAACCTCCAGTGGCCAGTGGCAGTGGTGCTGTACTGTACAGGAATTTCGAGCGATGGGCTCATAAAGGAAGTAAGCTGAGGATGTGAGGGTAGCAGCGATGTCATCTGCTCTGTGATTGAATGGCTTTACAAGCCCTGCTCTCTGGCTTTTGGCTCTGGCTCTGGAGACTGTGTGTGTGTTTGTGCAGGAGAGAGTGAGAGAGTTTCTGCTGCCCCTCTCCTCCCTGAGCTCCAGGTGTCAGTGTGCAGGTGTATCAGTGCCCACCAGCCACCTGTCCTCTGTAAAGGAGATGCGTTGATCAGGCTTGGGGCGGAGCCCGCAGCATAAAGGCTCATTAATAAAAGGCAAAAGCGCAGGACAGGCTAAGATCAAAGGGTGCATCACTGCCACTGGAACAGGCTAGTCCAGCACTTCATTTCCTGCTCTGCTTCCCTCTGGACCGCTGGTGCCCCAAATCAGAGCAGTATGGAGTCTGTAATAGAGTAACCTCTTATTGTTGTGATTCTAATGTCAGAAATGATGTTTGACACAATTCTGCAAAACATATTCAGTTTCTATGCTCTGTCATCTTTTCACTGCTTAGTTCGGTTTTCTGACCCAAATAGGGAATGTCCATTCACAGTTGTGCTGTTATTCCGTTTCTACAGTATCCTCAGTCAATGCTGTAGAGCAACAGCTAGCATGCGTGGCCTACGATACGCATACAGCCAGTCACTGCCACACTTTGCCTTGCAGTCCATCAGCTGTGCTGTGCAGTCATTGCACCAAAGAACTGTCTCATGCTTGTTGCAGGCAGACTGCCAGCACCCAATTGATTAGAGGAGTTGCTTTTGCATAATGAGAGAGGAACAATCCTGCCATCCCTCCCTGTGTGTCATACAGCCAATTATGGGTCAAACTGTGGAGCCTCTGACCACACCTGCCCCTGGATTCTGTGTTGGTTTCTTATATGTCTAATCAGCCAGACCATGTATCCCAGCTTTGTGTTCTGGTTTTATCAGTGCACTTAATAATTGTAGCTTTTTAAATGAATATCAGCAATTACTTTGCTTGTGCAGTTCTGTTAATGGTGAATTTGTAATGGTTTCTGTCAGCGGTAGTAGATTGTGTATGATGGACTGGTATGGTTTTTCTGTCACTGACAAAATTGTGCAAGTGTATGATGCACCAGTAATGCAGTATATTTTACTGGTATATAGTGAAAAATATTTGTTTTATAAATTTAAAGCAATGAGCAGTGCCTGAATGTAATACAGAACATAAAAAGTGTTAAAAAACATGCCAAAATGTGAAGTGTTCTGGCACATTTTCAAATAATGTTTTTACAGCAATAGCAGCATTTCAGAACCTGCTTCGCCCCATTCATTATGCCAGATAAGGTCGTACATGATTATAGTGTCTAATCTGAACCTCAGGATGATTGTTTTGGTCAAGGTCTTATGGGTACACTTTTATCATATGCCAAAGGGAAAACATTGCATTTTGAACAGTGAAACTCCACAGAACCCCCTCTGTTAATTCTTCAAGCAAAGTCCCATTACTGGTTAGCGTGGCATGGAAAGATGCCTGGCTGAATTTAAACCTATACACACAGCCTGTTCATTGCTGCATGTTTCCTGTCATTATGGTAATGTTTGGTGTGACTGACCCCTCTCCCTCCCCATACCTCACCCCTCCAGAACAGCAGAGCAGACCCTGAGGAGCTCTTCACCAAGCTGGAGCGCATCGGCAAAGGCTCCTTCGGCGAGGTGTTCAAGGGCATCGACAACCGCACGCAGAAAGTGGTGGCCATCAAGACCATCGACCTGGAGGAGGCGGAGGACGAGATCGAGGACATCCAGCAGGAGATCACCGTGCTCAGCCAGTGTGACAGCCCGTATGTCACCAAGTACTATGGCTCCTATCTGAAGGTGAGCCTCCTGCCTGTCTCCAGAGAGAGGTGTGCCCCAGCCAGCCTGGTTGACAGGTCTCAGAGTGTAGACATGGGATTGCCCAGGTCTCAGAGTGTAGACATGGGATTGCCCCAGTCTCAGAGTGTAGACATGGGATTGCCCAGGTCTCAGAGTGTAGCCATGGGATTGCCCAGGTCTCAGAGTGTAGACATGGGATTGCCCAGGTCTCAGAGTGTAGACATGGGATTGCCCAGGTCTCAGAGTGTAGACATGGGATTGCCCCAGTCTCAGAGTGTAGACATGGGATTGCCCAGGTCTCAGAGTGTAGACATGGGATTGCCCAGGTCTCAGAGTGTAGACATGGGATTGCCCAGGTCTCAGAGTGTAGACGTGGGATTGCCCCGGTCTCAGAGTGTAGACATGGGATTGCCCAGGTCTCAGAGTGTAGACATGGGATTGCCCAGGTCTCAGAGTGTAGACATGGGATTGCCCAGGTCTCAGAGTGTAGACATGGGATTGCCCCGGTCTCAGAGTGTAGCCATGGGATTGCCCAGGTCTCAGAGTGTAGACATAGGATTACCCAGGTCTGAGTGTAGCCATGGGATTACCCCAGCCAGCCTGGTTGATGGGTCTCAGAGTGAAGCCATGGGATTACCCCAGCCAGCCTGGTTGATGGGTCTCAGAGTGTAGACATGGGATTGCGGATGTGGCTGAGCAGCATGCTTGTGGGAAAGACTGACTAGAGCAGGGTGTTTGATTGACGGGCCGCATGGTGTGAGCTGTGCTATGTCACCATACCTGTATTGTTGGCAGGAAGCTGTCGGACATGATTCAGGCTGGTAAAATTTGCACTTCAGTCACACTTTCCACCTCCTCCTCTCTGCTCTGTTTAGAGTATCCTCCCGACATGAGAAGAGTCAGTGTGAGATCATTGTAGGGAGGGGTCTGTATTTGTGTGTCACTGTATCTGTGTGTGTGTGTCTGTGTGTCACTGTGTCTGTCTGTGTGTGTGTCTCTGTGCCTGTGCCTGTGTGTGTGTGTGTGTGTGTGTGTGTGTGTGTGTCTGTGTGTCACTGTGTCTGTCTGTGTTTGTGTGTGTGTCTCTGTGTCACTGTGTGTGTGTGTGTGTCTGTGCATGAGAGAGAGAGAGCGTGAGAAAGAGAGAGGTATGAGTTAATGGTTAAGACAAAAAGAAGTGTGTGTGTGTGTGTGAGAGAGAGAATGAATGAAAGGTGTATGTGGTAGGGTGAGAGCACTTTGAGGAAGTGTGTATGTTTAGGTGTTTGTAGTGAGATGGATGCGACTGGTGTGTGACTTCACACATCCTGCCTCTTGGCACAGTGACTGTATTCAGGGCACAGTGGCCGTGTTCCGGACGCAGTGTCTGTGTTCAGGGCGCAGTGGTCGTGTTCAGGACGCAGTGGTCGTGTTCAGGACGCAGTGGTCGTGTTCAGGACGCAGTGGCTGTGTTCAGGGCGCAGTGACTGTTTGCAGGGCACAGTGACCATATTCAGAACACAATAACAGTGTTCAGGGCACAGTGACCTTGTTCAGAGCACAATGACAGTGTTTAAAGCACAACAACAGTGTTCAGGGCGCAGTGGCTGTGTTCAGAGCACAGTGACTGTTTGCAGTGCACAGTGACCATATTAGAACACAATGACAGGGTTCAGGGCACAGTGACCTTGTTCAGAGCACAATGACAGTGTTTAAAGCACAACAACAGTGTTCAGGGCGCAGTGGCCATGTTCAGAGCGCAGTGACAGTGTTCAGGACACAATGACCATATTCAGAGCACAATGACAATGTTCAGGTTGCAGTGAGCCTGTCATGGCAGACTAGGGACATCTGGGTGGAGTCCGGGTTTAAGCCACCTTCTGGAGAATATGAATATTATTTTTGTCAATTACAGATGGCTGTGGGATTCATGTTTAAATGCATTATGGCCAGCAGCTCTGATAAAAGCATAACTTAAGTTAGTTAGCTTGCAAATGGTCCACAGAATATAGTCATTTTTACAAGAGTACTGAAGATTCTGTCATGCAGGAAATTTTTATCTTTATTGTTTCCAGATCTTGTTTATTGTCCAGCTCTGTGAACTCTGACAATGTTAAAATAATTTGCCTGGTTATAGCTATTTGGCCACTGGTTCTCCATTCAGAGTGATGTGAGTGGCTGCAGCGCTGCTTTGTATGTGAATGCACCGTAACACTGTACCAGGCATGCCTTCTCAGACACATGCATTTTCACAATGGGGAGTTAGTCAGTCAGCAGATGAACGCTAACGTAGGCCATATCCAGAGCGACTGGCAAAAAGCGCCTTCTGGACCCCAAATGAGAGAGGGTGCGGTGCCACTCCTGGACTGAAAGGCATGTGTAACACTGTACACTTTCTGCCACACATGCTCCCTCTAAGCTGCATCCAGTGCCTGGTCTTGTTATGGTTTACCACAACTATACTACTAATGAGGTCAGCCCTGTTACAGCATGCAAATACCTGCTGCCCCATGCAAAAGCTCACACTCAGGCACACCTGGGCAAAAGCATGGGCACCTCTCTGGACACTAACACAGGCAAATCTTTGCACATAGCTCTTAAAATGGCCCGAGTCAGGAGAATCAACCCTTTGTCTTCATTAGGGCTGAACGGAATGGCTTGGAGCCTTGAAGTTTTGTTCGCTGGTTATGGATTCAGATAATCAATTTAACATTTAAATGATTCTGTGATTTATACCAAATCATTTTTTTTTAAATAGGAGTACCATGGATTGCAGTGGATGCCAGCTGGAAAAAGCATTGTAATCACTCAGTTAAAGTGACCCGTGCAGGGTTTAATTGTACAGTTACAGTCGAGATCTGTGCTGTGTGTAGCCGCATGGAATGTTGTTGTGCAGGTGAGGCTTTGTGGAGCACAGGTGGAGCAGCAGTAGCAGTGACTGTCAGCTGTGATAGCCTTTTACATGGAGTATGATGGCCTCAGCGGCCAAACCCAGCAAGGCAAGGGGCTGCTGGGAGTTTAAGGAGCTGTGTGTGTGTGTGTGTGTGTGTGTGTGTGTGTGTGTGTGTGTGTGTGTGTGTGTGTGTGTGTGTTTGTGTGTGTTTGTGTGACAATGATTTAAACAGTAACGCATCCTGGTAAATGTTTTCACGAAGCAGAAAGTATTGTAGACATCTCTCTGTGAAGGAAACATTTCTTAGACCACATTTAAGATGTCTTGCAACATGTTTGTTGAAAATATTGTGATAAATGAGATTAATTGTGAACGCTAAAACAGGAGCTTCAGAGGCGCAGTATGTAACTCTTTGCCCAGTAGTATGAGATCACATCAGTGCCATTAATCCTTTAAACCCGTAACATGATGTTCAGTAATCAACTTGTGTTTGTTTTCAACTTGTATTTGTATATCTACATTTGTGAATACATAAAAAATATTGGCATAAGTACATGCAGGTTTGTGAATGTATTAAACAATTGTTCAAATCTGTAAATATGCATACCATAATCCACAAGTTTGTATTGGATTTTGTTGTTGCACATCATCTTTTGAGATTGTGTCAAAAATTACATCCCCAACATTTCTGTGGATCAAATTGGATTTGTGGACTTGTTCACTTGTGACTTTCGTTTTACATTTGTGGATGCATAGTGTTCTATTTGTGACCCTGTAATGGACTTGACAGTGCCATCTGATTAGCGAGTGACCAGTCATTACCTAAAAACTTTGAGCTATGCAATGGTACATTCTTTCAAAACTGTAAAAATGGTTGGTGTTTTTGTTTGCAGCAGTAACCAGAGTTTTCATGTTCTGTTGAACGGCCCAGCTTTCATGAGCAGTGGATCCACTTCATACGGAAAGACTGCAGAAGCTATTGTTGCCAACATTATGTTGTTAATCATATTATCTTACACAGTACTAAAATGCTTCAATTTGTAAATGAAGCTTGAAAACTCTAAGAGAAGCCTCAGAGGGCTGATCTAGATGGGTGATTCTCATTGCAGCTTCATAGTATTAAAGTGGAATTTGAACAAAAACTCAATTTTTAAATAGTAAATGCCATTGTTAAACAAGGCCCATCTTTTGCCTATATGTTTTCGAGAACATATGGTCAATTTCTGATAATATTATGAAAATTCCAATGGGCTGGGGTAGGGGCAGACCACCACTGCAAGATGTATTTAAGAGAAACACTGGGACATGTCTAGGCAAAATTGCTAAAGAATGCTGTTTGAGAATATTAATGGGCTGGGGAGCAAAAGCTTGTTCCCCATAAGGACAAGTGTAGTAAGCTGTTTTATGAAAAATAGCTTAACATAAAAAAGTCAGTGAAGTGAACTAGCTTGTGTTGCCACTGTGCCAGGTGGTGAGAAGAGATGAAAACAACAACCGAAGGGATAAACAAAACTAGCTGCTTTAATTCCCCTTTTTAGGGTAGAAAGGAAACATAAAAGTACACTTTGAAATCGTAACCAAAAATAACAAATCATGTTTGAGGACTTGCACAGCCAACTTTAATCGAAGGAAAAAGTCAAAGTGAAACCCAAGAAACGTTTCCTCGGCCTGCTAGGCTGTGCTTCTGTAAAAGGCCTGATGGAGGTAATGGTCGACACATGGGCTGATTGTAAGTCGTCCTCAGGTGAGGCCGCCTGTGAGTAAGGCAGGCTCAGTGCTGTAGCCTCCCCAGGCTCAGGCGGGGAACAGGAACACTGGCAGCAGCCGGATGGGAGGGACAGAAAACATCTGCGTTATTGTTATCTTTATCTGTATGTGAAAAGGCAAACATTAAGCCCGAATGGATCATACTTTCCATTGATAATAAATGTTTGATGTCACCGTTAGTAATCCGCAACTTTCAGTAATCCGAGCCACCCCCTGGTGGTTGAATAATTATGTAATGAATTATTATTATATATTTTTATTTTGTCCAAAAGTAAAGAAATATTTAATGTAAATTTAATTGTGTTGAATTTTCCTGATGGCAAGGGATGGGTCCGATGAGGATTAATGAAACCATTAAGGCTGATCTCAGAATGGCGTGTTTAAAGAGACCACTGTCAACACTGCAGTCCCAGGCACTGCAAACAGTACTTAGTCTGGACTAAGTATTTAATCAGTGACAATGTACAGATCATGGCCTTCAGTATCATTAAGGAGAGATAAGCACCATCCGTTAATATGAGACTACCTGACAGGTTCATTTTCCCTTTGTGGGAATTTCTGTCTCGTCTTGTCTGTGCTTCTGTGTGCGTGTATCAAAACGATATGCAAATACAGCGAATGCAGTACATATCTACACAGGATGGCTCCAATTCAGAAACTTGTTTTTTTCAGTGATTTTCAACGACATACTTAGTTTTGTCAGATCTCCACCCGAAGATGGGTTGTTGCAGGTGTTTCATTTGGAACTTGTGACATTTCACTCCGTTGTTGTAGCTCACAAAAGATAATTAAAACGGCGAGCCCTGCCGTCTGCTCCAAGCCCAGAGTGGCTCAAAGAGGCACTTGTACTGACATCTGTGCTGTTTCAGTTATGGGATGTGTGTATATTGGTGTCATATTTCATAGACACAGTGTTTAGAATAAGTCCGAGAAAAACTCATCTCAGATTGTCTCACCGATCAATGATTTGAATGTGTGTAATTCTATACCATGGAAAAGTGGAACTTCACTGCTTCAGTGTATATCCTGGGCCTGGGAGCAGAGTGGATGGACACCCTACTTGGCTTCAGTCTATTCACTCATTGCATCAAAAACCCTGGCTGTGAGTGTTGTCTGAAGTGGTATCAGATTTACTGGTGAATCCATCATGCTGTTTTGGTGACACTTGGACCTCTTGTGACAAAATTGAAACTGAGAATATTATCACATTGATACAGAATGATTTATGGTGTTGTGTTTTTGAGTTTGTACTGTTGCAGAAATGGAACCCTTGGAAGTGTCTCGTAATCCCACAAGATTGACCCATTACCTGAGAAATGCCAACAATCACTTTGGCTGTGACACGTTTTGTGACACACATTATTGGCCACATACGTATCACTTCACTGTCACACTGAAGCACTTCTTGTATAGCTTCTTGCATAGCTTGCTAACTATACATTTTTGGTTATATTTTCTTTTTATGGATACATTTCTTTATGATTATCATAGTATGTATAAATATGATTTAGCCAAGTTGCAAGCGGACATGTGAAGTGATACACTGAGGTAGTGAATGTTTTCTTACATCTCCCAGCGTTTTCCTTATCAGGATTAAATACTCAGCATTTATTTTCAAAATTGTGAGTATACCTGACTAGGTACTGAGCACAGAGGAATGGAGCATGACAACTGGCTAACTAGCTACGAACCTGATTTCACTTGCAGAATGTAAAAAAAAAAGTGAATTTGTCCAAGTACAAATAATTTGGTCTAATAATATGTATAAACAAAAAGGTATTGTAACATAATGCTGGTCTGAAGTTGAGGAAATGAATGCATGTCAGTGACGACACGTTCTCTTCCCTCAGGGAACAAAACTGTGGATCATCATGGAATATCTGGGAGGAGGTTCAGCTCTGGATCTGGTGAGGCCAACACCTGTCCATCATATCGCTATGTCAGCAGTCTGTCATCACAGACACCTTCACTGTGTTGTGTTTCCACCCATTCATTGTGCTCTGTGTTTGTGTGTGTGCGTGTGTGTGTGTGTGTAGCTGCGTGCAGGCCCTTTCGATGAGTTCCAAATCGCCACCATGTTGAAGGAGATTCTTAAAGGCCTGGACTATCTGCACTCCGAGAAGAAAATCCACAGGGATATCAAAGGTATGCGGGAGGGCGTGTGTGAGCTTGCATGTGTATTAACCTTTGACTGTTTGTACGTGTGTGTGCATGTTCATGTGTGCCACCCTTTGTGTATGTTTATGATATGTTTACATGCATGTCTGTCTACATGTGCGTGTGTGCATTTATGAGTGTATGGTATATATATGTTTGCGAGTGAGGGAATGATGGTGTCTTTGAACCCACAGCTGCGAACGTGCTGCTGTCGGAGCTGGGCGAGGTCAAGCTGGCAGATTTTGGCGTTGCTGGGCAGCTGACGGACACTCAGATAAAGAGGGAGACCTTTGTTGGAACACCCTTTTGGATGGCCCCCGAGGTCATTCAGCAGTCTGCCTATGACTCCAAGGTGAGCGCTTGTGTACCTTTACTCTGCACTCAGTGACCACGCTCCTGTACTGTGTTCCACGGGTTGTATCTTCACTCTACTAAGTGAGTCTGGATGGGATTAGGATCTATTCTGTTCTGATTGAGTTCAGTGTCAAGCCTCTTTGTCAGATGCACACATGCGCACACATTCTGGTCTTAGATGCAGTTCTAGCAGCTGGGTGGGTCCCACAGAAACATGAGATTTTTTGCAGTTAATGGCCACCCATGTAGTGGGATGGCCACAGTCAGGCAGTGGTACATTTCTTAACTCATTCTCAGTAAACGGGGGAGTTATGTATGCGTGTGCATTGGGTGGTGCTCAATAAATAAAGGTTTCAGATTTTTTTTTTTTTCCTCCCCCCCATAGGCAGATATCTGGTCACTTGGCATCACTGCTATCGAGTTAGCCAAAGGGGAACCTCCCAACTCGGACATGCACCCGATGAGAGTCCTATTCCTCATTCCCAAGAACAACCCCCCCACCCTGAACGGCGAATTCAGCAAGACCTTCAAAGAGTTTGTGGACTCGTGTTTGAACAAAGACCCTGCCTTTGTGAGTATCAGGAGATTGTGAGCTGCAGACCTTATTTACTCTGCTACAGCGGGGCACAGGCTGGCGTAAGCCTGTGGCTGCGTGTGTTTCCACACTGTCACAAGTACAGACTCTTGACCCTGAGCTGAAACCTCCACTATAATCAATCAGACATGCTACACTGCTGCTGTTAGCTCTCTTGACACAAAAGCATTTCTGTAGGACTTTATTGTAATGCATATGCCCATGCTAGTGGCGCACACACATATAAATGGATATGTGTATGTGTATACATATTTATATATACAATAATAAAAAATAAAGTAGTAACAGTAAAAGTGCACATTGCTGTGAAAATGGGTGCTCTCTTTCTCCTCCAGTTCTCCTCCTCCTGTTACTTCCTGAGGAAATAGAACTTCTGCTACATGGATGGCACAGCACTAAATGTGAAACATGACTCTGGCTTGAAATAATGCTAAAACAGAAGATATCACCTTTTTGCCTTTTATTATTAACCTCTATGAGAGGTTAATAATAATGACTAATGATTTTGTTCCATGTCTGTTGTACCATATACTTATTTAAACTTAAATACTGGATTTAATTTGACGGAATAATTCCCTCTGTGTTTTCTTTACATCTTCACATTACGTGTAGTTGAAGTTGTGTGCCACCTGGTGGCGATATGCTTTAACATTAGTTAAATTTCAATTATCCTTCAGGAGTGAGACCCTGCCCCCTGAAAGGTTAATTCACACAGAATAAATATGGCTCTAGTAACGCCTATCAGGTATTTAGGACAGGAGAGATGATGGGCTTTATTCATTTTGGGGAAATTGTATTATTATAGCATTTTTATTTGCCAAAATTGGGTCAAATTTTGTGGCTCTTTCTAGAAATGACTGGCTGGTATATGTAGAATACATGTTGTAAATAATTTCCTCTTGTTCTTGAATGAAGTCATAGACTGCCTTGCTGTTTATAATATGGTGACAGAGTGATGTTCCTGTTTAAAAGGCAGTCACGGTTTAGTTCCTCTTTTATACACAGTTACAGAATGGCGTTCTCGGTTCCAGCCTGGTCCCTGGCTACCGTTGCTGTTTAGAACACAATCATAGAGCGCTGCTCCTTATTGGTGGCTGTAGTTGTCAATACAATTGAGACTCCTCTTCTTCCCCTTCAGAGGCCAACAGCAAAGGAGCTGCTGAAACACAAGTTCATCGTGAAAAACGCGAAGAAGACATCGTACCTGACAGAGCTCATCGACCGGCTGAAGCGTTGGAAGGCAGAGGGACACAGTGACGAAGAGTCGAGTGATGACGATTCAGACTCGTGAGTTAGAGCACAACGCAGACGACCATAACACTCTCAGACACTGACACTGTCAATAACCCTTATACAGGCTGCCAAAGTGTGACTGTTCACACTGCCTCTGTAACACAGGCAATATATGATGTCAATATACCCTCTCACTGTAACTGTTAACATGCTGTCCCTGTCCTAATTACTACACTTTTACTTCCTGTCAGAAAGTACCGCTGTTACACAGACTCGCCAGTCCTGTGAAAAACCTACCCTTTAAGTCCTGTCCCCTCATGTCCAGATAACATTTGCTGTGTGCACCTGAGAAAGTTTCCAATCCTTTCTTCTCTCGCTGAAGCTGTTCCAGTATATTTGAAAATGATATGTGAACACTTGTAGATGGGGAAAAAAAGGACTCAAGCACCCGGTATTGGCGCTCACCCCCGATTCCTGAGTGTGCATCTCATTGCATGAACCGCCTGGAAGCCCAGTTTCTTGACATTTTTTTTTCTCTGTCCATCAAGTCAGTAAGGTATGCTTGCTAGCTTAGTTGAGTAGTTGGCTGTATTTATAGTCACTGTTAAACAGTTTGATAAACTGTGCTGCAACACGAAATCTTGCCGACTGATCGTAAGATACATAAGATACATCGTTCCTTCCCTCCATGTTTTTTAAAGTATTTTTCCCACATTGCCCATTGCCTGTTCAAGTAATGCCCCTGTCCAATCACATTACAAGCTTCGAATTTTCTCTGCTGTACCACAGGACTCCCATTTTAATGTCAGCCTCTGGTGTACAGACAGGGAGGAGTATAGCAGTGCTGAAAGTGGCTGCAGACTATTCTCCAGTCACAAAATACCCATGCTCACTTGCTTTTGAGCATTTTAGCGTTTTCATTTTATTACACTCTAAGTGTTCTGTAAATGTCTGAAAATTGTGCGTACTTTATGCTCAGAATGAGCTTTTATTGGCTTTTTGGATTGATCTTTGGAATTCGATAGCACTTTAGGCAAATATCAGAGTTATTCTGATGCCTCATGGAAACTGCTGGTATCCTAAGCCTGGCCTGACCATTGGCTTTCGCAGGCGGTTAGCTATCCACCCCACTCTTGACTGTTTGGATGGCCTTGTTGACCTTGTTGCTGGCCCTTTTTTGTTTTTGCTTAAATTCAACTAGTTGTCCCATATGTTTGAGCATAAATATAGCTCAGGCTTTATCGTTAATCTTCATCATGGGTTCCAGTAGCTGTGTATTTGACTACATAGAAATTGATATACAATTATTTGACGTTTTGCTAAATAAGGCTTAAGAAGAGGAAATAGACATCCTGTAGCGTAGAAATTAGTGTGCTACAGGTTACTGGAATTGAACAAATTCTGCAGACACTTCTCATTACTCAGTGTTCATTCAGTTGTATGTTCTCTAAATCCCTTAAAATGCTTCAGTGCTTTTAATGTCTTATGTATGTTATCTGCCAGTCTTTCATTCTGATGCTTCTGTTGTTGTTATACTTTGGTTAATCCCTTTTTATTTTCAACTCAGTAAAGAAATTTGAAATGCAAAAGAGTACAGGAAACTACATAAAGTTAGTAATGCTCAAGTGGAACGCAGCAAGTGGGCGTGTTTAAGTTAAAAATGGGTGTGGTTCTGTTTTCAGAGAGTCAAGTAACAAAGAGAATGACGTATCGCCAGAATGGTCATTCACGATTGTCCGCAAGAAAAAACCATCAAATGGAACGGTGAGAATAAGTGTGGATTTGGGGGGGGGAGGGGGCAGGGATTTTGTCACATATGTGGAGACAAGGAGAGGTTGTGAGGGCTTTCAGGATGGGAAAGAGGTGGGTTTGGGTAGGAAAGAGGGTGAGGTTGTGGGGTTGGATTGAAGCAGGTGGGTGGACAAAGGAGAAGTTTGACGGTGGGGTTGGGTCGCTGTGCTGGAACCTGTGGAGTAAAATGGTATCATCTGCTTTCAGGATCAGGACCTCATGAAAAAGTCCAGCAACCTGTCCAGTGTAATTGCACCTGTGTTCACGGAAGTGAGTCACTTCTGCGTCAGTCACTGCTCTCTCTTCACCCTCTGCTCTGGGTCTGTTTCTAATGAAATACAGGATATATGGATATCTAATATAATAATAACCCCCCCCCCACCCACCTCCCCAAAGTTGCAGCACCAGAGCAATGAGGAGCAGCGCAGCGTCATCGAGGAGCTGGAGAAAAGTATCCGCATGGCTGAGGACCTGTGCCCTGGCGTCATCGATCACATGGTCAACCGCATCATCCACACTTTCCAAAGGTGAGCAGGCCACAGGTATGTCCAGCAGGTGCTCTTAATTCACAGGGAAAATAGTGTGAATAATGTGTTTGATTGTGTGTGTGTTCCTCTGGCAGGTTTCCAGCAAGCTAATGGCGCAGGCGGTGACGTACCCATACCCCCAGCCCCAGCCCCAGCCCCAGCCCCAGCCCCAGACATGGGACAGCGTAACTCACCTGTATATTTGTGAATATCATATCAGGAATAGAAGCACATTTTAGAGTTTTGGTTTAAATATATATCTTTACATTTTTATGTCAGTCTCACATTGGTGGGAGAGGCTGATAAGAGCATTGAAACGGAATGCTTGTGCAGGAATATGCACTATTAATGTTTTTTTTTTTCCTTATTGTTATTTTTTTTTTAGTTATATAGGTTAAGTTGGAGGTTAAACTATGTATTAAAGTTTAAACACTGATCTTCTGCTGCGCATAAGACACTCTGTTCAGACATGTCTGTATATGTTAAACCTATATTACTCTTGTTTCACTGGTATAGGAAATATTTAAGTAAGAGAGATGTGACAATCGGTCAGTCTGGAGGCCAGGCTCTCCGGTGCCTCCTGGTGAACCTCCTAATGTAGGCCACACTCTGTTGTGGATTACACAACCTGCTGTACAAAAACACAAAACATGCAAATCTAGCTAATCAGAAAAAAAAAATACCTCACAGTTAACCGAACGCAGTCCAGAGAATGTGTGAGACTAGCAAGTAATGATCAAATGGGTTTCTGTCTTTGGGACTTAAATGAGAGCTGGTTAACCCTGTCAGAGCTGCAGAGACATGACAGGTGTGAGAGCTTTACAGGGCAAACTTCCTTTGTTCACCCAATTAAATGGCCACCTCTGCAGCGTCCTTTGGATCCAGTGCAGAGGTTTTCATTTTTAAATGTTATATGTAGATTTTTTCATTTTCATAGAACAGGTCTAAAAGATAAGGGGATGTCTTTCTTTCGCCAATGGTGCAGTTGTCATATTTTTTAAACAAGCGCCTGATCTCAGCGTAAATCAAAAGTTACAAATACATTGCAATGCATCGTTTCCCTCCTTAGTAGTTTTTATTTGTGAAATCGCTCAGTCTTATATGACAAATTAATCTGCCAAGCTCTCAGCTGACCTCTAAACCAGCTCTGAACGAGGTGCCATTGCCGGTTTGGTGGTGACAGTGGCAGTGACACAGACCCCTAGTGGCAAGGAGAAAGTACGCCAACATGACATCCAACTGTGCCTAAAAGTAAAGAATACGGAAATTCTCTATTTTTTCGTCATGGTCATTGCATCTGAAATTGCTTTAATAGTAGTAATAAATGTTGCCAGACTGTTTGGAATTTTTGAAAGCAATAATGTTTGGATATATTTTTATATTTTCTGTACAACATGCAGACACAGAAAAGGTTTTGTAAATATCCGTAATCTGGGTTTTCTAAAGAAAATTGTTTTTGGGTATACTGCAGAGAAAGCTTTATTACATGTCCTGTAGAATCTCTAGTCTTAAGAATATGTTCTAATTTTGGTTTGGGTTTTAAGAATAAATATTTAAATTGTGAGTTTACATAGTGGTCTTGGTCATTTGACTTATTCCCCATGAACTGATGAGTGTGGTCACAGACAGGCCGGTGTGTTCAATGGTTTAAAAATAGCTCACAGAAGGTCACAGAAACATTTGGGGAACAGGTTTGATTGTGCCAGATAAGCCAGACTCCAGACTCTTCTCACAGAATGATTTAATGACGCCTAGAATGTTTTAAGTAAATGAAGCGTACTTATCATTACTCTAATCGTACATAAACATTCAGGCGGCCTGCCAGTTCTTGTCAGCAGCTTCTTTGAATCGGATGTAAAATGAACACAAAAAACAGCACCATTGTAAAAAAAGAACAAATGTCACTCTTCTGGGCAAGCTGATTGTCAATGGTTTGAAGATTTTCAGTCAGGAGCTCCGGGAACCAGCTTTTAAGTGTCAATCCTCATTTTGAGTGTTTTTAGACTTGAGATTATTTTTTAGGCTCAAGATTGATATTTGAGTCTCTTTACTCAGTTTGCTCCACTGGTCCCAGTAAGAGGGGAAATTTTAGACTCAGGCCTGACAAAACTCTTTGTTTCAGACTTGACACAAACTCAATAGCTGATCTGCACAGTGATTGGCTTGTTTCCCCTGGGAGGTGTATGCGATGACCTTAGCAGCAATATGATTGGCTCAGGACTTCAGCGCTGTGGAAGATGGGCTGATGGCTGCACAGTCCTCCTCCTCTACCTCGTCCAGCTGCAGGCTTCCAGAGGAGATGCGCATACGGGCCAGGGGGGCACTGTGCCCCAGTTTGCCCCCGGAGGGGCAGTAGTAGGGGTAGATTATCTCAGAGTCTGAGTCACTGAAGCTGAAGTCTGTGGCGCTCCCAGCTCCCAGCACACAGAGGGAAGCAGGCCGCTCTGGCATTGGGACAGAGTTTAAGGGGAGGTACGTGGGCCGTGTTGGGGGATGGCGTCTGGATAGGTGGGGGTAGTGCCCCAGTGGGCGGAACTCGGCAGCATGGGCGGAGGATGGACGGAGCACCTTGATGTCAGACTGACTCCAGGAGCGTTTGGGCAGCCCTGTCTGATAGCTGGAATCGTCACTGAAGTGACCCATCTCCTCCCTGCTGGACTCCCTGCCCCTTGCCTGGCCCGCCGCCACGCCCGGCCCGCTGGACCGCCCACGCTGGCGCCGCTGGGGCGACAGGGAAGAGGGGTGAGAGAAGCTGGACGAGCGGATGACATCATCCAGGAAGGTGGGGCGAGGGGCGTGGCAGGGCAGTGGCGGGTGCTCCAGAGAGAAGGAGGTGCTTCCGGTCAGGTACGCCTGGGCGGAGAGGGGGAGGGCGGAGAGTGGGATGGCGGCCAGGGCAGGGCGCAGGGTGGGGTGCAGCTCCAGACCGGGGTTGGGGTACAGAAGCACAAGCTGCTGCGTGTTGGCAAGCAGACGCCCCCGCGGCCCCTCTACCATACCGCCGCTGTTGAACCCTGGCCTCTGAGCTCTCCAGCCCTGCAGGTCCATCGCTGGCCCTGCCCCTGGCCTCATGTCTGCGCCAGAGAAGGAGGAGGAGCGGGACTGAGAGAAGGCGCTGGCTGGGACCGGGGGCGGAGCCTGGGCATGGGTGTGTGCCAGTTCCATGGTGAATACCACTTCCACAGCTGATTGGCTACGCTTTCCCCCAAGAGCCACCAAGCCCCTCCCCCTCTCATTATGAACAAAGGCAGAATGTGGGAACACCTGAGACTGCTCATACACCTGTGGAGAAACACACCATCAGCAAACGCACCTGCATGGATACACTGGCATCGGTCAATACAGTACATAAACACACCATCAGCTATCACACATGCACACCCACACTGTCAGACAGAAATAGGTGCAAAATTAAGGTTCATCCTCAGGTCAATCACAGGACCCTGTAGAGTTGGCAGGTTTAGTGGAGGGTACACCTGTTTTTTCAGAATTTGTTAAATGTAATCATGTTTTTACTTTAGCTATACAGCTACTCTTCATGATTGTTGAGCACTACGCACATTACCAACATTTCGTAAGTCATCATTTCTACTGTTTAAACGGCTAAAAATCTTCTTTTTAGAATATTTACTCATTTTATCTTTAACATAGCATATAACATAACAAATTACTTTGGGGTTGATGGATTTTTTGGGTTTTTACTGAAAGTATGATATTGATTCCCAGCGGATGCAAGTGTCAGCATTAAATGGAGCATGGGAGGGGCAGCCAGAGCTAGGCACACTTTTACACACATTCATTTCAGTGGTTCCTGCAGTGGCTACGTTCTCTGCCAGAGCTAGGCACACTTTTACACACATTCATTTCAGTGGTTCCTGCAGTGGCTACGTTCTCTGCCAGAGCTAGGCACACTTTTACACACATTCATTTCAGTGGTTCCCGCAGCGGCTACGTTCTCTGCCAGAGCTAGGCACACTTTTACACACATTCATTTCAGTGATTCCTGCAGTGGCTACGTTCTCTGCCAGAGCTAGGCACACTTTTACACACATTCATTTCAGTGGTTCCCGCAGCGGCTACGTTCTCTGCCAGAGCTAGGCACACTTTTACACACATTCATTTCAGTGGTTCCTGCAGTGGCTACGTTCTCTGCCAGAGCTAGGCACACTTTTACACACATTCATTTCAGTGGTTCCCGCAGCGGCTACGTTCTCTGCCAGAGCTAGGCACACTTTTACACACATTCATTTCAGTGGTTCCCGCAGCGGCTACGTTCTCTGGTGTATTTTTTGAAGACCATGTTGCCAGCTGCGTCTCTTCCCTCTAAACTGCACAGGCACTGCAAGTACATTTTGTGAACAGCTGTTTTTTTGGGAAGACATTAGCAGGAAACCATTACCCAGAATGCCCGAAACGGTGTTTATTCTGAACAGTGAATACCTTTGATATTGTTTGTCTGAGTATCCAGGCTCGCTAATGGAGTTGTACAGATTAGATTAGATTATATACACTCATTCTGATGAGTGTAAACAATGAGAGCTGTGTGAATCATGTTGCGTGAACGTACTGAACTCGTCGGCTGAGTAACACACCTGTTTGGAGACGTCAGTGAGGAGGTCGGGGGAGGATCTGCATTGCCGCGTATCGTAGTACGATCTGCAGTACTTCCTGTAAATAGGCACGTGTTACAGTATGACCTGCAGTGTCACTTACTGTAGAGCACACCTGTTACAGTACAGCCTGCAGGGAGTTCTGTAAAACATAAAACTGATAGAGTACAACCTGCACTAACACTTCCTCTTAAACGCATACCTGATGTAATATAACCTGCTGAACATCCTGTAAAAGTCACCTGATCATTTCATTTCAAGCATTTAGCAGATGCTTATCCAGATCTGCTTATACTATACACTATCCATTCACACAGATGGATACTCGCTGAAACACTGTAGGTGAAGTACCATGCTCAAGGGCACAACAGCAGTGCTTCACTAGGAAAGTGAAGCTGCAAATTCTATATCACTACTTGCACCCAAACATAATGGGTGTCCTCACCTTTCAAAGGGCAGGTTCTTTTTCTCTCCCCGTCCCACACAGTCCAGCAGTTGCTTCTGTGTTCTTCCGCTGAAATGTTAATGATAGCTGTTATTTCATAGTGCCCCATTCTCCCTGCATCCCGTTCAGACCCATTCTTATTTAGTGGAGTTGTGTCTGGCCCAGTGAAGCTGGACTGGGTCCAGGCGGTAGAACGTGCCTGTATCTGAAGCAGGACCCTTTGCTGTGCAACAGGGATTTGTGGCGGGACTTGGGCTCTTCTGAGAGGCGGAAGAAAGCGTGGTACTCCACACACATCTTCCAGAACGCTTTACACACGTCACGGCTAGCCATGGTGAACTCCACTGTGTCCCTGCGAGAGGGCTGCGCACATCAACACATGGCATCAGCAGTGCACCGCGAACACACACACCACTGCGGTCTTTGCAGGACACAGAAATCTGAGACTCCTGACTACCCCATGCCCCCAAAGAAAGAAGTACTCACCACGATCTTCTCATGAAGTTTTATCAAAAAATGTTTCCTCTTAAAGCTCAGCTTGCGAATTTTTGCCCAACTGAAAGTGTTGATCTTTCTGTTGCCCTGGAAACAGAGAAAACAGCTCCACTTCAAAGACTGTTACATGTTTAGGTAATGACCTGTACATATTAGTTTCAATTTTCCCCTTTCTTCCCCAAAAAATTGACATGTAATCTGCTCCATACCCGATAACCCCCCCCCCCCCCACCCCCAGGAATAACTATTTTTAAAACATTTCAGATTTCAGATGTAGGAGAATTGACATATTGCCTGTGCCATCAGAAGATCACAAAGTCAAATCATATTAGCTTTTAGTTTTTTTGTCGTTTGTGTTGAGAAATATTTCAGCATGAACAAATTAAATGTTATCTTATTCATTAAAGTAACTTCCAGAACTAGTGTCAGACATACTTCACTATACTTCATAAATATGCACAGTGTAGATTGGTGCTATGGTCTTCTTGTAACATCTGTATTTTCTTCATATTCTCTTCACCGCCTAGGCATAATGTATAATTTATTAAAAAATGAATCATGACATGTTGGAAATAATTCCATAAATTCCAGTTCAAAACAGAATGCTACTTCCTCTTCATTATCTTGTTCGTCAAAACAGGAAATAAGCCTGTTTGGCACTCTTTGTACTGTCGCTTCCCTCTCTGTTTGCATTTTGACAAATGAAATACCTGAGATCCACTGCATACCTGAAAGCACCAGGCACCCACAGCAGGGCAGGGCCTACCTGGAGAACAGGTGTTTCCTGTACCTGAAAGACCAGCACACCCATGTGTGTGACTGCTAGGTTGATTCTCATGCCTTCGCCGTCGCTCGCCGCCTGTGGCCGAATCCCGTACATGTCCAGCTTCCGAGCCACCTCCAGCACCAGCATGTCTGACTCGGTCGGAGTCCGGCCCCTGAAACACACAATCAGAGAGACCCCTGTCTCAGCCTCAGGCCACCTCTGCCAATACCCTCTGAAACAGCAGTGGATTATGCCAATCCACTTTCCGAAATAAAGCAACTATCCACAGATATTCTCTTTATACTATAATATATATAATATATATCTCTCTTTATAATATATTATAATATACATTGAGGAACACATATATACAGTACACATCTCAAGTTTTTATAGATGAAGGATATATAAAAATCTATCTATCTAACATGTAATCTATGGATTACATGTTATACTGAGTCCATCTCTGTGTAAATACACTGTTATAGCACACATGTTTTTTGTATTTCCCTACATGGATTTGCCAAGCTAGTGAACAAACTGATGCTCAAATAGGGCTCTAACCTGTGCCTTTTGTGAAGGCGCATGATCTTGTTGTCCAGATACTCCTGGTTGGGGATATATTTCTTGCTGTCCAGGTGCTGTATGTCCAGCTCCTCGTCGTAGTCGCCCAGCTCTGCTGCAGGTGAAAACCGTACACCTCACAAGCCTTCATCTTCTCTTATTTCCCCATAATTGCTTGCATCTCATTTTACAGTAAATTTCAAATTCTGTTGTTTTTATTATTTTTCCACCCAAAGCAACTTACATTGTAATATATAAGAGACCAGCAGGGCAGCACTGTTGTCATTGCAGGTGAGACTCCCATTAGACAGATCCTGCTTGATCTGCAATGCAAACAGGTATCTGTGGAAACACAGAGAGCATACTATGAGCACTGGCACACACAGGTAGGGTAGGCATAGCAGACGAGGGCATTTATGTACCTGGTAAGATCTTTCTGCAGCTGCCCTGGATCCGGGGGAAAGAATTTCACAATGAACCGGAAGGTTAGGTCACCAGTACCTGTGAAGAACAGCACTTATTATTATTTTTTTATTATATAATTATTTATTATTTATTATTTTGTATTTTGTATATAACCCCTTTAATTCCAATCAGGACTGTGCTTGGCTATGCTCATTGCTGCAACCATATTTGTCTATTCAGAAGAGTGAAGGCCCCTTGATGTCATGATGTCAAACCATAGGTGCTTTCTGACCGTCCACTAGTTAAGCTGACATTACTCTGGGCCGGTTTACCAGAGAGGGCTGCACAATGAGAGAGGCACGTCCCGATGACAGAGGAAACTCCCTGTCCTGGGTCAAACTGGGGCCAGTCACAGTGACCAATGCCTTGGTTTGGATTCACACTAAGGGGTCCATCCTTACAGTAAGACGGTGCCTCTGCAGGACGAGGCACCCAGCAACCTGCACTCATATTACTCATTTAATCCTGTCCAATCACAGTGAGGTGTCCTCCAATGGACTTCCACTCTGTCTTGGCTATAGTGGTCCAGATAAAAGGGAGGCCTCACTGTGTGCTTACTTTCCCCGAATGCTACAAATGCACAGCGCTCTGTTCAATATCACAGATGAAGCTTTACTCCTATACCCTCAGCCATCTGAGCAGAAACACCACTTCAATGACCTGTAACTTACTTTTAACCTGTTTTGCCAGTGGTTTCAGCATCTCCACCCACATCTGCGATACAAAAACACACAGAAGAGAGAAGGTAAGAAGGCCGGTTCCCAGAGAGCAGCGTGACCAATCAGCAGCTGACTGCACTGCAATGAATCAAACCATCATTCAGTGTAAATCTGAGAGAAAGCTTAGAGAAATCTGCCCGCAGTCTTAATTCCTCGCTCCGCCCATAGCCACTCATTGAACCAATACCTGGGGCCCCCCCAATGTTTCTTATAGGACAAATCCCTGGCTCAGACCGCAGGAGACTCCACCCACAACCATTCACAGGACCAGTCTCTGTGTGCAACTCACGTAGGTGCCGCTATGGTGACGGAACTCTAGCCCAAAATACTCCTTCTCCAGGAGCTTCAAGTGTCCACATACTCTGTTATAGAAGTCACTTCCCAGGATCTTGGACTGCAACAAAACAAATAATCCAATGTTAATGATGCCATCCTGGCTTTCAAAAGCCATAACTGTTAAAGGAACTCTTAAAGGAACACTCAGTCTGAGCTTTCTTTCTGATTTTACCCAAATAAGGACTCATGAAATGGTGTGATGCAGGACTTCACAAAACGAACAGGAAAAGTACTGCCCCCTTATTTAATCAGTGTCTTTATAAAAAGGATAGCTGCGTCACATATGCAAGACCATACAGCGTGGAATGTGAGAGATCGTTATATGAGCAATTCAGGAAATGTACTTTTACGGTCCAATTCCACATACTATTACTGACGTCAAGTTTCAATCCTATATCATTGTGCGGAATCACTGTCAAACTACAGGATGTAATTTGTAGCAAAAAATGTCAGGATCGGTCAAATGGGCCTGTAATGTAACTCCATTTTTCCATAAGGACAGCCAATCAGGAGACGGGGGCAAAGGAAGGCTCCTGCAACTGGCTCATGCTACCCTTTTCCTGCCACTGCCTGCCTGGTTCTAGAACTACGGTGGGAAAAAAGAATATAGCCTGCACTAGAAGCTACTGTAACCATAGCAGCTGCAGAATACCCAGTTCTTTTTTATTTGCAGTTAGAAGTCTGTTTGATGACATTCTGTAGACACACATGCAGTGCTGGTCCTGTCACCACTGACTGAAGTAAAGTGTATCATTGATGAACATAATTAATGATATAACAGAGGAAGATGAGGTGCTGTTTCCACAGTAGTGTAAATAAAATCCAGTATAAACTCAAAAGTGATTATCAATAAGTTACTTCAGTAAAAACAAACAGTTGCCACTTTGAGGAGGTTTGCCATGATTTGACACTGATATATAGTTAAGCACATAATATAAAAGCATAAACTACATAATATAACACGAATATAAATAAATAATAACATAAATTGATTGTTAAGAGTGAAAATCAAATAAGCCCTTTTCAGGGCTGCAGGACCATATCTACTGTTTGTTCGAACCAAACTGGAGTACTGCAAAGACTAACTCTTTTTAGCTATAAATAAAAAAGTCACCAATCTCTGAGAGAGAGAGAGAGATAAGAGGAAATAAAGAGAAAAAGAACCGTTTCATGCCCAGAGGAAAGAGGGGAGGAATTGGGACAGATGGATATGAACAGCACTCTGAGAGCTGTCCTCGCTCCCAACGCCCTGAAGTCACTTTCTCGCGCTCTCTTGCACCACTGAGGAAGTCGCTTCTTTCTCCTCGGCGGCTCGCGGCCTCACGGGCGCATTGTCCTTGCTTTTACGCGGGAGATGCACAGAACGCCCTCAGGCGGTACGACTCCAAAGCTCAACACGAACAAGCGCACGCAATAATGGGGTACATAATGCTGATACCATGCCAGCAAAACACATGCACCACCCATCCCCCAACAGACAGAAACAGTCAACCTTACAAAAGATAAGTGAGTGCCACCCACTGGGTGGGATGGGGTTGCTTTTTTTTTTTTTTTCGTTTTTAGGAACTTAAATACTGATATAAATGAATGCAGCTGAATATATAAAATACACACATTTTTTAGAAACAGTAGACTTCTTAAAAAGTAGGACGCTAACGTACAAGACACAATATGTTCTTTACCTCGACTTCGAAAATATGCTCAGAATCGTCCAGGAAGATCACGCGCACCTGCAGCTTGCCCTCCTTGGAGACTTTTCGCGCGCTGGCTCTTCTCTCTGGAGTTCTGAAGAACTGTAGCCTTCCCCGGCTTTCCCCCATTGTCACCCTCTGTTCCCCACCCCTATGACAGAAACACCACCTTTAACCCATAACGTCAGTTTCAACATCACACTATTCTTTTTTTATCAAGGGAAATCACGGAGCATCAAAGGGAATAGCTAAATAGCGCATAGAGCTGCGGGAGGGGTAAGTGCTATAATGCATCCGAAACCGAATAAACAAAAAAAAATTTTTTAAACGAAGAAACAAAAGAAGCACACAGTTATAACGCATCACTGATTTTTTGTAAATTAAAAGTAAATACCATGATCTGACAATCCTATTCCAAAACAAAAAGGATAGCTTTACTAAGCAGTAATCAATTATTTAAACTGAACAAAAAGCAGAATTACCTTATGATTATCGATAATAAACAGTTACCCCATCATTCATTCAATTTTTTAAATTCCATTTTATAGGAAAACAAAACGACTTAAAATTGTCTTAACTTTATGTGCATTAAAAACGTTTTCCTCCTTAAATATATGTGGCAACACATTAGCCTACGTTTTTTGCATTTTTCTATAAACACATTCATTGAAAATATTTCAAAATTTACCTGAATTTATTTGGTTTTCGGATGTCATATTCCCTACAAATCTGGAGATCCGCTTAGCTGTTCAGCAGGCGATCCCTGCCAAGCGAGGGGAATGATGCCGCCTGGGGCTACGGTGGCGACGCCATCGCCACCTGACTGCGCTGCGCCCTCTCGCCAGCCACTGTGGCCCCTAGTGTGGGCATGCCCAGGTCTCCTACAGCACTTCGCGCTTCCTGGAGGACTGATATTTATGGCACTCGGAGGAGTGCTTCTCTTTGTATGGATCGCAAATATGAATTTAAGGGAAATTTGGAATCAGCCCGATTTAAACCTGCCATTACTATGTGGGTGATGGGTTACTATGATATTAAACACGGAGTCACATAATTAAAATTCACATAATTACAAAAACAATAATCTATGCATTGCAATGAATTTATTTGGCAGCGAAAAACAGTTCATATGTTGAAAATGCTATTCATTGAAAATGAGCATGAGAGGTATTTTTTTCCCAATCAGTGGCCAAGAGTTCAAAAAGCAGCGAAATAAAACTGTGCACCGTATGGACTGTCATAACAATACTATAAGCATACAAACATTCTGTTTTGAGTAAATGGAGACCGCATGTTTCTCCGTTTTTTGTGAACAGTTAGTAAATTCACTGCAAGAATTTCTCATACATTCAAACCATGGAAAATGTAGGCTGAACCTGTGGATTCTATGATACTCCTGGCACTTTTGAATATTGTCTTGATTAAGTTATGGTGTGTTCATACTGTTTTACATGATTTTAACGATTTCCAAAAGTTTTCCAATTATTATTTTATAAAATATCCATAGGGAATATTACGTGAATGATCTTAAATCGCGACGAAGATGTAAATGCCATAGAGCCCTACATGCTCGAGGGAGTCTCGAAGGGCCCCGGAAGTCGTGATTATGTCCATTGTCGTGCAGGAAATGTTACCTGATATGGGCTGAAAGGGAAAATGTGACCTAAGCTACATGTATAATAACACTTTGAATCTCTGTACAGCGTGCTTAAGTAAAAAACATGCTCCAAACAAGTGTCTTATTTTTGGTTATCTCAATTTTTAAAATGAATAAATGATGTTGCAGCCAAGCTTTCGGTTACATACCAACCATTCATGTCGCTGCAAAAAAAAAAAAAAAAAAGAAACCTGTATTTTCTGCACCGTATCTGCCAAAAGACCATCACTCAGCACGGACTGGCAGCTCGAAATACAGAGCAACGCCTCTGAAGTGTGTTCACGTCAAGAGAGTGAATATATGGTTCTTAGGGCGTATTTGACACTTGAACGACGTTTACTGATGTTGTTGACAGGGCACCATGGGAAAAACTGCCAGTTCTTTGCTGTGCAAAATGCTCAAAAATTCATTTCAAAGTAGTCACTTTTTGTAGGCTCCCAGCGGACAATAACTGTAATCTTAATTGGTTTTGTGGATAGTATACGTTTTGTCTGAAATCGCTACGTATGTTATTTTAAACAGCAAACACACAATTATGTATTTCTATACAAACTTCAGTTCATGACTTGTCATAACAGTCCAAACGTGAGCTGGACGAACCCTTGTGGACTGCGAGCAGCAGAAGAACAGGGAACAGTCCCGTGCAGACCTCTACTTTACAGGGAATGCAACTATTTTTTCATATCACTAGATGGCGCTGAGTGAATATATTAATGACGGCTACGAACTATCCTTACACTTGACAGTAACTGTAACTCAAAATGTTAGCACTTGAACCTAAATCAACAAAACATTATCTATTCTTGCAAAATAAATAATTAATTTCTGGTTGCGTTCACCCAAAATGCAAATGACAATCACATTTTTTTCTGAACTGACAAAAAAAGTTTATAAAGTACAGCAAAAAAGTTCAAAAACAGAACATTCATTAGAGCACGAGCTCAGGTCATATTGATATCATATCATTACAGATAGTTCTTAGTTTACCTTTGTATTAATGGATAAATAGACGTTCATCAGCTGAGAGTATTGTGTTTTGATGCACTTGATTTTGTGTCATGCGTTTTCCGTTTTGAGACCAATTAAGCATTTTGCCATTGTCTGTGTTCCATTCAGCATAGCATGATTGTGTTCAGTGGGTTGTATTAACTGTTTTGAAAAAGTCACTTCTGTTTGAGAAATACTTGCAAGCAATACAGATATGTCATAAGAGCTGTGGTTTCTAGGTTAATTCCCCTGGAAGCCACCGTGTATTCTGCTTTTTGTCAAAAGTAATCTCTTGATCAGTTAAGGATATTGACCACGTATGTTTAAATTTTACCATAATTTTGTCCTCATACATGTTTGAACACAATTCAGGTTCGAGATATTGCCATTGGCTTAGACATTGAATTCTTTATTTTACGCAAATGATTCAGTTTCTGTGATTTTGTGACTTGCCCCCCACAGTTTTAAGTAAATGAAAGCTGTGTAAAATCATTGCACATGTAGTACAGAAAATTAAACATTAGTTGATCAGACTGTTTGATATCTTGAAATGTGAATATTGACATTTGTTTTACATAGTGTACAACACTATTTCTGACATAATGCCACTTGAAAGGGATAATTTATCCTCTAATAGACTTACTCTGAGCAATTAAAAACAACAGCTTGTTGCAATTCAGGGTTAAGGTTATGGGACAAGCACATAATCTTGGTGTGTTCAAAAACTTCAGAATCTTCCATTCCTCCACTACCTCTTCCGAGCCCTGGCATCTGATCTTGTGTCCTCCCTCCCTCCATTGTCCAGACATTGGAGGAGATGAGAGAAGTGATTCCAAACTTGCTTCCTGGTCTCCTCTTGGTGAAGGACACACTGATGTATCCTACCATACCATGGAAGTCTTTCCACATTTCTGGGTGACATCATTGTGCTCACACCCAATCAGGCTAGAAGGCACACAAAATATGGTACCATCAAAAATGGATTTCCAAATAACACACAAATAAAAGTTTCAGTAACTGGCAAAATGATATTAATGCACAAGCATTAAGGTTTACATTTTCACATAAACACACTATTATGTCCATGTTATTATATTAGCCAATGGCAATTTAACTACTGTAAAATTGAGCTTGACATTGCAGTGGTATGTTTATTTATTTGTTTGTATTTGTTTATCTTACATGGCTCCATTCAGTGGATTAGGTAAATGCAATGCAGGTGTATTTTGGTGCATAAAAATGGTTCATGGCGTATGAGAAGCACGGTAGGTATAGGTGTCTGCAGCATCTATAAAAATGATGACTCTACTAATTCATCAATAGTCAATGTCAAATTTTATGGCAGTGAAGCAGATAAGCTGCTCCCATTGCCTTTACGTTTCCTGGTTCTCGCCACCCCTCCTGTCCTCCGCATACATTTGGGTTTGAGACAGAAAGTAGTGGAGCAGAGAAGAAAGGAGGAAAGAGAGAGAGAGAGTGGAAGAAAGGAGGTGAGGAGTGGGAGGATTCCACACTGGGTCTCCAGGACTGAACAGGAGAATCACGCTTTGGGGTGTAGGTTCCCTGTCCCAGCCCTGAGGTGACCCTGTGTATGCCAACGCTTTAGCGCCAGTGATTGTGCTCATACTCCGCAGCCTTTACAGCATCACAGATTTTAACAGTAGGTCTAACATTCAATCATTTATTAACATTTATCATTTATTATTAATGTACCATCAACCAAAAGCGCCACAGCGCGTCAGAGAAAATAAAAATATTATCCGTCTGACAACTGACCAGACTAATTTAAAGATATGAGATTCACATTGCGCATAGCCTAAATATATGATTGGTTTCTTCCTTTGCAGTAAGTAGGTGGTCATCATCTATGATACATTGAAATGTAGGGAAAACCAATCAACAGCTCGTTGTACATCAGGAATCACTATCATTGGTAGAGAAAACCAGCATATACAGGGGTCCCCTTAGGAGTTTGACTTGACTGTTAACTTTTCTGTTACAAATGTAAAGATGTATGCGAGTGTATTTAATATTTTATTCATTTTAGTCAATAGGGTGTTGGCCTGCAAAGGTGTAAGCACACTTGCATGCAACAGCCATAAATGTGTCTGTAAGAGATTTGAATGTTTCTGTCTTATTCAGACTGTCTAGTTTTTCGCGGAGTATACTTAGGATGGAACTGTAAATTACTATGGTTCCCTTGAGTGGAGTTTCAGTGAATACAGGTGAATATAGATGTGTATTCTGTCGCAAATGTCTTAGGAATACAAAGCGGGCTCCCATATGAAATTGTCGCAACTGGACGTGGGCTATGGTATTGAAAAGACATGCCTTGAGAAGCAAAGCTGAGGGTGGTTAAAGCCTTCAGTGTCATCCATGTCATCCACATAGCATGCAGGCTGGGCTGAGTGCCGCTGTGAGTTTTAGTCCACATAGCATGCAGGCTGGGCTGAGTGCCGCTGTGAGTTTTAGTCCACATAGCATGCAGGCTGGGCTGAGTGCCGCTGTGAGTTTTAGTCCACATAGCATGCAGGCTGGGCTGAGCGCCTCTGTGAGTTTTAATCCATATAGCATGCAGGCTGGGCTGAGTGCCGCTATGAGTTTTAATCCACATAGCATGCAGACTGGGCTGAGTGCCGCTGTGAGTTTTAATCCACATAGCATGCAGGCTGGTCTGAGTGCCGCTGTGAGTTTTAATCCACATAGCATGCAGGCTGGGCTGAGCGCCTCTGTGAGTTTTAATCCATATAGCATGCAGGCTGGGCTGAGTGCCGCTATGAGTTTTAATCCACATAGCATGCAGGCTGGGCTGAGTGCCGCTGTGAGTTTTAGTCCACATAGCATGCAGGCTGGTCTGAGTGCCGCTGTGAGTTTTAATCCACATAGCATGCAGGCTGGGCTGAGCGCCTCTGTGAGTTTTAATCCATATAGCATGCAGGCTGGGCTGAGCGCCTCTGTGAGTTTTAATCCATATAGCATGCAGGCTGGGCTGAGTGCCGCTATGAGTTTTAATCCACATAGCATGCAGACTGGGCTGAGTGCCGCTGTGAGTTTTAGTCCACATAGCATGCAGGCTGGTCTGAGTGCCGCTGTGAGTTTTAATCCACATAGCATGCAGGCTGGGCTGAGCGCCTCTATGAGTTTTAATCCATATAGCATGCAGGCTGTGAGTTTTGATGTTCCATAGGTAGGAGGCGCGAGTGTTTCCCCATCCACTGCGGTCGTCTGCGATGAGAACATTGCGGCTGTGTGGCATATAACAAGCAGTCAAGAGAATCTGTGACAAAAATGTAAATATTAAATATCTATCACCAAATTCTCTGTGGTCTCCCTGACCCCGCCTCCAAGGAGACACACAAGTCTGTCTGATCACTGTCTTGCCGGTGGCTGTATTTACCCTTTGCGTTATAATGTCAAGACTTGCCATGCAGAAAATTGATTCCCAATGATACAATTGAGAAATAGGGTCACTTGCCAGGAAATAAGGAACAAAAACACCGGGACACAAAACAAAACAGTGTTGGAAATAAGCAATTTATGGGCCGTTTCAGCCACTTGCTAATTGGATTCCATCGCACAGTTTGCTGGTTGGTGTCGGGAAAAGCCAGCCTTCAGTCGGTAGTGTTCTCAGATATATAGCATGTTCCAACCACGTTAGCGAGCCAAATCCTTGCTACTGGTGTTGAAGGTGCAGCAATCCCTCAGAGACACTGAACTCTGAGATCTAAACATGGTTAACCAAATGAGTAAAAAACTGAGAAGTACTGTTTTAATTATGTCGCATTAATGTCCAACTGATGAAAAATGGCTAGCAATAAACCAAAATGCTTCCACACTTTCCATTGATAAAAAACAAAATATAATAATAATAATAACAATAACAATAATAATACAAAATAAAAATACAAAGGGGACGGTATATATAATAAATATAAATAAATATAATAATAATACAAAGAGGACAATATACTGCATTTTGGGAAATCTTGTGGTGCTGTAGAGGCCTCACTGCTTGTACATTGTGTCATTTGACAAAGAATGAGAATGTATTGCATTTGTCGTTTATAAAGCGAGCCCTCCTTGTCATACCACCCACGAAAGATCTTTCAGAAACCAAGAATGAAACAAATGATTCAGTTTTTTAAACATTTTTAAACAGCACTTTTTAGTCCTGCCATTTGCCACAGGTAAATACCAGTTTTTGATGTGAAGGTGGGAAAACCTCTGTGATGTTGAACTGGATCTTGGCCTGCGTTGCAGCTGCGGTTCCATCACATATCGTTACAGTTGTATTGGATTTTCCCCGTGGAAAATGTTTTGCACCTGTCGGAGCAAATTTTTCCACAGTCCATTCAGAGCGTATCATTAGTGCTTTATTTTTTTTGCTGTTTCCTTCCAAGAAACAGACAGGCATGCACTCTTAATTCATGTCAGGATTAGAACCTTCCAGAATGTATCAGAGAAGCTCAGAGATAGAGGGCAGCTTCTCTCTCTCACAGGCCCAGATTTACCCTATAACCCTCATAGAAGCATCTGAATTTCTATTTTTTTAAATTATTGCCCAAATTGTGGTATATTTAATTGGGGTATTTGACTTTGCATGCATTTTTGTATTTATTACTTGACCTTTCTTGTGATTCTAATTATGTCACTTCTCTGCCATTCTCCATGATGATGGGAGACAACACTTCATATGCCTGTTCTCATTTTTATCACCAGAGAGAAGGGGCATTAAGGGCCTGTACAGTTCCTTCAAAATGAGATTAACACAAATATATGTAACGTCTTTGCAGATGTAATACTTTTATTCAAAAGTCAGTGTTATTTTGTATAGTTTTTGTTCATCTTCATTGAAGATGCCAGTTGTTTTTCAGTTCACTATTCACTACTGGTTTTGACACTTAATACTACCAGATCAAACCCATTATTAGCTGACAGGGAACCTGAGAGAGCAAAAAAAAAAATGTTTTACCTTACATTTACCTGTTAAGGAAAGTCATGCTACCGTCTGTGCTCTTGTATGGAGTAATATCCCCCCAGACTCGATAGGTGCAGCACCATCAGCAGCAATGAGTGTGACCAAACGCTTCCTGCAGTTATTGATCAGCCTCTCGTAGTGCTGTGGAGGAATTTGAGCTCTTTCCTCCATGCAGAACTGCTTCGACTCAGTGACGTTTATTGGCTTTTGAGCATGAATTGCTTTTTTTAGGTCCTGCCACAGCAAAATAAAGGGGTTTATGTCGACTTGGACTACAACATTCCAATTGTTATTTAACTGTTCTGATGCAGCTTGTGTGTTGAGGCACATTGCCTTTCTGCAAGATCATTGCATTTTTTTTTTAACACCTGAAGCCTTTTTATCTTGCACCTACACGCGATTTATTTTCCTACTCCCTCTATAAATGAATAAATCCAATGAAAAGTTCTGATCAAATTCAGTGTGAAAAAGAGTGAAACTGCTGAAAATCATTGAGAGAAATACCTTTTCCAGAGTACCTGTACTGTACATACATACAGACTATTCTGTGGTTACACTCTATGATGAGACCTACATAAGAACCACATAAATACTTCATAAGAGCACATATTCAGACACATGCCATCTGTTACATGACCTATATAATGCATGCTAAGTCACATTCCTGTCATATTTCAGCTCAAAATACCGAACCAGAAGAGAAAGACCAAGCATTCAGTACATTGTTCAAATGCCATCAGAATATGCTATGCACATGAATACTGACTAACTCAAGCAAACCTTCTGAAGTCAGTTTTTTGATTCTGCGTCAGGGTTTGTCCTCTTTTAACCTCTGCGATCAATGCACTCATACTGCACAACAGTGATGGCTAATGTGTCCATCAGTTTAACAACTTTCTATGTGTTCATAATCCTATGTATAATAGCATAACAGTAATGTCTAGTGTTATATGTGTGTGTATATGTGTGCATATATAGTCTATAATTAGACCTAGTGTTTGGATACACTGGTGATTGTAACCATGTAAACCCAATGTGCTCTGTACCACTCTGAGTCAGAGTAAAATAGTCATCTTCTTCTCTAAAACTTCTGCCACACAAAACGTCTACTCCAAGTCATCACCGCACGGCGCGCTTTAAGTACAGCATGTTATGAAGCACACACTAATGCTTCCCCCACACATTAAAGACACACACACACACACACACACACACACACACACACACACACACACACACACACACACACACACACCCTGAAACACTGAAAAGAAGACGCTCTCTTCCATTAGATGTTTATTATCATCTAGTTTAAATGCATAACACAGTCATCACAATGGTAAATATATCCATAATAAAATGAAATTATAAATTAAATACAGTATAAGTCAATACAGGCTGATTTGTGATATCGTATAGCTCAGTGGTAAGATGGCACTTAGCTGCATGGTGGAGTGGGAGGGCGTTCAGGGATGAAACATTCTGATTGAGATTACTCATTTCTTCTTATAAGCACAGTAGAGGTCAGAAGCACAGTCAGGCCGTAGAGTGAACAAAGCGCAGTGGGGGGGTAACAGGGTGTACACAGTAGGGCTGCCATGGTTACTGCACTACCACATGACCGTGGTGATGTCACTCCTACAGTGGGGTTGGGTTGATTCACACCACTGAGGCAGTATTTATTGTTTATATTGTTTTATTGTTTATTTCATACTTTCTTGTGGGTGAATGTTACCAGGTTTGTACAGGCTAAGTAAATGTGTTATAAAAGCAACAGCCTACACACTGTTTTACCTTCACTGACTGTCTGCCATCCTCTGTTGGTGATCTTGCCTGCTGCTTTGTAACTCTCAACATATGAGGTTTCAAAAATACATTACTTGTTCATTGCATTCATATTCATATTGTAATAATAATGAATGCAACATAGAATAAATAAAATTATTAAATAGTTTTGTTTCCTCAATATTATATTCAAAGCTCAACAAAATAAATGCATCTGGACCAGAATTTAACAGACGCAACAGTTTTTTTTTTACAGAACAATTTTTGGAAGCAGTTTCATTTATTTTATTTGTAAAATAACAGAGGGCCTTCTTCCAGAGAACTCAAAACAAGTCTATTCTCAGCCAGCATCCAGTACCAGAGTACCAGCAGCCGGAGCTGGGGCTCAGCACCACTAACCCGTCTGCAGAAAACACTGCTGTCACCACGCATACTCTGATACAGCTGAAAAATAAACATACAAATAAAATGTGAACACTGTCTGGGTAAGCTAAAAGACTGACACATAAGAACCAAGACAAACGAGGGCAAAAAAACTGCACCCATATTCAAGGCTACTTTGTACATTCAGCTGGAGATGTCTTTATATTTCAAGTTTTCCTTTTGGGACAGTAGCAGGTCATACTTTATCATACACCTGTTCATTTAACTCAGTCACACCTATCTTGGTCGAACATGAGTTTCTAAATCAAACTGCTGGCTTGCTGTGTCTTTGTTGTGAGAACTTCTGTGATTTTGTACTTCTGTAATTTTTATCTTAACATCTCAACAATTTTAACAGTAAATATTATCATTATATATATAAGACATACATTACAAGTTATGAGTTATGACATCACATGATTATTTATTTACTTGAATGATTTATGCAGGGTGTCCACTCAAAAATTAACTGCTTAAGATATTACCATAATGCCCTCTGGGTCCTTCACATCCATACAGCCTAAATCCGCTACAACCTTATCTGCTACCACAGTGCCACTGCACAGCTTCATGACCGTGGTAGGGCGAATTCTGTACTGTTTCAGCCTAAGTGCACAGTGCAGTGGGGTAGTACAGTGTCCATAGCACAGTGTCCATGGCACAGTATAGCACAGGTAGAGCAGAAGGGTGGATGGTGAGATTTTGGGATGATAAATTCCCCATGTTTCCTTAATAAACCCTCAAAAGCGTAGAAAATGGCAGAAACCCCACCATAAGCTGCAAGGCCAAATGTGTGTGTAGGTAGATGTATGCGTGTTTCTGCAACAAATTTAATGTGTGCCTTTACTATGGAGAGCACAGTCTAAGTTCCAAGCTGTAACAGTAACAGCTATAAGGAAAAAAAATGAACCATTCATTCTGAGAAGCATGTTTATGGGATCCAACATGGCTGCTTTTCCTGTCCTGTCCTGACAACACTGCGGCACGTCATCCTGTCCGTCCCCTGTGGCGGCGGGAGGGGATGTGGGCGCTGGAACCGGCCCGTAGGGTGAGGGCTGAGCAGAGGATGATGGGAATGTGTGCTGCAAGCGCTGTTTCAGCACAGCGGTAAAAGGCGCAGTTCTGAGATAAGGCTTTCTGGAGGAGTAAACAGAAGCTCATGGGGACTACACAAGGGGACGAGGGGGAGGTGGGGCACGGAGCACAGGCTGTGGTCACAGAGGGCAGGGGCGGGTTACTCTTCGGCGGGAGGAGCAGGAGTCGGGTTGTGTTCGGCCACGTCCGTCTGCGGTCCCTCACTGTCCTGCTCCGACTCCGCCTTCTGCTCCTCCTCCCCCCCGTCCCCCTCACCTCTCTCTGGCTGGGCAGGCTCCCCAAAGCCAGCGCCCTCTCCTTGGGGGGCCTCCCCGTCATACACAATGTCCTCTGGGTTTGGGGCTGGGGGGCAAAACTCCTCATCGGGGAGGAGCTGCTGGAACACAGACTCAGCCTGCAGGACAGACAGACAGACAGACAGACAGAGGGGAGCGCTGTTAGCAAACGCAGTGTAACCTGGGAAGAGCTGCTTAAGGCGTGAGGTGTAAAGAGCTAGCGAAGGTGTGAAGAGTGAGGTGCGCACACACACCTGTGAGATGGCATGGTCGCTGCCCAGCGCGGCGTCAGGTCCGGTGCACAGGTAAACGTTGCTAGGCAGACTGTAGCCGCTCTTGTCCACGGCTGTAGAGTCCCTCATGTTGTAGTACAGAGCCCACAGGAGCGTTGGCTTCTCGCTGTCCACCTCACCTGGAGACACGCAGCAGAGACCTCACCATCAAAAGAGCTGAACCGGAGCACACACTCCACTAATCTGAGCCTGCTCACCGAGGCCGCAGTACGGCCGGCCCACATGCAATCGCGCGGCTGCAGATGGGTGCAGTGGTCAAAGCAGCGCAGTGACTGAGTGGGGTGTGGAGGTCAGTGGATGAGTGCTGTGAGAGCGTGTGTGAAGGAGGGGTTGAAGTTTCAGGGTATACATGTTTGTGCATGCACTTATATAACAGGGGTAGACAAAATAATGGAAACATGCAGCAATTTATGAATATATATGCACTGATAAGGAGCTGGGCTGCCTTTTGTCTACAGAACAGCTTCAGTCCTTCTTGTAATTATGCATATTTTACAATTGTTTCAACTGGTATACCAGCCCTATCCATTATTTATCATCGGTAATTTGTTCAATTTTAAGCATATTTTACAGAAGAACCATGGAGGCAATTAGTAATGAGAATATGAAACATAAGCTTAGACTAATTTTAAATCTTTAAAGTGAAAGCACTAATGTTGCTTCCATTACTATGTGTACTCTCTGTGTGATCAGTATTTGAGGTTTAATGTGTGTGTAATGTGTTATTTATAACAGCTGACATTAATGTGCATTTACTGATATGATAATGAACAGACACATGCCACAGGAAAGGGAAAATATATTTTGGTAAGAAGAAGAGAAGAGTTTATCCTAAAGGTAACATGATTCTCACTGATAGCTGACATTTAGTTTGTGTGTTTTGTGTTGCTCTTTGATGGGTGTGTGAGCTGGATTTGGTGCGGCCTTCTATAAACGACAGAAGAGGATTTGAAGCTGTGAACAGGCCGCAGGTTTTAAACAGTAAAGCTGTCACTGTGTGTCATTACCCTTTAAAATGCAGGAGACCAAAAAAGACAGGGGGAAAAAAAGGTGTCAGTCTGAAATGTCAGAACGGTCATTATCAAAATGTCACACAATTATAATATGTGTTACTTTTCCTGCCTCAGGTTGCTGACTGCTTCTGTTCATTTGGGGCGAAAGTGGTGTGGGCTGTCTGCACTCTGCTCTCACTAGTGCTCTGCATGTACACTATGTGCAAACACTACCACACACACACGGTATGCTACACTATGCACACACACGCACGCACGCACGCACGCACGCTCGCTCGCTCACTCACACATGATATGCTACACTATACGCACACACACACACACACACACACACACACACACATTCATTCACTCTCTCACTCACTCACTCACTCACTCACACATGGTATGCTACTCTATGCGCACACACACATCTGTGTGCACACTCATACAAACACACACACACACAAACACGCAGACACACACACAAGCACACACACTCATACATACACACAGAGACACACACACAAGCACACAGACATACACACAGGGACACATACACTCATACACAGGCAGGCACACACACACGCACGCACACCCACAGACACAGACACACACTCACACACACAGTGCTCAGTGTGGTAAAAGGACTGGGGGCTGACTGTGCTGTGAGCGCTGTCCTGAAGCACTCTTCCCTCCCCCTGCCGCCCCTCTCCACGCCCCCACCCACCCCACACCCCCCTCGCTGTAATCCAGGTGACTCTGCCTCTTTGACCTGTTCTGCCTCACTGCTCCTCTTATGTAGTGATTCATCCTCAATAACTCTCACACTATTTGTTCTGACATTTTAATTAAAATACTACTACCTCATTCACATGATAAAAAGAGGCGTCGCACAGGACTGGAGACCACTGCTCTCAACCACACTCCCAACAACACAGAGAGAGGGGGAGGAAGAGGGAGGAAGAGAGGGAGAGTAGAAAAAAGAGGGGGAGACAGAGATAGAGAGGGAAAGTGAAAAGTGAAAGACTGGAGAGACAGAGAGAGAGAAAAAGAAAAAGAGAAGTGGGGAACATCTTAATCTCACTTGACAGAGGCCTGATGATCTGGACTGTCGGCGGCAGACAGATGGATATTAAACAGCTGCGAGCTCAGTCTGGACTCTCAGCTCCACAGCACGGTCACAGCTCCATGCATACATTTCAGCACAGCACTAAGACTGTACTGCGCAGCTGAGACTCAGCGCAGCACTGTGACTGTACTGCGCAGCTGAGATTCAGCACAGCACTGTGACTGTACTGCGCAGCTGAGATTCAGCATAGCACTGTGACTGTACTGCGCAGCTGAGATTCAGCACAGCACTGAGACTGTACTGCGCAGCTGAGATTCAGCACAGCACTGTGACTGTACTGCACAGCTCAGATTCAGCACAGCACTGTGACTGTACTGCGTAGCTGAGATTCTGGACAGCACTGTGACTGTACTGCGCAGCTGAGACTCAGCACAGCACTGCGACTGTACTGCGCAGCTGAGATTCAGCACAGCACTGTGACTGTACTGCGCAGCTGAGATTCAGCACAGCACTGAGACTGTACTGTGCAGCTGAGATTCTGGACAGCACTGAGACTGTACTGTGCAGCTGAGATTCAGCACAGCACTAAGACTGTACTGCGCATCTGAGATTCTGGACAGCGCTGAGACTGTACTGCGCAGCTGAGATTCTGGACAGCGCTGAGACTGTACTGCGCAGCTGAGATTCAGCACAACACTAAGACTGTACTGCGCAGCTGAGATTCAGTACAGCACTGAGACTGTACTGTGCAGCTGAGATTCTGGACAGCACTGAGACTGTACCGTGCAGCTGAGATTCAGCACAGCACTGTGACTGTACTGTGCAGCTGAGATTCCGGACAGCACTGAGACTGTACTGTGCAGCTGAGATTCTGGACAGCACTGAGACTGTACTGTGCTGCTGAGATTCAGCACAGCACTGAGACTGTACTGTACAGCTGAATTTCTGGACAGCACTGAGACTGTACTGTGCAGCTGAGATTCAGCACAGCACTGTGACTGTACTGCGCAGCTGAGATTCAGCACAGCACTATGACTGTACTGCGCAGCTGAGATTCTGGACAGCACTGAGACTGTACTGCGCAGCTGAGATTCAGAACAGCACTAAGACTGTACTGTGCAGCTGAGATTCTGGACAGCACTGAGACTGTACTGCGCAGCTGAGATTCAGAAGAGCACTGAGACTGTACTGTGCAGCTGAGATTCTGGACAGCACTGTGACTGTACTGTGCAGCTGAGATTCAGTACAGCACTAAGACTGTACTGCGCAGCTGAGATTCAGCACAGCACTGTGACTGTACTGCGCAGCTGAGATTCAGCACAGCACTGAGACTGTACTGCGCAGCTGAGATTCTGGACAGCACTGAGACTGTACTGCGCAGCTGAGATTCTGGACAGCACTGAAACTGTAGTGCGCAGCTGAGATTCAGCACAGCACTGTGACTGTACTGCGCAGCTGAGATTCAGCACAGCACTGAGACTGTACTGTGCAGCTGAGATTCTGGACAGCACTGAGACTGTACTGTGCAGCTGAGATTCTGGACAGCACTGTGACTGTACTGTGCAGCTGAGATTCTGGACAGCACTGACACTGTACCGTGCAGCTGAGATTCAGCACAGCACTGTGACTGTACTGTGCAGCTGAGATTCAGCACAGCACTGAGACTGTACTGTGCAGCTGTGATTCTGGACAGCCCTGTGACTGTACTGTGCAGCTGAGATTCTGGACAGCACTGAGACTGTACTGTGCAGCTGAGATTTAGCACAGCACTGAGACTGTACTGTGCAGCTGAGATTCAGCATAGCACTGTGACTGTTCTGCACAGCTGAGATTCTGGACAGCACTGAGACTGTACTGCGCAGCTGAGATTCAGCACAGCACTAAGACTGTACTGCGCAGCTGAGATTCTGGACAGCACTGAGACTGTACTGTGCAGCTGAGATTCAGCACAGCACTGAGACTGTACTGTGCAGCTGAGATTCAGCATAGCACTGTGACTGTTCTGCACAGCTGAGATTCTGGACAGCACTGAGACTGTACTGCGTAGCTGAGATTCTGGACAGCACTGAGACTGTACTGCGCAGCTGAGATTCAGCACAGCACTAAGACTGTATTGCGCAGCTGAGATTCTGGACAGCACTGAGACTGTACTGGGCAGCTGAGATTCTGGACAGCATTGTGACTGTACTGTGCAGCTGAGATTCAGCGCAGCAGTGTGACTGTACTGCGAAGCTGAGATTCTGGACAGCACTGAGACTGTACTGCGTAGCTGAGATTCCGGACAGCACTGAGACTGTACTGGACAGCTGAGATTCTGGACAGCACTGAGACTGTACTGTGCAGCTGAGATTCTGGACAGCACTGAGACTGTACTGCGCAGCTGAGATTCAGCACAGCACTGAGACTGTACTGCGCAGCTGAGATTCTGGACAGCACTGAGACTGTACTGGGCAGCTGAGATTCTGGACAGCATTGTGACTGTACTGTGCAGCTGAGATTCAGCACAGCAGTGTGACTGTACTGCGCAGCTGAGATTCTGGACAGCACTGAGACTGTACTGCGCAGCTGAGATTCCGGACAGCACTGAGACTGTACTGGACAGCTGAGATTCTGGACAGCACTGAGACTGTACTGTGCAGCTGAGATTCTGGACAGCACTGAGACTGTACTTTGCAGCTGAGATTCTGGACAGCACTGAGACTGTACTGTGCAGCTGAGATTCTGGACAGCACTGAGACTGTACTGTGCAGCTGAGATTCTGGACAGCACTGAGACTGTACCGTGCAGCTGAGATTTAGCACAGCACTGTGACTGTACTGTGCAGCTGAGATTCTGGACAGCACTGAGACTGTACTGTGCAGCTGAGATTCTGGACAGCACTGAGACTGTACTGTGCAGCTGAGATTCTGGACAGCACTGAGACTGTACCGTGCAGCTGAGATTTAGCACAGCACTGAGACTGTACTGTGCAGCTGAGATTCAGGACAGCACTGTGACTGTTCTGCACAGCTGAGATTCTGGACAGCACTGAGACTGTACTGCGCAGCTGAGATTCAGCACAGCACTAAGACTGTACTGCGCAGCTGAGATTCTGGACAGCACTGAGACTGTACTGTGCAGCTGAGATTCAGCACAGCACTGAGACTGTACTGTGCAGCTGAGATTCAGCATAGCACTGTGACTGTTCTGCACAGCTGAGATTCTGGACAGCACTGAGACTGTACTGCGCAGCTGAGATTCAGCACAGCACTAAGACTGTACTGCGCAGCTGAGATTCTGGACAGCACTGAGACTGTACTGGGCAGCTGAGATTCTGGACAGCATTGTGACTGTACTGTGCAGCTGAGATTCAGCACAGCAGTGTGACTGTATTGCGCAGCTGAGATTCTGGACAGCACTGAGACTGTACTGCGCAGCTGAGATTCCGGACAGCACTGAGACTGTACTGGACAGCTGAGATTCTGGACAGCACTGAGACTGTACTGTGCAGCTGAGATTCTGGACAGCACTGAGACTGTACTTTGCAGCTGAGATTCTGGACAGCACTGAGACTGTACTGCGCAGCTGAGATTCAGCACAGCACTGAGACTGTACTGTGCAGCTGAGATTCTGGACAGCACTGAGACTGTACTGGGCAGCTGAGATTCTGGACAGAATTGTGACTGTACTGTGCAGCTGAGATTCAGCACAGCAGTGTGACTGTACTGCGCAGCTGAGATTCTGGACAGCACTGAGACTGTACTGCGCAGCTGAGATTCCGGACAGCACTGAGACTGTACTGGACAGCTGAGATTCTGGACAGCACTGAGACTGTACTGTGCAGCTGAGATTCTGGACAGCACTGAGACTGTACTTTGCAGCTGAGATTCTGGACAGCACTGAGACTGTACTGTGCAGCTGAGATTCTGGACAGCACTGAGACTGTACTGTGCAGCTGAGATTCTGGACAGCACTGAGACAGTACTGTGCAGCTGAGATTCTGGATAGCACTGTGACTGTACTGTGCAGCTGAGATTCTGGACAGCACTGAGACTGTACTGTGCAGCTGAGATTCTGGACAGCACTGAGACTGTACTGTGCAGCTGAGATTCTGGACAGCACTGAGACTGTACCGTGCAGCTGAGATTCTGGACAGCACTGAGACTGTACTGTGCAGCTGAGATTCTGGACAGCACTGTGACTGTACTGTGCAGCTGAGATTCTGGACAGCACTGTGACTGTACTGTGCAGCTGAGATTTAGCACAGCACTGAGACTGTACTGTGCAGCTGAGATTCTGGACAGCACTGAGACTGTACCGTGCAGCTGAGATTCAGCACAGCACTGTGACTGTACTGTGCAGCTGAGATTCTGGACAGCACTGAGACTGTACTGTGCAGCTGAGATTCTGGACAGCACTGAGACTGTACTGTGCAGCTGAGATTCTGGACAGCACTGAGACTGTACTGTGCAGCTGAGATTCAGCACAGCACTGAGACTGTACTGTGCAGCTGAGATTCTGGACAGCACTGAGACTGTACTGTGCAGCTGAGATTCTGGACAGCACTGAGACTGTACTGTGCAGCTGAGATTCTGGACAGCACTGAGACTGTACTGTGCAGCTGAGATTCTGGACAGCACTGAGACTGTACTGTGCAGCTGAGATTCTGGACAGCACTGAGACTGTACTGTGCAGCTGAGATTCTGGACAGCACTGAGACTGTACTGTGCAGCTGAGATTCTGGACAGCACTGAGACTGTACTGTGCAGCTGAGATTCTGGACAGCACTGAGACTGTACTGTGCAGCTGAGATTCTGGACAGCACTGAGACTGTACTGTGCAGCTGAGATTCTGGACAGCACTGAGACTGTACTGTGCAGCTGAGATTCTGGACAGCACTGAGACTGTACTGTGCAGCTGAGATTCTGGACAGCACTGAGACTGTACTGTGCAGCTGAGATTCTGGACAGCACTGAGACTGTACTGTGCAGCTGAGATTCAGCACAGCACTGTGACTGTACTGTGCAGCTGAGATTCTGGACAGCACTGAGACTGTACTGTGCAGCTGAGATTCTGGACAGCACTGAGACTGTACTGTGCAGCTGAGATTCTGGACAGCACTGAGACTGTACTGTGCAGCTGAGATTCAGCACAGCACTGAGACTGTACTGTGCAGCTGAGATTCAGCACAGCACTGAGACTGTACTGTGCAGCTGAGATTCAGCACAGCACTGAGACTGTACTGTGCAGCTGAGATTCTGGACAGCACTGAGACTGTACTGTGCAGCTGAGATTCAGCACAGCACTGTGACTGTACTGTGCAGCTGAGATTCTGGACAGCACTGTGACTGTACTGTGCAGCTGAGATTCTGGACAGCACTGAGACTGTACTGTGCAGCTGAGATTCTGGACAGCACTGAGACTGTACTGTGCAGCTGAGATTCTGGACAGCACTGTGACTGTACTGTGCAGCTGAGATTCTGGACAGCACTGAGACTGTACTGTGCAGCTGAGATTCTGGACAGCACTGAGACTGTACTGTGCAGCTGAGATTCTGGACAGCACTGAGACTGTACTGTGCAGCTGAGATTCTGGACAGCACTGAGACTGTACTGTGCAGCTGAGATTCTGGACAGCACTGAGACTGTACTGTGCAGCTGAGATTCTGGACAGCACTGAGACTGTACTGTGCAGCTGAGATTCTGGACAGCACTGAGACTGTACTGTGCAGCTGAGATTCAGCACAGCACTGAGACTGTACTGTGCAGCTGAGATTCTGGACAGCACTGAGACTGTACTGTGCAGCTGAGATTCTGGACAGCACTGAGACTGTACTGTGCAGCTGAGATTCTGGACAGCACTGAGACTGTACTGCGCAGCTGAGATTCTGGACAGCACTGAGACTGTACTGTGCAGCTGAGATTCTGGACAGCACTGAGACTGTACTGTGCAGCTGAGATTCTGGACAGCACTGAGACTGTACTGTGCAGCTGAGATTCTGGACAGCACTGAGACTGTACTGTGCAGCTGAGATTCTGGACAGCACTGAGACTGTACTGTGCAGCTGAGATTCAGCACAGCACTGTGACTGTACTGTGCAGCTGAGATTCTGGACAGCACTGAGACTGTACTGTGCAGCTGAGATTCAGCACAGCACTGAGACTGTACTGTGCAGCTGAGATTCTGGACAGCACTGAGACTGTACTGTGCAGCTGAGATTCTGGACAGCACTGTGACTGTACTGTGCAGCTGAGATTCAGGACAGCACTGAGACTGTACTGTGCAGCTGAGATTCTGGACAGCACTGAGACTGTACTGTGCAGCTGAGATTCTGGACAGCACTGAGACTGTACTGTGCAGCTGAGATTCTGGACAGCACTGAGACTGTACTGTGCAGCTGAGATTCTGGACAGCACTGAGACTGTACTGTGCAGCTGAGATTCTGGACAGCACTGAGACTGTACTGTGCAGCTGAGATTCAGCACAGCACTGAGACTGTACTGTGCAGCTGAGATTCTGGACAGCACTGAGACTGTACTGTGCAGCTGAGATTCTGGACAGCACTGTGACTGTACTGTGCAGCTGAGATTCAGCACAGCACTGAGACTGTACTGTGCAGCTGAGATTCTGGACAGCACTGAGACTGTACTGTGCAGCTGAGATTCTGGACAGCACTGAGACTGTACTGTGCAGCTGAGATTCTGGACAGCACTGAGACTGTACTGTGCAGCTGAGATTCTGGACAGCACTGAGACTGTACCGTGCAGCTGAGATTCAGCACAGCACTGTGACTGTACTGTGCAGCTGAGATTCTGGACAGCACTGAGACTGTACTGTGCAGCTGAGGTTCTGGACAGCACTGAGACTGTACTGTGCAGCTGAGATTCTGGACAGCACTGAGACTGTACTGTGCAGCTGAGATTCAGCACAGCACTGAGACTGTACTGTGCAGCTGAGATTCTGGACAGCACTGAGACTGTACTGTGCAGCTGAGATTCTGGACAGCACTGAGACTGTACCGTGCAGCTGAGATTCTGGACAGCATTGTGACTGTACTGTGCAGCTGAGATTCAGCACAGCACTGTGACTGTTCTGCACAGCTGAGATTCTGGACAGCACTGAGACTGTACTGCGCAGCTGAGATTCAGCACAGCACTAAGACTGTACTGCGCAGCTGAGATTCTGGACAGCACTGAGACTGTACTGTGCAGCTGAGATTCAGCACAGCACTGAGACTGTACTGTGCAGCTGAGATTCAGCATAGCACTGTGACTGTTCTGCACAGCTGAGATTCTGGACAGCACTGAGACTGTACTGCGCAGCTGAGATTCAGCACAGCACTAAGACTGTACTGCGCAGCTGAGATTCTGGACAGCACTGAGACTGTACTGGGCAGCTGAGATTCTGGACAGCATTGTGACTGTACTGTGCAGCTGAGATTCAGCACAGCAGTGTGACTGTATTGCGCAGCTGAGATTCTGGACAGCACTGAGACTGTACTGCGCAGCTGAGATTCCGGACAGCACTGAGACTGTACTGGACAGCTGAGATTCTGGACAGCACTGAGACTGTACTGTGCAGCTGAGATTCTGGACAGCACTGAGACTGTACTTTGCAGCTGAGATTCTGGACAGCACTGAGACTGTACTGCGCAGCTGAGATTCAGTACAGCACTGAGACTGTACTGTGCAGCTGAGATTCTGGACAGCACTGAGACTGTACTGGGCAGCTGAGATTCTGGACAGAATTGTGACTGTACTGTGCAGCTGAGATTCAGCACAGCAGTGTGACTGTACTGCGCAGCTGAGATTCTGGACAGCACTGAGACTGTACTGCGCAGCTGAGATTCCGGACAGCACTGAGACTGTACTGGACAGCTGAGATTCTGGACAGCACTGAGACTGTACTGTGCAGCTGAGATTCTGGACAGCACTGAGACTGTACTTTGCAGCTGAGATTCTGGACAGCACTGAGACTGTACTGTGCAGCTGAGATTCTGGACAGCACTGAGACTGTACTGTGCAGCTGAGATTCTGGACAGCACTGAGACAGTACTGTGCAGCTGAGATTCTGGATAGCACTGTGACTGTACTGTGCAGCTGAGATTCTGGACAGCACTGAGACTGTACTGTGCAGCTGAGATTCTGGACAGCACTGAGACTGTACTGTGCAGCTGAGATTCTGGACAGCACTGAGACTGTACCGTGCAGCTGAGATTCTGGACAGCACTGAGACTGTACTGTGCAGCTGAGATTCTGGACAGCACTGTGACTGTACTGTGCAGCTGAGATTCTGGACAGCACTGTGACTGTACTGTGCAGCTGAGATTTTGCACAGCACTGAGACTGTACTGTGCAGCTGAGATTCTGGACAGCACTGAGACTGTACCGTGCAGCTGAGATTCAGCACAGCACTGTGACTGTACTGTGCAGCTGAGATTCTGGACAGCACTGAGACTGTACTGTGCAGCTGAGATTCTGGACAGCACTGAGACTGTACTGTGCAGCTGAGATTCTGGACAGCACTGAGACTGTACTGTGCAGCTGAGATTCAGGACAGCACTAAGACTGTACTGTGCAGCTGAGATTCTGGACAGCACTGAGACTGTACTGTGCAGCTGAGGTTCTGGACAGCACTGAGACTGTACTGTGCAGCTGAGATTCTGGACAGCACTGAGACTGTACTGTGCAGCTGAGATTCTGGACAGCACTGAGACTGTACTGTGCAGCTGAGATTCTGGACAGCACTGAGACTGTACTGTGCAGCTGAGATTCTGGACAGCACTGAGACTGTACTGTGCAGCTGAGATTCTGGACAGCACTGAGACTGTACTGTGCAGCTGAGATTCTGGACAGCACTGAGACTGTACCGTGCAGCTGAGATTCTGGACAGCACTGAGACTGTACTGTGCAGCTGAGATTCTGGACAGCACTGTGACTGTACTGTGCAGCTGAGATTCTGGACAGCACTGTGACTGTACTGTGCAGCTGAGATTCAGCACAGCACTGAGACTGTACTGTGCAGCTGAGATTCTGGACAGCACTGAGACTGTACCGTGCAGCTGAGATTCAGCACAGCACTGTGACTGTACCGTGTAGCTGAGATTCTGGACAGCACTGAGACTGTACTGTGCAGCTGAGATTCTGGACAGCACTGAGACTGTACTGTGCAGCTGAGATTCTGGACAGCACTGAGACTGTACCGTGCAGCTGAGATTCAGCACAGCACTGTGACTGTACTGTGCAGCTGAGATTCTGGACAGCACTGTGACTGTACTGTGCAGCTGAGATTCAGCACAGCACTGAGACTGTACTGTGCAGCTGAGATTCTGGACAGCACTGAGACTGTACCGTGCAGCTGAGATTCAGCACAGCACTGTGACTGTACCGTGTAGCTGAGATTCTGGACAGCACTGAGACTGTACTGTGCAGCTGAGATTCTGGACAGCACTGAGACTGTACTGTGCAGCTGAGATTCTGGACAGCACTGAGACTGTACCGTGCAGCTGAGATTCAGCACAGCACTGTGACTGTACTGTGCAGCTGAGATTCTGGACAGCACTGAGACTGTACTGTGCAGCTGAGGTTCTGGACAGCACTGAGACTGTACTGTGCAGCTGAGATTCTGGACAGCACTGAGACTGTACTGTGCAGCTGAGATTCAGCACAGCACTGAGACTGTACTGTGCAGCTGAGATTCTGGACAGCACTGAGACTGTACTGTGCAGCTGAGATTCTGGACAGCACTGAGACTGTACTGTGCAGCTGAGATTCTGGACAGCACTGAGACTGTACTGTGCAGCTGAGATTCAGGACAGCACTGAGACTGTACTGTGCAGCTGAGATTCTGGACAGCACTGAGACTGTACTGTGCAGGTGCGATTCTGGACAGCACTGAGACTGTACTGTGCAGCTGAGATTCTGGACAGCACTGAGACTGTACTGTGCAGCTGAGATTCTGGACAGCACTGAGACTGTACTGCACAGCTAAAAAGTTCTTAACAATGAGAGATGCCTCTTTAACACAACATAGTATGAGTGAGGCAGAGAGTGGCACTGGTCTGCAGTTTATAAAAACACGACAGCTCACATTAACTGGGTCTTTAGTCCCTTCAGACGTATGCAGAGACACTATTTTTATCATTTAGAATAATATGAGGTTACATCTGAGGTCACGCTCTAATTTAATATGAAGGAAGTGAGCCGACCCGGACTGCAATAGAACAGAAGCCTGATGCACATCAACATCAATCATACTTAATACTGACAATAACACATTCCATCAGTATCAATCACACTTATTACTGATCAATATCTCATATCATGTCAATATCAGTCACACTCCTGATCATATATCAATATCAATTATGTTCATTTCTAATCACACCCCTTATTAATCACATCAGTACTAACCACTCTTATTACTGACGATATCTCATACTGTACCAATAACGGAAACTTAAAATGGATTTCTGCTAATATTTGGTATACGATCAATAGCAGTCACACTTATAACTGACAATGTCCGAAAATGTCTTTAGTAAAGACCTTTACTAAAGCTCAACTGTATGGAATGTGTATATATGTATATATGGAATGTGTATACACATATACACATATATATGTGTATATGTGGTGTGTGTAGTGATGTATCCCACTCACCCTGGTCTTCACCATCACTGGCTGGTTCAGCGAACAGTCTGGACACGACCGGTGCGAGGTCCTCTTGGGCCGTCCCAGTGGAAGGGCAAGTGAGGTGCACCAAAACTGAGGAGACACAAAGAGGATCATGGGGGTTGAGAGACACTCCGGATAACAGCTCGCCACCAACAAGTACAGATCTTGAGCGATCCGGTGCTCTGCATCGGGGCCCTGGATGTTACTCAGAGGGGACGGAAGCTTCAAAGCGATGGAGCCCACCACCCGGGGGGCTGGAGGGGACACAGTGCAATGGTGGCAGCGGTGGGATGTGGGGGTAAGAGAGGGGGCTTCTGGGAAATCCCCTGAGCTAAGATGGCACTGCGAAGCTCTTTCACCACACTGTTCTCTCAGGGAGGGGGTTGAAAGAGAACACCTGAAGCAGTGTGGTGGGGGGGGGGGGGGGGGGGGGCAGAGGAGAGGCTGCTGTAGGCTGCTCAGACACCAGGGACGGCCAACCTCTTAACTGCTGCTGGATATGTGAGGGACACAGGTACCATAGTGGAGATTCACAGGCTGAATTCAATAGAGAGCAAAACACAGGGTATTTCACTCTTTTAATGTGGTGAATGCAGAGCGTCACTCTTACCCTGCCTCTCCTTACCTTCTGACAGTACGGTACACGGCTGCTCCAAGTGAAGCTCTACAGAGCACGTTCTTCACTGCTCTAGGGAGTCTCTCCTGTGGCTCTCCCTTTCTACTCTTCACATACTTCCAGGTTATTCTCTTTTCTGTAGAGTGCTCCAACAGATTGGGACCACTGAATTTTCTCTCCTTTTCAAACTTAGTCGTGGGATCCCACCGTATAGGCCTCTGGTTGTAGTCATTCGCTTGATCAATCGTATATATAGCTATTATGTAGTTATAGAAAACAATGTTTAAGTTATAGAATTATTTTGTATGATTTTAACACAATATAGGTTTGGTTTGTTGCCATTTTCTATGTTCCAGCAAGTAGGACCACACCTGATTACACCTGTCACTCTACAACTTAATGAATCAAAAATATAACCTCTTTCACATATAATAATTTGCCATGTAACATTATAGGGAAAACAAAGGCATTAGTTAATATGACTGATTAAAAGTCAGGTTATATGAATATGGGACATTTACTTCCACACAGTATCCATAGCGGTTTCTGACACACTGTAACCTTAAGATCATCACTTGAATAGACTTTAAAGGTCTCTAATGAAGAACAATTAACATCTCATTACAGTTCAGGTTGTTATTATAGGTAGAACAAAGACATGCATACACTGTGGGGTCCCAAGCTATCCACAACATGGTTAGCTCAGTTAAATGTTTTTGTGAAGCGTAAGCAGATAATCTTACACAGTCAAAGTGGATGTTTCCTGTTGTTCCCTCTAAGACCAGTACGAAATGCACTGCTTCGGTCACACGACAGGAAATCAATGTAGGCTTTCTTTGAACAGCGATTTGCCTTCACGTGGAGTGGGTCTACAACATCCCCACCCGTTGTTTTAAACGGAGGAAATTCAATGATTCCAGTAGACGCGCAGTAACCTGCTGTCCCATTTTCGCCTTCAATCTCTTGCGGATCTCTTACTTTCAAATGAGCCTCTCGACAAGCTGCCCCGAACACGAAATAAAGCGTCTCTCTCTCTCTCACTTGCACAAATGTGCCTCGCACGCCCCAACTGCATCGCCTTCTGATGATGGCACTGAGCGTACACTTTAGAGTATGTGTATCAGCGTTTCCATGGGTGCTGTATTCCTCTGACGCTGACCCAGCCATGTTTTCTGACCTCATTACTAATGCTGTGTCCCAACTTCAAACCGTTTCCAGTGTAGCCACTTGTACCTGTTTTCACTTCACTATACCTTTTTCAAAAAAATTCAAATCTCTGATTCAGGTAAGCCTGCATCACTTTTTATTCCATTGCTACTAATATTTTTGTTTATTTTTAATTATGAATCTTTGTCCTCTTTACATAACACACTTCCAACTGATTAAAAAAATCTTTGTCCGATGTTATCAGCTGAACATCATCCATCAAAACCATAAAACCACTTGCTTCCACCTGTTTCCATGTATTTGACTTTCTATCGTAAATGATTAGTTTCTTGCTGAAATCAAACATTCTAGGAAAATATCACTGCATTCATTACATACATTAAAACATTGAGGGACTGACTTCTGATTGTATGAGCTCAATGTAATAATGCCATGTCACATGTCATGACAAATTTCTGCCCGTCACTGTTCTGTCATCATGGCAACTATGTCTATGTTATTAGTAAGCTCCTACGACAAAGATTTTCTTCCATTTTCATAATCGGATGCATTCACCTGCTGCATATCATTTAAGAGTTTTTTTTTACAGGGAAGGGAAGCACCTACTATCACAATACCATTGTAATCAGGATCATGCTGGAAGTACGAGGCCACACTACCCGCTATCATACATATATGTCTGCTTTGAGGTGCGTACATTATGGGGGCCACAAATGGCTAATACTGACAACCAATGACAAAGAAACAGGGGAGTCCAAACATGTGTAGCTATAAATAATTGGAAAAAAAAGGATGGATACTTTTCAATCTACCCACATAAAAACCAGCAAAGAATAAAATCGGACAGAAAACACTTTACAACAAGAGATTCCCAGCTCCACTATGGTGTATGAAGCCATGAGCAAAGAGACACTCTCTAAGTCACGTATTATTATAATTATTATTTTTTTTACAAATATAAATGGTGAAAAGAACACAAACGCTAATGCTTGTTGTCATGTTGCATATGATGCAGCACTGGCTGCCATTGTAACGGCAGGACACACAATCTATTGAAAGCAGGTGCTTGCACAAAAGTGTTGTTCCTCAGTTAATTAAGCAATTAACTTCCCAGCATGCTCGGGGTTGCATACCAAAATGAGGGGCTAGCTCGGTTGCCAATATTTATGGCGGTCATTGCTAGAAGAGGAGACTGGGATACAGTTTTCAAATTTGTGATTTAAAACTGTATTGAAATAGAATAAAAATGTCTGTAGACACCATTTTCATTCTCTCTGCTTTCACTTCATTATATTAACCTGATTTGCAAAATGGCTGTTGGTCCGTTGCTGGTTTGATTCTTTGACTTGGCTGATAGTGTTAATTGCTTAGCATGATCTCTGCTTTAAAGCACTAACAATTTATTCTGTCTTCCACACTACACTATTGTACTGTAGAGCTAAATGTGGAGGGATCATTTGAAGTAAGAGCAGGCAGAGCAAACTGAGGCATATCTAAAACTACACCCAGCATTCTTAACTTTGAATTTTAATTTCAAACTCATAATATAGCTGTCACCATATGGTCACGTCATGATTCTCCCCTCCTGAAGTCAGATTCAATCACGCCGTCATACGAGCTCTAACAGCAAAATCCTTCCTTCCAAATCTGTCCCCACACAACACGATCCCAGCATCTCAACTACGATATGTCAGCATCAGACTTGTACATTTATTGCAGCTGATCCACTAAGATGTCAAGTAAAACAAACGTTCTCGCGCACAGTGCACAGCTGTTGTGAACAGAGGACTCACTTGGACTCCACAACTTTTGCCACTTTACACTTTCTCTGTGAAATCTGTCAGTTGGCCATTTCTATTTTGGTTCCATTTCTTTGTCTAAAGGTTCCTAGGGTACGGATCCAAGAAATGTAGCTTCACTTGCAAAATAATAATAAGTAAGAAGAGCAATAAGCAAGAATGAAAGATGATGTTGTACTGGATGAATTTCTCTACAAAAAACCTTCAATTCAAACCTGCAATCATAACAAAAAACATAGAAGATATATATTGCAAGGTTCTCATCCATAATCTCATATTTAATATTCTCATCAATCCGACACGGGCCCTGCAATAGACTGGTCACCTGTCCGAGGTATCTCCCTGCCCTTTACCCAGTGCATGCTGGGATAGGCTCTAAACCCCCCACCAAACACCTTCTCTGTGTTTTAACATCTGTGATACAGAATTCTTTGGTCCATAAAGTTCTAATGCACAGCATACACATACCTTCTGCTGAAATGTTTCAGTATTACAATAATCATCACTTCAAAGCAATTAAGATTACCCACCCATTTGGACTGGACAGTGTGGAATTAAATCTACAGCCTGTACAAGTGTCTGACAAACACTAGACTGGACACATACGCTTACATACACACGTGTGTGAACACACACACACATGCATGAATATGTGGATTAGCTTCCGTGACATTAAATGTGATGAAGGTTTCATTAACACTGGATATATGAGGGTTGCTAATGACAAGAGGTCGCCATGGATACAGTTCACGAGCAGGGGCCTACGCTGGTGTCCTGAAGCCGCACAGGACATTCGGGGGGTGGGGGTGTGGGTGGGGGTAGGGGGGCTGAGGCCAATGACACGTCCTCATAAAGTGTGATGTCGTGGAGGGGGCAGGGCTGTCTGAGGCTGCGGGATCCATCACGCGCTAGGGCCTTATTTCATCTGCGCATCAGTAATAAAAGATGGCATCATTGTCTTTGCCGTGGTGGCCTGTGTGTGTGTTTCCGTCAGCCTCATCACTGAGCTGTGATTGCATGTGAGCCACTCAGGTAGAACTACATTACTTACAGGGGGGGGCCACGGCCATCCATCTGCCGGCGGGACCGCGAGGAGCGAGGGATCGCTCCGCACTGCGGCTCCATCATCCCCGCTCCATCCCACCCCCCAGCTAGGCAGGACGCTCCGCTGATTACCCCCAGCCCAACATCCTTCTTCATGCAGAAGGGCAATAGCCTGCTCTCCACCCTGGAGATCCATCTGCCACTAAATCACTGCTTCAAATGTGTGCTGATCGATTGTAAAAATAGCAGGACTACTACTGCTGGCAATGATAATCTCAATAAATAACCATACAGCTAATGGTGGAACCGGCCGTCACAGTGGGCCAAAGCACTGCAAAGCCACCCTGATATTAACCTCCGGGCCGCTGTGTGTGCTAGGCCTGCATTCAGGAGGACAGTACTTGTGCTGGGCATCTTTCTAAGTTACGAACTCCAAATATTGAAACTTGTCTGTGACCGGACTGAGCCCAAAGACAGCGACATAAGGTGAAGCCACACTACACCATGGCATCATACCCAGACAACACCACAACATCAAAAAAAAAAAAAAAAAAAATCAAACAAGCTAAAAACTGCAGTTAGCAGAAATACACAACTTCTTATATACCCAGCAGTTCTCTCCTCCTAATGCTATGAGTTACCTGTGGTTTCTTTTCATGCTTCTTGTTAAAACAACCATCCATATACGTTTATCATCTAAATCATTTAATTACTACAAGTGGAACTTCTATGTAAATGAAAAATCAGGAGGACATGGAATACTTGCTTAGGGGTGAAAAATCATTATTTCTCTGAGAAATTCAAATAAGCTCTCAGAGAGAACCATATTTCCTTTTTAGCTGATCATGGTTACTGTAAGTTTTTTTTTCTGTGCGTTTTAACACAGAAAAGAGCCAATGTAACGTTTCATTAACCGGGCAGACTGCAAGCATTCAGCAAAGGTCAGCTGAATATTTTACAACATTACTGAGGAATGCGGTTAAACGCATGTATTTCCTCACTTCTGAGTCCTGGAAATGAATGTGCCATACTCAGTGAAAATCGAGTTTTAAGCAATGGCCAAGGGAGACATTTTCCTTTGGATGTCTGCTGGGATATCTGGATAACCTTCCATGTTTTAGGCCAGGATGGCATTTCCCTTTCTTGTACAGCACAGAGAGTTTGCAACTTTTCAAGGTTTCTCTCAGAAATATAACAGCCACAGACTATCAGTCCTTAACGACTAACATAAACATCAATACCCTCTTCTATTATGTACATACACAATTTTCATATAACCCCTCACACAACAAAACACAAATGTTTGTTACCCTGTGATTTGTCTTCATTATCATTAATATTCAACATTGCTCAATATCTACGCCAAGCAATGATATGATCTCTCTTTGGATCTACCAAAGCCAGTAATAACATCTGTTAATAGTTGCTCATTTCAGGAAATGTAGCTTCTGACATCATTGCTCTGGATACACGCCATCTCTTCGTTAGCTTGCTGCTGCTGGTGCCCATTTGTTTTTCAGTGGGGAAGTGAACATTAAGAGGCTATCAAATAGCCCATAATAAAACAATGCAACCTATACAACAAGCAAGGTGCCACCTATCACTTTATAAAGCTACAATATTATCTAGTGCAGTGAAAAATCCACCTCGGCCTTCCAATCACACTACACCATAATGTCACTGAATGCAACTACCTTCCCCTCTCTCATCAAACGTTTGAGTGTAAATGAGGATAGCCACCTTGTCAGAGTAGGAACAAATACTGAGAAAATTTAAAGTCCTTGCCCATAGATATAGATATTATAATGCTTTTAAGATGAGTTTAGTAATGTAATTAATGGTGAGTATTTTTCTGGGCCATACTGTTAAATATAACACATGTGCAGGTGCATTATGGGCTGGTGTGTGTGCAGGTGCATTGTGGGCCTGTGTGTGTGCAGGTTCATTGTGGGCCAGTGTGTGTGCTGGTGCATTATAGGCCGGTATGTATGTAGGTGCATTGTGGGCCGGTGTGTGTGCAGGTACATTGTGGTCCGGTGTGTGCAGGTGCATTATGGGCTGGTATGTCTGCAGGTGTATTGTGGGCCGGTGTGTGTGCAGGTGCATTGTGGGCCAGTGTGTGTGCTGGTGCATTATAGGCCGGTATGTATGCAGGTGCATTGTGGGCCTTTGTGTGTGCAGGTACATTGTGGTCCGGTGTGTGCAGGTGCATTATGGGCTGGTATGTATGCAGGTGTATTGTGGGCCAGTGTGTGTGCAGGTGCATTGTGGGCCGGTGTGTGTGCTGGTGCATTATAGGCCGGCATGTATGCAGGTGCATTGTGGGCCGGTGTGTGTGCAGGTACATTGTGGTCCGGTGTGTGCAGGTGCATTATGGGCTGGTATGTATGCAGGTGTATTGTGGTCCGGTGTGTGTGCAGGTACATTGTGGTCCAGTGTGTGTGCAGGTGTGCAGACACTCACAGGTGCCTGGCATACAGGTCATGCTGGAGGAGCAGAGCTCAATGACTTGAACCGCAGGGCCCCCCTGCAGGGGTGGCACGGTAACCAGGGAGATCTGCAGAACAGAGAGAAAACAGGGCTCACTCACACACTCCTTTATTCCACTGTTACACACACACACAAGTGCATGACCAATATGGGCTTAAAAGACACTATTCATACAAGTTAAATTTAAATATGTTTATTCATTCAACATGCGAGCCTTCAAAAAAACATAAAAGAAAGCAAAACATTTATGGGGTAAAAGGCACATAAGTATCACATACAATACATTAATAATCTTTTCTACATTCTGTTCAAAGTTTTTACATACAAATACGAAGTTCAGGGTTGTGGAGGAAAATACCTGCTGTTCAGATTCAGACGGCAGCAAAGATCGGTCAGTAATGAGAACAGCTCTGGAAATCTGCCTGTCAACAGAAACCAACAACACTGTTTCATCCTCTGCTTGCAAACATTAGCCAAATCAGCTAACCTACTGAAATCCTCAGCTATTGGCTCACACCTCCCACTTGCTGTTTGTTACCTGCAACGCAAGCCCTTTGTGACCTCATGCCTTTCATCTGAGAGCTGGCCCTCACCTGTAAGCCACGCCTCTCCGGTGCTCCTCTCTGATGTAGCCCTCTTCCACCACAAAGTGGTTGCAGCTGATTCGCTGTCCGCATGTGTCAATCACTGCTTTACACCTGGCAGTGGAGGGAAAAAAACACAAGAGGGGCATCAGGATTAAATCGGCCATTTTGAGTATGATTTGGGTTTGAGAAGAATTCAGGGGCATGTTGAGAATGATTTGGGGCTAGTTTGAGCTGAGCTCAGGGGGTAGGTAGAGTTTTATTTGGGTGGGTAGTTTGAGCAGGATTTAGGGGGCTGGTGGAGTATGATTTGGGGTAGTTTGAGCAGAATTCAAGGGGCTAGTGGAGTATTATTTGGGGTAGTTTGAGCAGAATTCAGGGGGCTGGTGGAGTATGATTTGGGGTAGTTTGAGCAGGATTTAGGGGGCTGGTGGAGTATGATTTGGGGTAGTTTGAGCAGGATTTAGGGGGCTGGTGGAGTATGATTTGGGGTAGTTTGAGCAGGATTTAGGGGGCTGGTGGAGTATGATTTGGGGTAGTTTGAGCAGGATTTAGGGGGCTGGTGGAGTTGGGGGGGTGGGGTGGAGGGTGGGGAGCAAAGTGCAGGCAGCAGAATGACCTTCTAGAAGAGAGGATGAGATGGAAAGGATGAACACTGCAGTCTGTCTGCTTGTTATGTCAAGAGTTATAAATGTGCTTTATAGGGCTCATTATCCAAACTAATGGGCTCGGGGTGACATCCTTGAAATGGACTTTCACAACACAATAAAGGGAGAGCAGGAGAGCCACAGACCCCTGAATAATCCTCACCCCACAACACCCACTCTTTATGTAAATGAAGATTTATTTACTGAGGAGCCATCGCAGCAAACCACACGCATAATCAGTCGCTGCTGTTGGGTGGGATAGGACACACACACACACACACATATTCATGCATAAACACACACACACACAAATATGCCTGCATACACACACATATGCATGCACATGTACACACGCACACACACACACAGACACGCATACACACTTCCACACATACATATGTGCTTACACACATGCACAGATGAACCTACCAATACACACTGCATACACACATGCACAAAACACACACATGTGCGTACATACATTCATGCACATTTGCACACTTACACGCATATACAAACACACCAACGCGTGCTGCATACACACATCAAATACACAACACACACACACAACACACACACAAACGCAAGGAGAGCAGATGGCCAGCCGTTTGTACCAGCAGTTTGGGTTGTCAATACCCATCAGCCCCACACATATAATGCTAATGAACAGAGGCGTCTGACACCAAGGCCACCACTGGCTTTACAGCTCATAAGTACTATTCATAATCCTTGTTCATAAACCCTATTCATAACCCTTAACCATGGTCTGTGCTCAGCATCCATCAGGGCAGAGCCTTGCACACAACGATGCTCCTTTCAAACTGCCTGACTTTGACGCACTTTCAAGGCGAGGCCCAACTCATTCCCACATTGAATATTCCACATAATAACCCTAATGTGAAGAATGCCTCCGACTGAACACAAATAAAAATGGTTTCTACAATGCTAGTAGAATTTTTTTCTTACGGTACTTCAATTCCATTTGGTTCATGAGTAAATATAATTAATTTCATATTAATTACATTTACTATTAATTATATTCATATACTTATTGTTCTAGAGATTATGTTTACAAATGTATTTTTTGCCCTCAACATTTTCTTACTTATTTTTGTTTCTTAATCTTTTAGTGCAAGTCTTTTTTCTGTTTCAATATTATTCTTTGTTTGCAGTACCAAAGAATCTGCATTGAAATTAAACAAAAATAATTCCAAGTAATTTACGCGACATGTAAATTCCTGAGGTTCTATGGTTCTATAGTTTATAGCATGTTTATAGCATCTGTGCACATAGAGAGGCCAGTTAGGTTGCATGCTGAGCCGTGCAACTCAGCAGCTCCTGATTTGGAATTCATTGTGAATGAAGATTTAGTAAGAGATATGCTTTTGGCTTGTTAATTCTGCATCTTAATATCCCCTTAATTCAAAGTGCAACTGGCTATGTCTGTCAGACCTAAGTTGACTTAAGTTGCCAGGAGTAAGACTACTGTGTGGATCCTCTGAGTTTAGATGACCAGCCTAAGTCTAAGTAAATATTAGACAAAGTGGGAGATTTCGAGTGCGGTTTCGTCCGGTCCAGCAATGTGTTACACCTCACACACTAGCACTGGTCTGGGGGAGCGGTGTTCTGAAGCTGTGTATTATTCATGTGCTCTACCCTTTTCACCACTCTGCATCTGTTATAAGAGGAGACAGGCGGGTAATTTATGACAGCAGGGGAATTAAAATCTTTACTCAGCCCTGCAGACACCTCACTAATTTCTTCACCTTCCTTAAACTTTTTACACTCCCCCTGCCGTCGTCAGGACCAGCACTGTATTTCTGTGGCAGTGAGAGGGCGATGGATCTGTCATGGGGGAGTGTGTCGGGTCTGCAGCTGTGTGAATGGTCAGCAATCGTGTGGTCTGTAAGACAAAGCATGTTGTCTGTAGCAGTGAGAGTGAGGCAGGTCTGTAGCAGTGGGATTGCTGTCAGTAGCACTGACAGCGAGACAGGTCTGTAGTAGTGGGATTGTTGTCCGTAGCAGTGAGAGTGAGACAGGTCTGTAGCAGTGGGAATGCGGTCTGTAGCAGTGAGAGTGAGGCAGGTCTGTAGCAGTGGGAATGTTGTCTGTAGCAGTGAGAGTGAGACAGGTCTGTAGCAGTGGGAATGTTGTCTGTAGCAGTGAGAGTGAGACAGGTCTGTAGCAGTGGGAATGTTGTCTGTAGCAGTGAGAGTGAGACAGGTCTGTAGCAGTGGGAATGTTGTCTGTAGCAGTGAGAGTGAGGCAGGTCTGTAGCAGTGGGAATGTTGTCTGTAGCAGTGAGAGTGAAACAGGTCTGTAGCAGTGGGAATGTTGTCTGTAGCAGTGAGAGTGAAACAGGTCTGTAGCAGTGGGAATGTTGTCTGTAGCAGTGAGAGTGAGGCAGGTCTGTAGAAGTGGGATTGTTGTCTGTAGCAGTGAGAGTGAGACAGGTCTGTAGCAGTGGGAATGTTGTCTGTAGCAGTGAGAGTGAGACAGGTCTGTAGCAGTGGGAATGTTGTCTGTAGCAGTGAGAGTGAGGCAGGTCTGTAGCAGTGGGAATGTTGTCTGTAGCAGTGAGAGTGAGACAGGTCTGTAGCAGTGGGAATGTTGTCTGTAGCAGTGAGAGTGAGGCAGGTCTGTAAAAGTGAGAGTGTGGCTGGTAAGAGAGAGTGAGGCAGGTCTGTAAAAGTGAGAGTGTGGCTGGTAAGAGAGAGTGAGGCAGGTCTGTAAAAGTGAGAGTGTGGCTGGTAAGAGAGAGTGAGGCAGGTCTGTAAAAGTGAGAGTGTGGCTGGTAAGAGAGAGTGAGGCAGGTCTGTAAAAGTGAGAGTGTGGCTGGTAAGAGAGAGTGAGGCAGGTCTGTAAAAGTGAGAGTGTGGCTGGTAAGAGAGAGTGAGGCAGGTCTGTAAAAGTGAGAGTGTGGCTGGTAAGAGAGAGTGAGGCAGGTCTGTAAAAGTGAGAGTGTGGCTGGTAAGAGAGAGTGACTCTCACTGTTTTCCATCTGAACAAATGGAAATGATCATGATGGTGTAAATCAAAGATACCACAATCATAATGTAACCCCACACTGAATTAGACCCTGAACCTCACTGTGAGCAGGAGAAAGAGTTGTGCAGAATCTGTTTCCCTCTAAAGTGGGGTCCCAGGGGGGCTCGTTTCCCTAGTGCTCCACATCAGAGCGGGTGGGAGGGGGACCACACGTCTCCTGGCTCTGCACAGCCCCCGGTAGCCACAACCAAGATGAAAGAATCTCTATATTGAACCAAAAAAAAAAAAAAACTCCCCCCTTAATCTAACCTAGTTTATGACAACAATCTACCTTTGAAACTCATTACAGGCCTCCGTCGCGAGACTGACGCACATTATCAGCACAGATTAATCAGTGGAGACTTTAGATGAACTTCATTTTTTAAAAGCCAGAAACAGGGGGCTTTTTTGTCTTCAGATGAAAATCAATTAGTGGAGGTAAGGCCAGAAGGGAGAGCTCCATCACTCAGCTGCAGCCCGTGGCACTCACAATGATCCGTCTTCCGAGCTTGGCTGATCAGGGGCTGGAGTTCCATCTCCCACAAAATTAATTTCGTATCTATATTCCGAGCCCACTTTCCTTGTTTGGAGCAGCCGTACACAAATTACTTCTAATCAAGGTTGATCCCTGATTGGACAGGGAGAACAAAGGGCTGGAGGAAACAGGCCATCTTTTATCTCCACGGACGGAGGGATTTTCACTCCTACCTGTGCGGAGAGAGCAAACAGAGCAGGAGCAGGTGTGTGTGTGTGTGTGAGCGTGTGTGTCTGTGTGTTGGTGGGGTAGGGCACTCACCTCCCAGACTCCTTATCTAAAACCAGGCACTGGACTGAATGTCGAAGGCAGTAGATCCCCCCGAAAACAGCACACATCCTGGTGGTGAGAAAGGGAGACAGTCAGAGACATTTACAAACACAGAGCAGGGAGAGACGGTTTCACTTTGAAGAAGTGTTGAATCTGATGAGCTCTCAAACTAAAAGTCTAAACGACGTAGATTAAGTGCATTAATCTCAAACCATTTTAGTGTACATTCTTCAATTCATCACAGTTACACCAACACACAGAAACACAAGCACATGCCTTTGCAAGCACGTGCATACACATATACAAGCATGCATGCAAATGTATGCATGCAAAACCATACACTCCCCTACCCATCCAAACACATACACACGTACCAAAATAAAAACATATGTGCACGCGCACACACACACGTGAGTGCACACACAAAACCACACACAAACATACAGCTGCCCCTTACGCACAGACACAAACATGCAGACAGATTTGCACGCACACTCAGACATGCACGACTCCTGTACACCCAGCAAAGACCTGTCGCTGCAGGTGTTTCAGCTACATATACTGGATCTTAAGGGATACTTATTGTCCCTATCTCCCAAGTTGGGTGAGGTCCTGTCCTATGTGAACACACCCAGGACCTGCTCTCTGAGAAAGCCCACTGCTATCCAAAGCATGGGGGGAGGGGACAAGCCAGGGTTCTGGCCACGCCCCATTGCCCCCTCCCCCCCCCCCTCCGCTGCACTTGCCCAAGCTCCTTCGTATTAATTATGAAACATGACATCTTAATAAAGTGCTGGGGATAAAATCGCTGGCGATCACGGATCCCATCTGATGTCCTTAACAAAGGCAGCTACAGATGCGGGGAACCCCTTCTGATGTCATTAACCCTGACTGACAGACGCTTAAACTGATATTACTCTAATTAACTGGCTGCTGTCCGCCGCCATGATGCAATCCCCGGCTGAAAGACACTGCCGACGCGGCCGCGCCGCCTCACCCCCTGCTCCCGCGACATCACTCCACATTACCGCTAAATTAACAGTTGTGAAAATCCAGGCCCTCCGAGCCCCTGCTCTTTATAGACTCTAAATGCCATTTCAGTTCCTATCAAGGCGGGAATCTGGGATGTGATTTTTTAATACGCCGGCACAACAATAGACGGCATTAATAGCTGAACTTCTGACAGCGCGGCTGGGCCATGATTTATGAGTTTGTGTTTAATTTGATTATTCTATTAATTCCACTGATTACAGCCTCAGCTAATGTGGAGAAGGGCACATCAAAAATAAACCCTCACTCCTGCCCGGAATTAACCCCCTAACCCCCGCGCAAAAACAACTGCCGCAAACTCATAAAAGGACTCCCTCAAACGACTTAGTATAATCAACAGTGAAATTAATAAAGGGGTATGAGCTGGAATAAGCAGAAATAAGCAGGAGTAAGCAGAAATAAGAAGGTAATAGCTGTAATGAGATGTGAGGAGGAATAAGCCGCAGGCCTAGCTAGCCTTTCTCCAAAAGCCATGGACCATCATACCTTCCTCTCTAAAAACATAACACATTCTTTATACTCCTCCTCTGATGCAACTTTCAGTATATCAATTTGTCATTTACAATGTATCAAACTGCTATTCACATATTTCTTAGAACATTGGAAGAGTTTGCTCTTTTTTTACAGTGCATTATTGAATATTTAAAGGTTCTATGTGAAAGTCTATTTTTGAAGGCCGTATCCCAGAGGTGCAGTGTTTTTTGCCCAAGCCTCAAGCTCAGCCTGGGTCCGCAGCGTTACATGCAAGTTTTCCACTCTTTTACAGATGTGAGATTCCCCCCCAGAATTCACCTGATAAATCTTCCCACTTTTCCACAGTTGGCCGTGAATGTTTGGCAGGGTGGGGGTTTCCATGGGAACCTGCAGCCTGTTATCTAGAGGAAACCTGGCTTGCCTCGCCTGCACATGTTAACAACCAGTGGTCAGAACGTACATCATCGTCTCGGCTTCTGTTCCCAAATCACAGCTCGAGCTCTAACCGTCAAATAAAAGCCTGACCCCCCAACATCACACTTTTATGCCCTAATCACACACTAACCCCATATCGCTTTACACTTTTTTACACTTTAACTCCCATACATTCCAATAAGAATGGCTTTTGCCCGCATCAGTCTTTTGAGCCCGTATAAACAGCTGACGGAAGCACATTAGAAACTAATGTGCACTCTCTGTAACTGTACATTTACCATTGATCCTGTTTAACCTATAACAGCCCAGTATTTGCTGGCATTTTCCACCAAGCAGTCGATTATGGTGCAGAATTAAGTCCATTAATCTGAATGATCTTATGAGGTCCCCAGTGACTTTGTTCGGCTCTGTGTAAAACAGCCAGAAACAGCCCTGCTTGGCCTTTACATAAATATTACTGCACTTTAACAGAGCCATCTGTTATTTGGATGTTGTAAGTTGCCACATTTCCAGATTTGAAACTGCAGAGTCAAACTGAGGTTTCGTGACTCAAAGGTGCTGTGTGTTCTACAGGCAGTCATGGGCGTGCACAATAAATCCTGCCCCATGCAGGACACGCTAAACAAACAAAATTAGTGCTCACACACAGAGCCACTTCCTGTCAGTCTTATTGCCAGAAAATACGCCACTAATCTGTGACGCGGGGAGCCGGAGTGGGGGGCTAATGGTCGCCCAATAATTAAAAGAAAACAAAACGCCGTGCGAGCCGCTCACAGGAAATTAAATCCAGTTTGATCCAAATAAATTAGACGTTTACTGCCCCCCCCCCCACTACCACCGCCACCCTTCCCAGAAAAAAATATGATGTGTGACTGCGAACGCTGGAGAAATCATCTACACTAATGAATGCGTTTCCCTAACCTCTCAATCTGGGACTTCACAACATCATCATCCCACATGCAAATCACAGCCGTGTCACGGCCTAACGCTTCCCCTGCCAAACCAATTACCCCCCGCTTTTGGGCGAGCGCGTGCGTGTGAGCGTGGATTGCACACGGACACGCGAGCTGCGGTTACGGTCCGTGTGTGTGTGACCGTGTGCATGCGTGTATGTTTTTTTGTGTGTGACTCAAGAGGGAGAAGACAAAGCCGGTGCGCCAAAGGTTATTTACAAATTAAAAAGTCTTTTCCTGTCAAAACTTGAGAAATAATGTGGGCAAGGACACAAAAGCATTCCATAGCTTTATTAGCGGAGCTGCTCACTGATCTGTGAATAACCTGAAAGAATGAGCATTATTGAGTTAGCTCTCTCATCTATCCATCCATCACCTGGGCAGGTATCACAGTGATGGATGGTCCTCTCTACTCTCTGCTCATCCGCCTCCCAGGAGAACAAACACCAGACCGCAACCAGACCACAAACACATCCCCTTTGACCAGACTGCAGACAGACTATGAGCACACCGCACGGACAACAAAAATCACACTGACCCATCTGTGATCCAGCCTCACCTATCAAGCCCAAAAACCTACGGTGCAAAGTGCTAATCTGGGATATCATGGCAAAAATAGTTGCCCCTATATTATTTTCTGCATTTTCTGTCACCATAGTCACCAGATCTTCAATCAAAACCTAATATCAGATGAAATATGCAATACACAAAGTGAAAAACTAATGGCCCCCCTTAGTCATAATAACCTTTCGCAGAAATGACTGCAGCCAAATGAATCCTAGTACCTCAGTCTCTCATAGTGACAAGAAGGAGTTTTAATCCTTTCCACCATACAAAACTGTCTCAACCATGAGTTTCTGAAACTGTATTTTTCAGGTCCTGGTACAAAATGTGGATGTGGCTGAGGTCTGAACTTCGATATTAAATGATGTGTTATTCAACCAGCTTCAGCTCACACACGTACGGCCTGGTGCCCTCCTGCAGAATTCTCTGACACAGAACAGCATTCATAGGTCCTCCAATGATGGCAGGTTGTCCAGGTCCTTACTCAGCAAAGAAACTCAAACCATGACGTTACTCTATCATCACGCTTGACTGCTGGTATGAAGTTCTAACTGTGGAATGCAGTTTGGTTCTCACCAGACATAAACAAGGCTGAAGTCATCCAGCAGTTCCAGTTTTGACTCGTCTTTCCATAGAACATTCAGGGGCCATCTGGCAGCCATGAGATGGATAATTGTGTTCTTCATGAACGATAGTTTCTGGCTGCTCTGCCATGAATTCCAGTTTTGTTTTTCTCAGTGTCTTTCTGATGGTGGAGTCATGAATACTGACTTTAGCCAGGATGACAGGGGCCATCACATCCCACCTGATGTCATTCTGATGTCATTCTAATGTCATTCTGATGTCATTCTTCCATTTTCAAGAAATTGGGAGCTTTGGTACAATCAGCCCTTGCCCAGATCTGCTCATTAAGCAGGCCAGAGGGCTTGTGTGGAGGTGTATATTATTCTTTAGCAAGGTGTCAAGACAGTTCTCTCTGTCCAATTATAACTGTAGTTTGCATTTCTTATCAATGAAATGTGTGACAGTGTTTCAGTTTAATCCTTGCCCTTTTGCTTCAGAGTCTGAAATTAATGAGTCATAATTGGAATTTGCCTTCTGGTTTATGCACGCTTTGGTTTTGTTTATTGTTTTGTTTTGTTTATTTATTATTTCTGGATCTCTGAGGTTCTGCTGTACTGCTATAAACCATAAAAACATGACCAAATTCAATTGATGAAATTAAGACATGGGGTAAATACTTTCTCCATTACTGTACAGAACAACTTGACACTTATTTCTGATAAGTCTCTCCAATTTCAAAAGATAAGCCTTAAAAATACAACTATGGTTAGGTAGCTCTGATTGGAGACACTGATTCAAACATTATTCTCCAAACAAACCTGCAGAAGTAGGTAATAGCACCTAATTTGCATATATATATATATATATATATATATATATAGCTAGTAAATTGCAAGCTAGCTAGTATATGAATCGGTTAAACATTAGCATTAATTGTCCCACATGCTTTGATTCATGCTAGGATATCTTTGGCACGTTAACACAAAACCAATTTCATAAACCATAATATCCCTTTCCATATGCTGTAGGGGTGACTTTGCCTCTGACCACACATATTACAATTTCATTTTTCTGACTATCAGTTGACATCCATGAGTTCAACTCTGCTGGAGTTTGGTTTTGCTGGACATTATTCAGCACTGAAAGACACACAACACATATCACTGATATGCACCCAACACACAAACACCCTCCTAAACTCTCACTAAATACGTATCAATTCTCACAATACAGACTAATGCACAGATGCATAACTGTCACCAGCTATACTTACTCTCAGTACATACACAACAACTCTTACCAGCCTAAAATGAAGGAATATAATAAGGATTTATGATGACGGTAAAGAGTGAAATGTGGGAATGGAAAAGAACGTGTCTCACTAAATAAATCCTTATGCTTGAGTGTGCTCTCACCAGGGGAAGACTCATGAATCTGTCTCTCCCTCCCTCTCTCTCACTCTCCCTCCTTCCTTCTTGACACCTCTGCCTCCTTACGCTACCCACCTATGATTCTTACTATCCCTCCCACCCTTCACCTTCCACATACCATCTCTTTCAAGTTAATTCATTGAAGCTCAATGTGCCTATTAGTGAAACGCATATGATTTTATCACAAAACCATTTTAAAGCAGAAATCATATAACATATACGAGAAAATATTGCCTGTAATTGACTGTAAAATAATTCAACAACTTGTTTTCAAGTGGCACATGTGGCCAGAAGCCAACAGCAGCAAGCAAGAGCTGGCTTAGCCTCAATGGGAGAAAGTATGGGGTAAGGCAGTTAAAGTCATCAGTCTCACCACTCTTCTGCAGCCTCACCTGGCTAGCCTGGGGCCTAGAAGATTTGTGAACTGAACATAACGTTGTCTTTTAGTTCTTCTGACAGCTTAAGGCAATAGGTTCCCGGTTTCACATGGTGAAAAATAGCAAAGACTATTCGCTACCTGAAGGTGAGGCGACACACATACGCAGTTGCCTCTTCCTGAGTCTCTGGGGAATGATCACGGTAGGTGGGGCTTGACATATTGCGATCATCCTTTAGTTGCTGTGTAGTGCTCAGTGTGTCCCGAAGGTAGTGGTATGTGACTGCTTCCTGGATCTCTGTATGGCTCTAAGTGCTACCGTTTCACAGTAATGTCCCCACAGACCACAAGTGATAAAAGCTGCTATCTGATACTCTAAACTCTGAGTGCTGACTCAAGACACTGCGCAGCATTCCTTACCCACACTGCACGCCATACATGCACGCAAGTGCACACAGGCATATCCACAACACACACTCATACACACACACTTACACACACTAACACGCACTCATACACACTTTCATATACACAAACACACACTCATACACACTCTCATATTCACAAACACACACACATTCACAAGAACACACTCATATACACACTCATATTCACAAACGCACATTCATACACACTCTCATATACACAAACACACACTCATACACACTCTCTCACACACACATATACACAAACACACAGTTTTTACCCACTGTCATTGCCCAGGTCATCACTATAAAAAAGCTGAGATCTCAGTAAACCTATGATGTAAAATAAAGGTCAAATAAAAAGACATAGTGGTTCTAAAATAGATTCAAACTGCAATGCTGTTTCATATTCTACAGACTTTAAAGAAATGTGACACAGAGAATAAAATTGTGTCAAAGCTTCAATGACAAATACACATAGGTGACAATTACACAAAATAAGTACCATGGATGTGTATGCACATACCACTGTCATTGTATACAACTTTGAAAACTCCTAAAGACCATTCATGACAGTTGTTTACATGTTATGACATGTCATGACACATCATTAAGTGCTTTTAAAGGTGTTATAAGCAAGGTGTCAAAAAAAGTGTTAACCCACTCTCATACATGCACATGCACTTCTGTGCATTATCACACAAACACACAAACTCATGTATGCACAATTATACACACGTATGCATGCAGTCAAACAAAAAACTAGAACACATGCATGGATGGAAAAAATATGCAGACAGACAGACAGACATGCAAGACTCAAATACCAGTCATAGTTAGACAAGACTATGAGTGGAGAACAAATGCTTAATTCATTATGCCCTCTGCAGTTGGCATACACACACACAATCATATACACAGTCTAACCCCAAAGTTCTGAAGATGGGAGACCCAACAGATGTGGTGATAACACAGGGAAAAAACAGAAGAGAGAAGAAGAGACGCAAAGTAATGGAGAGGAGAATGACAGAGGGGTAACGGAGAGCGTTTACCTGCAGAAGCACTGGGGGATCTCTCCCATGCCATAGAGGGGAAAGAGGAAGGGTGTGTTGCCGTAACGACCAAGACAACGCAGGAAATGTTGTGTGGCCCTCAGCCCCTCTCCTGTGCGGGCCCCAGGGGGCACCATGGCGATGGAGTGCAGGACAAAGTGCTGCAGGTTCTCAGTCAGCTTCTTGGTCTGCAGAAACTCCCAAAAGGAGCGCTCGGTGAAATCTGTCATGGAAGACATCCGTCAAAAAAAGAGTGCGCTGGGGGTCAGGAAGAGGAAATAAATGACTGGGGGTCAGAGAGAGGTGGGGGGGGGGTGAGGTGGGCAGACTTACCCAGGTACTCCTCTGGGTGCTGCTCATAGTCCAAGCAGAAGGTGAGGAACTTCATCAACATTCGCTTCTCCACCACTGTGAGCTGCTTACTGCCGAACACATCCGCCCTGGAACAAGGCACCTTGGGATGGAGAGGAGGGGGAGAAAGACAGGAACACAGGAGAGAGATGGGGGAGAGGACATAAAGAAAAACAGAGAGAAGGAGAGAGAGAGAGAGAACATACAGTTAAATTTGCAGCACTGAGATTTAAGCAGATCATCAAAACATGTTACAAGTACAGGGAAGCAAGAGAAACTCTTTCAAAAAATAACAACTCTACCCACAATTCCTTTTTCTGTAGGCTATGATCTTCCTGGGGAAGAACTGTGGTGTGCAGAACAAGTAGCCCAATGTGCAGCTGTCTGCCAGAGCCTGCAGGACATTCGGTGACTCAGATGCACCTAATTCAATTTGTATATTCATATTTGAATCACTATACTTTCACTGAATGTTTTTCGGGGCTTGATGGGTGTAATTCAGGGGGCTGATCTGGTACATTTTAAGGAGCTGGATGGGTGTAATTCAGGGGCTGATCTGGTACATTTTAAGGAGCTGGATGGGTGTAATTCAGGGGCTGATCTGGTACATTTTAAGGAGCTGGATGGGTGTAATTCAGGGGGCTGATTTGGTACATTTTAAGGAGCTGGATGGGTGTAATTCAGGGGGCTGATCTGGTACATTTTAAGGAGCTGGATGGGTGTAATTCAGGGGGTTGATCTGGTACATTTTAAGGAGCTGGATGGGTGTAATTCAGTTGGCTGGTCTGGTACATTTTAAGGAGCTAGATGGGTGTAATTCAGGGGCTGATCTGGTACATTTTAAGGAGCTGGATGGGTGTAATTCAGGGGGCTGATCTGGTACATTTTAAGGAGCTGGATGGGTTTAATTCAGGGGGCTGATCTGGTACATTTTAAGGAGCTGGATGGGTGTAATTCAGGGGGCTGATCTGGTACATTTTAAGGAGCTGGATGGGTTTAATTCAGGGGGCTGATCTGGTACATTGTAAGGAGCTGGATGGGTGTAATTCAGGGGGCTGATCTGGTACATTTTAAGGAGCTGGATGGGTGTAATTCAGTTGGCTGGTCTGGTACATTTTAAGGAGCTAGATTGGTGTAATTCAGGGGCTGATCTGGTACATTTTAAGGAGCTGGATGGGTGTAATTCAGGGGGCTGATCTGGTACATTTTAAGGAGCTGGATGGGTGTAATTCAGGGGGCTGATCTGGTACATTTTAAGGAGCTGGATGGGTGTAATTCAGGGGGCTGATCTGGTACATTTTAAGGAGCTGGATGGGTGTAATTCAGGGGGCTGATCTGGTACATTTTAAGGAGCTGGATGGGTGTAATTCAGGGGGCTGGTCTAGTACATTTTAAGGAGCTGGATGGGTGTAATTCAGGGGGCTGATCTGGTACATTTTAAGGAGCTGGATGGGTGTAATTCAGGGGGCTGATCTGGTACATTTTAAGGAGCTGGATGGGTGTAATTCAGGGGCTGATCTGGTACATTTTAAGGAGCTGGATGGGTTTAATTCAGGGGGCTGATCTGGTACATTTTAAGGAGCTGGATGGGTGTAATTCAGGGGCTGATCTGGTACATTTTAAGGGGCTGGATGGGTGTAATTCAGGGGGCTGATTTGGTACATTTTAAGGAGCTGGATGGGTGTAATTCAGGGGCTGATCTGGTACATTTTAAGGAGCTGGATGGGTGTAATTCAGGGGGCTGATCTGGTACATTTTAAGGAGCTGGATGGGTGTAATTCAGGGGGCTGGTCTGTTACATTTCTAAGGAGCTGGATGGGTGTAATTCAGGGGGCTGATCTGGTACATTTTAAGGAGCTGGATGGGTGTAATTCAGGGGGCTGATCTGGTACATTTTAAGGAGCTGGATGGGTGTAATGCAGGGGGCTGATCTGGTACATTTTAAGGAGCTGGATGGGTGTAATTCAGGGGGTTGATCTGGTACATTTTAAGGAGCTGGATGGGTGTAATTCAGGGGGCTGATCTGGTACATTGTAAGGAGCTGGATGGGTGTAATTCAGGGGGCTCATGTGGCACATTTTAAGGGGCTGGATGGGTGGAATTCAGGGGGCTCATGTGGCACATTTTAAGGGGCTGGACAGGGGGAGTTCAGATGTTTAGGTGCCTCTCAGTGGCAGTGCCCTTGCTCAAGGTGCTTTACCTGCAGGAGTAAAAGCACAGCTGTACAGATGGATTATGGATTCTGAAACTGGAACACAGAAACAATATTGTCTTTGGGTCCCTCAACTAATCTCACACAATAGGAAATGGACATTTTAAACCTCTCTTAATTTGAATATGGAAAAAAAGGAATTAATCTGTTTATGACAGCTCAGTGCATCTGTGCTTTCTGTAAATCCCACCTCATCCACTAGATTAATGAAAGCTGAGAATGTCTTTCTGAGAGTCCCGTTTCGGTTTTACATATGCCACATGACATCGACAATGTGCTTCTCAAATCTGTGGCGTGCGCTGTAGCTCTGGCATGTGACAGGGAAGGAGGTGGGGAGTCAGGTGACTGGCTGGAAATTGGCTGTTTGGGAGAGGGAAGGGGTCATCAAAAATGAGTGGAGTGCAATGGGGAAGTGGGAGGGATATAGTAGGGACAGGGTGTGAGTAGTGGTATAAACAGAGTGGTGAGTGGGGCATGTAGATGCTGAGTGGGCGCGGAGTATGTAGAGTACTGGCAGGTGATAATGGGCTATCTACAGGGTTAAGGAAATTATAAGGTGAATGTAGATTAGAGGTGGGCGGTGTGCTGTGAAAGTGGAGTTGTAGATCCTTTACCTGCTCCACCTTTCCGTTACGGTAGGTGAGGATGCGACTGACATTCTTGAACTCAGCGTATCTGCTGACGTTGGACTTGATGAGGAGGTTGACCAATGAGCCGCGAGAATACAGGAGCTGAGAAATTACACGGCAGGGTCAATTACACCCAGTTACACAGCATGACTGATAAGATACACACATCATTGGTCCAATGACTCCCTGTTTTTTTTTTTTTTGTCAGTCAAATGCTACGTAACACCGTGCAGTGCCACAAACTATCATTCACCTACCTTAGACACTAGATCGATGTTGAACCTACGACCCTCCTTGAGGATCTTTGCGAGGGTGATCTTTTTCTTCTTTGCCTCTGCAGGGCTGGGCTCCTGTGATTGGGCAGTGTCCCCTTCTGTGGGTGTGGTCTGCTCCTCCTGTGGCCCCTCCCCCTCAGCCTGCTGTTCGGGGTCCACCTCCTCCTGGGATCCCTCAGGCTGGGCTTCGCCCTGTGTCTCTATCATCTCTGTTCCCTCATTGGTCGTGGCCTGGCTTGGTGTGTCTTTCTCTTCTGTGGGCGTGGCTTCATTCGGTGTGTCTCTTTCTTCTGCAGGCGGGGGCTCACTCTGCGTTCCATTCTCCTGTGTGGGTGGGGCCTGGGTCTCCCCTGTGGGCAGGGCCTGGCTTGGATCAGGTCTCTCCTCTGTGGCTGTATCTGGGATCTGTGGGGTGGGTCTGGCTACAGGCGTGGTTACCTCTTCCTCTTCTTCCGGTTCCTCACTGCCAGAAACATGAAGCAGTGATTCACCCTTAGGTGAATTTTCACTTTTCCCTGCCACACACAACTTTTCAAGACCAGTTCATTCCTTTGGACTCTGTCTGAGGGGACAACAACTGTGATAAACCTTTGTCCGAATGCAACTTCAACTGCTATCATTCTGATTGCCGATACCTTTTGTCATTTTTGGACTTAAAAAAATTTGGTTTGTGCACTGGGAAGTCTTCATCACCATCTCACAGCTGGCTTGAGCTCAAAATGATCACCAGCCATAAAAATGTTCATTACACACAGTTATTCCAGTTAGGTAATGTTATGCTATATCAGCTACATTCTAGTTACAACATTTATGAATTTAGCATGTGCAGTCTATACCATATGCATTTATATTAGAGACAGTGACGTCAAAAGTTCTCTGGAGCTCTACACCCCTCCCTTAATTCATGCATGTCAGGTGAGAGAGTGCTTCTGAAGGAGCAGCATAACAACTACAAAATGACAATGCCTACCTACAACACACTGAGATTCATGTGGCTATTTATTAATGTTACAAACAGGTACAATGTTGAGATGAACTGGGTAATCAGAACTAGGTAATGCGTCAGGGTTGCGGTCAGGTGAGGAATTAATATTTTGGGTAACTGTTAGTTATTGGTATTCCATTTAACAATGTTTGAGGATTTCAATGTTCAGCAGAATATCTTCATACAAATACTATATCCTGCCTCTGATTGAAGTTGTAAGCTTCACATGATCTGCCAACTGAAATACATTGCTGCATGTTGGAGACGTCCATATAAGAAGACAGAATGCACTAGGATGCAGATTTATGAATTAAAGGGAGCAACACTGTCAATCATGTTTTTGCAGCCAAAAAAGTTGATCCTGTAGTAACAATAGTAACATATGTGTGTTGATCAATACAAATTTACCAAACAATGGAGGCTATTGCATTATATCAGCCTGCAGGTCAAAAACTTAACTGTACATGAACTGAACAACCTACCCTGAACTCAAAGTCTCTTAAATTTTCTGACTGAAAGCCAAATCACTTTGTTTGTTACTTTTTAAGGAAGGGGAGGGTCAGTCTATTCTGTTTTTAATTACAGATCAGAAGGTAATTTATGATTTACAAATTGGGGGTTGCTTAAAGCTAGAAATGTTCTTGAGTTTCATCAGGTTTTTTTTCTGCTCGAGCCTTGAGCATAGACATCAATCACATGGTAAGAGCTGCTGTCAGTCGAGTCCTCACCTGCGTATGGTGTGGGGGCCTTCAAAGAAAGCACATTGCTCACTTGGGCCCCACGAGGGCCTCTTATTTATTCGGGGCCAGTCAGAAACTCACAGACATGTTTCTCCTGTACAATAGCACTGCTTTTAAAACTAACCCAGTGATCTGCTGCAAATGTGATTAAATGAGAGAGCAGCAGATTAATGGAACGCCTCTGGTCTATTACTCTAGGTTAGTGCAGACTATTTTCAAACACTAGACACTTAATAATGACTCATTATCACTATAGCAAGGCATCTGACATGATTGAATATGTTAAATTCAGAGATGCCCAAGAAATCTTAAAAAAATTCTACGTACATATATTGGTTAAAAAAGTGAAAAGATCAATTTTGCATGCATCTGTTCCTCTCAGCAAGCCCTACTGGTTCACGCTTCATTGCTGAGAAAGGAGTTGGCCAGACCGCGTAATGCTACAGAGGCGGGGGGCTGATGCTGCGGCGCGTTGAGCGGAATCCTTACCCGAACATGGCGGATTAGCGTTTGGTACAGTGTAAAATCCCCCTGGAGGCTACATCAGGGCTAAAACAAGCCGAAGGAGCTCGGTAGACAAGCTTGCCATTCCCGGACGCCACTCGGATTCTGCGTGCCAACTCTATGAGTGTGAGAAATCTGATCGAACTGGAACATGCTATCTGCATCTGCGCAGAATGTGCGTGTCACTGTTGGGACCCCGCTGCGTTCCTGCCTGAGGCTCGGGGCGACGCCCGCTCACTTCGGCCCTGACCTCAGCATTACCTGGCATAGCAGATGACCTGCAGGTTGGAGAGGGAAGTGTCGATCTGGTTTAGAAGCAGAGGCTCCTCCCCTTCCTCCAGCTTCTCCCGCCAGCCCTCATCTGAGTCCGCACCTTTCTGCTGCTCCTGCAGCACAGACACACATCACACACGTCACACAACACACACACTATACCCACACAATACACATTATACTGCATGCAGTATGCACAGATTATACCAACACATTATACAGTATGTATTAGACCGTGCAATACACATTGTCACATTTTCCAAGACCTGTCAAATCTCAACACAAAATGTATTGAAATCTATAGTACTTCAACAATTTGTACTATCATAGCTTTTTCAGCGTAGTTTTTACAAAATGTCTTTGTGTCTATATTAAGCAAAGACCATAACAGAAATGAGCCTTTGCATCTTTGTCAATCAAGAATTTCATGTACACTTAAAATTTAATTTTGAATACTCCCTCCTTCTGCAACCCTAATTGGGACAAAACATGCCATTAAATTTAGAGGTTACAACTGTAATTCAGTGTATATAACTGCAGGTACATACATAGACAGAAACACAAATAAGTGAATTTAAATACGGATGATGGCCATTATAAATAGACTCACCTTGTACTCTTCTATCCAGGCCAGTAGTCCATTAAATGTGAAGCTGGCCCAGTTTCCTGCATAGTAGTTCCTCCTGCAGAATGGCAACACACAGCTGTTACTACCCCAATGCAGGAACACACTGTCCCATCACTACCCCCAGCGCACCAACAACAGTCAAGGGAAACAGCAAGTGTGTCTTTATATTTGCCACTGTAGGTCCAACACTGTACAGTCTAAGGTCAATTCTTCTATACTCTACATACAAAGTCCTCCCACTGCCCCGTGACAGCTGGTGAGGTCACCAGTGATGTCACTGGACTGCATGCATTACCGTGGCAGCAGACGCACCTGTCGACGTGCAGCACTCTCTGGCCCACGCGGGAACATGCGGCGGCGATGACAGACTCGGTCAGGCCTGCAAACAACACAGACAATGAGCACAGACCAGTCAGAGTACATACATTTCAGGCCTGCGATCAACACACCAAGGTTTCAACACACCAAAGCTGACACCAGTCAGCTTTACACCAAAGAAACCAGCACACTTTACTGCACTGGTATTACCCTTACTTTAGTCAGAGAAACACTGTACATCTGCAAGTGAAAAAGAGGCTTTAAATCTCCTGCTTTACTGAACTGAACACCAGAGGGAGAGAGAAGCGCTGGAATAGAACAGAGAGACGCAGAATATATGGTAGCGCTCACTCTACTGACCTGAAAGCAGCTGATCTACAGCAAACACAATAAATAAAAGCCTCTCCATTAAGCTGTTAATGATTTACTATTTAAGACTCAACAACTTGATGATGTTTTCAAACTTCCTTATTCCTTTAAATGCAATTGTTTCTCAATGCTGACTTCCACATATGTGAGATATGTTCCTGATTCACACCAGGGAAACCACTGAAAAGTTCCATGCTTAGCTGCTCTCCAGATAATGTCCCAATCACCTACCCTGTTTTGACTCCAAAAAAGATGAATGGTTTTTTTATTTGGTTTATTTATGTTGGGTATATTATCATTTAAATATAATATATAATAAACCATACAGAACAATCCCATCTTCATAAAATCACCAATGCTAGCAATGCAAATTGGACAGCTACTCAATTCACCATCAATTTTGTACATTTACATGCAATGCTCACTTAGATTTGAAAGTCATTTCTTGCTATCATGTGTTGCAAGACATCACCATAAAATATCATTAGTGAAGCTTAATGATGCTTTATTGTAGTGTAACATAATGCCATTTACTGTTCTTGCTTTTGGTTTGTGTAGGCTACACAAAGTCTATTTTCCTGTGTCAAATGTTAGCTAGCTAGCTACTCAGACACACACACACACACACACACACAGATAAAGGGAGACTGAGTGACAGTGTGGTGAAGGCTGCGCAGACAGTATGACTTCATTACACCTGCTCCTCTGGCCTTGTGCAGGCCCATCTGCGGGGCGCAGTAAAGATGGGAGATAGAGCAGCGGCAGCTGAATAAATCACCCCACACAGCACACCTCCCAAGGTGAGCCGGAGGCTCCTCCCATAAGTCCCCGCCCCTTCCTGTTCAGCCCTATGAGCTCATTAAGATGGGCAGGCTTGGGGGACAGAAGAGTGAAGGTGACAGGAAACAGGTGTCCGTGTCTTGGTGCCCTCAAGAGTCCCACATCCTTCACACACTCACACAAACACTCATACACACTCGCACGCACGCACGCACACACACAAAGCCCCCATCCCCCAAACCCACAGCTCTCGGGCTCGGATGGCCTGGAATGCTTTAATTAATAATTGCCTGACTGCGACTCTCTGTCTCAATCGACTCCCCTGTGAAAACAGCAGGTCGCTGTATTACTCTTCACCGACAGTCCAGAAGACCTTTTTAAAAAGTGTAAATAACCCCATCGCCATCTTTTAATGCCATTTATCTGTTCTGCTATTGATTTTTCCCCATCATGTTTGCTAAAGACAAACATTACCTGCCATAAAGCGCTGGGCGGCACAGACATGCTCCGCCATAAATAATAGATTGGGCAGCAGGACTTTGATGACGGAGCAAAGCCTGAAATGCTTTCAGCAGGAATTGTATGAAATCATAAATCACTCTTCATTTCAGAGAACATTCCAGAATGGATTCTATCTCTCTACCTTGAAAGTCATTTTGCGCGTTATTTATAGCAGGGCTCAGAGCGCTTGGACAGCAGCGAGGGGAAAAAGCTCAGGCCTTCAGCACAGAGCATGCTGGGAAGATACTTCGGCAACACTGTCTCTCCCACACACCACTGCAGGGCAGTCAGTAAAAACAGCAGTGTTCAGTGCAGACAGCAGGGTGCCCAGCATACACAGCCAGTACAGATAGCAGGGTGGTCAGTACAGAGAGAACGGTGTTCAGTACAGGGAGCAGGGTGGTCAGTACAGGGAGCACGGTGTTCAGTACAGATAGCAGGGTGGTCAGTATAGAGAGCACGGTGTTCAGTACAGGGAGCAGGGTGGTCAGTATAGAGAGCACGGTGTTCAGTACAGGGAGCAGGGTGTTCAGTATAGAGAGCACGGTGTTCAGTACAGGGAGCAGGGTGGTCAGTACAGAGAGCTGTGTTCAGTACAGGGAGCACGGTGGTCAGTTCAGAGAGTTGTGATCAGTACAGGGCGCCAATGTTCAGTACAGATAGCAGGGTGGTCAGTACAGGGAGCAGGGTGTTCAGTACAGATAGCAGGGTGGTCAGCACAGAGAGCACAGTGTTCAGTACAGACAGCAGGGTGGTCAGTAAAGAGAGCATGGTGTTCAGTACAGATAGCAGGGTGGTCAGTATAGAGATCAGGGTGTTCAGTACAGGGAGCAGGGTGTTCATTATAGAGAGAACGGTGTTCAGTACAGGGAGCAGGGTGGTCAGTACAGGGAGCACAATGTTCAGTACAGGGAGCACGGTGTTCAGTACCAGGAGCACAGTGTTCAGTACCAGGAGCACAGTGTTCAGTGCAGGGAGCAGGGTGGTCAGTACAGGGAGCACAGTGTTCAGTACAGAGAGCTGTGTTCAGTACAGGGAGCAGGGTGGTCAGTGCAGGGAGCAGGGTGGTCAGTACAGACAGCAGGGTGATCAGTACAGGGAGCACAGTGTTCAGTACAGGGAGCAGGGTGGTCAGTACAGGGAGCACGGTGTTCAGTACAGACAGCAGGGTGGTCAGTACAGGGAGCACAGTGTTCAGTACAGGGAGCACGGTGGTCAGTACAGGGAGCACGGTGTTCAGTACAGGGAGCAGGGTGGTCAGTGCAGGGAGCACAGTGTTCAGTACAGGGAGCAGGGAGCACAGTGTTCAGTACAGGGAGCAGGGTGGTCAGTACATGGAGCACAGTGTTCAGTACAGGGAGCAGGGTGGTCAGTGCAGGGAGCACAGTGTTCAGTACAGGGAGCAGGGTGGTCAGTACAGGGAGCACAGTGTTCAGTACAGACAGCAGGGTGATCAGTACAGGGAGCACAGTGTTCAGTACAGGGAGCTGTGTGGTCAGTACAGGGAGCACAGTGTTCAGTGCAGGGAGCAGGGTGGTCAGTACAGGGAGCACGGTGTTCAGTACAGATAGCACAGTGTTCAGTACAGGGAGCAGGGTGGTCAGAATAGGGAGCACAGTGTTCAGTACAGACAGCAGGGTGGTCAGTACAGGGAGCACAGTGTTCAGTACAGACAGCAGGGTGTTCAGTACAGGGAGCAGGGTGGTCAGTACAGGGAGCACGGTGTTCAGTACAGGGAGCAGGGTGGTCAGTACAGGGAGCAGGGTGGTCAGTGCAGGGAGCAGGGTGTTCAGTACAGGGAGCACAGTGTTCAGTACAGGGAGCAGGGTGTTCAGTACAGGGAGCAGGGTGGTCAGTGCAGGGAGCACAGTGTTCAGTACAGGGAGCAGGGTGTTCAGTACAGGGAGCAGGGTGTTCAGTACAGGGAGCAGGGTGGTCAGTACAGGGAGCACAGTGTTCAGTACAGGGAGCAGGGTGGTCAGTACAGGGAGCACAGTGTTCAGTACAGGGAGCAGGGTGGTCAGTACAGGGAGCACAGTGTTCAGTACAGGGAGCACAGTGTTCAGTGCAGGGAGCAGGGTGGTCAGTGCAGGGAGCACAGTGTTCAGTACAGGGAGCAGGGTGTTCAGTACAGGGAGCAGGGTGGTCAGTACAGGGAGCACAGTGTTCAGTACAGGGAGCAGGGTGTTCAGTACAGGGAGCAGGGTGTTCAGTACAGGGAGCACAGTGTTCAGTACAGGGAGCAGGGTGGTCAGTACAGGGAGCACAGTGTTCAGTACAGGGAGCAGGGTGTTCAGTACAGGGAGCAGGGTGGTCAGTACAGGGAGCACGGTGTTCAGTACAGGGAGCAGGGTGTTCAGTACAGGGAGCACGGTGTTCAGTACAGGGAGCAGGGTGTTCAGTACAGGGAGCAGGGTGTTCAGTACAGGGAGCAGGGTGTTCAGTACAGGGAGCAGGGTGGTCAGTACAGGGAGCACAGTGTTCAGTACAGGGAGCACGGTGTTCAGTACAGGGAGCAGGGTGTTCAGTACAGGGAGCAGGGTGGTCAGTACAGGGAGCACAGTGTTCAGTACAGGGAGCAGGGTGTTCAGTACAGGGAGCAGGGTGGTCAGTACAGGGAGCACAGTGTTCAGTACAGGGAGCAGGGTGGTCAGTACAGGGAGCACAGTGTTCAGTACAGGGAGCTGTGTGGTCAGTACAGGGAGCACAGTGTTCAGTACAGGGAGCACGGTGTTCAGTACAGGGAGCAGGGTGGTCAGTACAGGGAGCACAGTGTTCAGTACAGACAGCAGGGTGGTCAGTATAGAGAGCACGGTGTTCAGTACAGGGAGCAGGGTGGTCAGTACAGGGAGCAGGGTGTTCAGTACAGGGAGCAGGGTGGTCAGTACAGGGAGCACAGTGTTCAGTACAGGGAGCAGGGTGGTCAGTACAGGGAGCAGGGTGGTCAGTACAGGGAGCACAGTGTTCAGTACAGGGAGCAGGGTGGTCAGTGCAGACTGCAAGATGGGTGTTCAGACAGCATACTGCTCAGTGCAGACAGTATAATAGCCAGTTGTGGCAGTTAAGCACACAGAAGTGTTCAGAAATGGCAGCTGAGGGAAACCTAAGTAGATCATACCACTTGTGCTGTGGAAATGTGTGTGTGTGCACTGCTGGGTCAGCCATGATCACTAGCCCATGTCAAATTTTCAAACCAAATATTATGAAAATCCAAACTGAATGATTCCTGTCACCAGCTGTGACATTGTGATGCTTTGTGAAGACATTATTTTTCCACTTTAAGTAAATGTCTATTATTTATTCTCAATTACAGAATGAAGAACACTGTCATCTGCTTCAGTCTGAACCTTCTTCTAAAATGCTGCCCTTCTTCAGCGTGTGCCTTTCTCTTTCCTGACTCGCTGACCTAACTGGCCAGTACTAGGCAGAAGGATAAGAGTGTGGAAAGAAAGAGTCGACAAGTACGTGACCTCTGCTGCATTCAATGGCACAGTAAATAACTCCTTCACACACCCAACTTGGGTCAGGAGAGGTTTATTTCAAACTTTTATTATAAATGAAATATATTGTGTAGAACAATTTTTACATATATTTAATATATTTAAAAAATCGGGAGGGGAAGGGAAAAAAACCCAGGCTTAATCACTTTATTGTTAGCCAGAAGTTACGCTGACTGGCACTTCATAATGTTATCACTTTGTAATGGCAGCAGTTTTCATTTAAATTCAGTGTGTACCATCTGCACCCAGGCCATCAGTTAAAAACCCAAACACACTGCAGACTGTTCTGTTTCCTAAAGTACAGCATGCACAACGCGATATCAAACTAAGAAGGATGTAGCACTATTAAACAATACAGCAGTGAAGTCTGAGTTTTGCTTAAGGTTTTCAACGCATAAATAGAAAAAGTCTGTATTTTTTGCACATGAACTTTTTTTAACTTGGTTGCAGTCTGTATTGATAAATCCCAAGCTGGTGCATAAAACTACATTACAAATGATGGTTAAATAACAGATATATTCGATGTAAATTCCTCCACATGCATGAAAATCTCCTCTAAATTTTACATTACATTACTGTGACTGTAATATGTGAAGTGAGTTCTGCATTTCCAAATTGTCCCCTATGCATTTACATTACTGGCATTAATCTACCTCTATAAAATGCTGAAACATGAAGTGTGTGCTCTAATCTACTGAACGGCCTGTAGAACAAAGCATGTGTTTCACCTTGTAAAACTACTGGACGGCATGGGCACTGTAAAACTGCTGCACTGGACTGCAGGATCAAGTAAAACACTGCACCCTGTAAAAGTACAACATGGACAACAGGACTAAACATAAGCTGCATTATGAAGTCTGAGCTTTAGTGGTGACTTGGTGGGAAAAGAGCATTGCTATCTTTGACAATTTATAGTGTTTAATAGTACAACCATCACACAAATATATTTTATATTTTAGTCAGCGCACGCACGCACGCACGCAAAGGACATAGTACTCAGCTGGCCATCTCACAGTCTCACATCCTTGTCATCAATATGCATCCCCCCCTCACATTTTAGATTCCTTTTCTGAATTGAAATTACAACAAAATGTTACTGAATTGAAATAGTATAATTGCAAGTGTCAGTCAATACTTCTAACCCTGAGAACCTCCTCCTAGCTTAACTGACAAGTGACAGATTGTTAAAAACAAAACTGCCTCAAGTAATGTGCCTCCCCACCATTGAAATAATTAGAAACAAATGTAAGACCAAGGGAATGAAACAAAGTACTAATGGCAGACTAAATACAGACCACACAACATCAAACTGTTTTTTATTAATAAACCAATGGTTTGAATTGCACACAGAAACTTCAATTCTGGTTATTTCTGGATATGCAATAAGTCAATGATGGATACAGACAGAATCAGATTCACTATTTTGGGAGCACCTCTGCCCTTCTGCATTCATCCTGCTCCCCGATGCCACAAGGTGAAAAACACAGTGTCTAAATTGTCTTCGGTGAAACATCCTACAGTATTTTAAAATGTAGGCAACAAATCCTCTCACATAATGTTAATGATGGGTTGAGAATCTCAGGGGTAAACTTTAAAGATGCTGAAAATGGACAAAGAAAATCTCAAATATATAGAAACTAATATATATTTTAGGCCACCATGCACTGTATATCAGCTCTGCAACATGTCCAGTATATAGGAGTTGAAAAAAAGCAGCAAGACGTTCACTTGGGAAGCAGACATAAGCAGACAGTGAATGAGGCCTGTCGTTCCAAGCTGGACCTTGAAATGCTGGAGGTCGGCACTGGTAAGGCAATTGGCACAGCCTCAACGGGGGAAGGTAAGGGTTAAACTGGACTGTTAGTCTCAGCACTGTTTACTGGCCACCTCTGGTTGGTCAGGGAGCTGAAGATGCACAAACTGCATACATGCTGATATCGCCATCCTAAAATGACACTGGTAGTGCGTGATCGGTGGTGCATCTGCAGTGCTGAAAGAAGCCAGGGCTGAATGGGAGGAGTCTCGTGTCACGGCTGGTTCTCATGAGCTGGAGGGAGGATGTCAGTGCTGGTTTACTCCCCAATTACAAGCAACATATGTCCAAATTCCTTCACCATATGCCAGTTTTAAGAATTTGGCAAGATCCAAACCCGACAATGCTCTTACAGAGTGCACCAGCTACAACTACAATGAAACATTACCTTTACAGACATTTAAAACATTGTAATTCAATTTACATTTTATTTCTACAGGCCAAGCGCTTTTTACTACACAAATTGTCACAAAGCAGTTTTACACAGATCCCAGGCCTGCCACCCCTACAGCAGCAGTGGCATGGAAACTTAACACTGCTGGAGTGAAATCTGGACCATACGATAGAATGTTTTAATCTGTGCAGATACAGGAAATGCACTTCAGTGAGGTATGTTGCCATAAGAAACCGTTACGTGCAAACGGGAACGGGGCACCATGTGCACTGAAGCAGTGATGTTTTCCAGTGTGCATGTTGATGGAGTGGACTGTAGATTTTTGTGTACTTTCCATTTGTCTGGTGAAGATTATTATAGGAAAGAAATAAGAGATACAACTATGACTACAGCAATGTCAGCACACCCTACACATAAGCACAGACACAGCTATTGCAAAAAAATGGGGGCATGGCAAAATCTAGTGGAAAACTGGAACAAATTATGCATTTAAAGACTACACTTACCACTGATTCTGTATTGAGTGGATATGAAATTCAATTACCGTTACTTTCACAACAATTAATGTATGTAATGAAACCGATGACCCCCTCCAAGTCATTATGCATGTTGCTGTGTTTTGGTGAAAGTCAAGTAGAGTGACATGTGTACACGCATATACATATAAGATCACATGACTTCAGCTTTGCCCGTCAAATTCCAAATGGTCTACTGTCCAAACCTCATCAATATTTACGTATTTATTATCATACACTAAAAATTATAACACTGCATATATTCACAACTAGAGAGTGTACTCAGCGCAAAACAGTCTAAAAACAAAGGTCTGTCACTACGATCTTGGCAATGATGCGATGCCTTGCGACAGTGTGTGAGCATGTGACTCAAAATTTGTTTCTGTGTGTGTACATCTGTAAATCTTGTGTATATGTGGATTGCTTGTGTTAGTGTGTGTGTGTGCGCGTGTGCGCGTGGAATGTGTTTATGTGCACATGTGAGCGCATGGGTGGCTGTAATTTCTGGTGAATCTGTGTATGTGTATATTTTTATATTAGGGCTGTCAACGTTAATGCGTTCATTCAAGCGAATAATTAAGAAATACAAACCGCATTAATTCTGTTAATCGCAGCTCCTTGTTTTAACCATCCCAGGCTACAGTAGCTAGTTTCTCTGGATTCTGTTTTCAGCTATCAAAATAGGAAAAACTACAGCTCAGAGAAATTCAATGAAGTGAAGGTGAGCCTGCAGCTACAAGCCCCCCTCCCTCCCCCCAGCCTGCTCAAGCAGAACGGCTGAGGCAAGGGCTGGGCTTGTGAAAGACTTCCTTTGGAAAATTATTTGCTGCTGGAGGTGGCACTGGTGGACCAGTAGGGGGGCAGTATTCCTTTCAGATCAAACAACACACAAGGGTTGGGCTCAAGGGTGTTTTTGTTTGGTTACATTTTGGCCAAATTTTTGTGGTGCATGTATTTTTTGTATTGGTCACACCAGTGTGACTTATTTGTTTAGTCTGTGTGACTTTCTGTTTTTAAAACTATTATTATTTTGGCTGCCCTGTTGCCTGCTCGCTCTGCTGTACTGGCTTGTGTATAAATGCAGGCTATGTTTGTGGATAGGTGTAAGGGGGCCCATCTGGCTAGTCACCATGACAACATTTTGTACGCCACAGTGACAACAGAAAACAAGCTGTCCAACATGGTCACACAAAGCCTTATACAACCTAGTGGTCATATAACTTGATTCATTTGGATGCCTTTTAAAAATTTTGTCATGGTGCCAGTAAATTTTGAGATTGCACCACTAAATTTTTCAGTTAGTGGCACCAGAGGAAAAGAGTTGGTCTGGAGTCCTGCCAATGGCCGAATGTAGGGACGAGGACACTGTGCTGTGGGAGCTTCCATCTTCAAGATGAGACATAAAACCGAAACCCTGGCTCAATGTGGCCATTAAACACCCAATGGCACTTATCGCAGAGCAGAGAGAGGTTAGGCCTGATATCCTGGTCAGATTCCCAAACTCTCTCAGTCCGTCCACCTCCTCGTCTAGCTAAGAGCTGGAACAACGCTGCCCAGCCTGGTGATGCTTTAGTAAATATCCCTCTCTGTTTCTTACCACATCTCACCTCGGCAACACAGCAATGTCAGAGATATAACATGATCCCTATTGCTGTAGAGTCCCTCTTCCAAATAACACTGCACTCCCTGCTCCATTCACAGTGTTCAACTCTTTTACCTCTCCTGCAGTGAGCATATGATCCAACTAAAACACGGTGCTGTCAATATGTAGAACACATCAATACTAACACATTGCTTTGATGCTATGTCACACTATGGTTACTTTGAGATCATATTTATTAACATAGGTCATTTCATTAGGAAATTACATAGCTGTGTACGTGATTTGAAAACAAACAATGCATGGAAAAATAACCTGCAAGTTTAGGGTGTTTTACATTGAAAAGCATCTTGTCTGGAGACCACGGACTGAAACTCCTGCTGTCTTCTCTAAAGATGATTTGGACACATTATCTTTTGGCAGCTCACCTGCTCTAACCCACCTTCTGCAACAGGAAAGCAGCAGTTTCGCAATGGAGACATGCGTGAGATCTCACCATCCATACAGACACGGGTGTGTGAGGACCACCACAGAACAAGTGCCATGATTTGCGCTCGGTGTGCAGACTGTAGTTTTAACTATACAGTGTTCAGAGTTCTTTGTACAGTTTATAGTGTTGACTATGCAGTATTCAGTATTCAGTGTGCAGTCTGTCATGCTGACTATGTAGTGTCCAGTGTGCAGTGTTCAGTATTAAGTTTGCAGTTTGTAGTTTTGACTATGCAGTGTTCAGTATTCAGTGTGCAGTCTGTAGTGCTGACTATGCAGTGTTCAGTATTCAGTGTGCAGGTTGTAGTGTTGACTATGCAGTGTTCAGTATTCAGTGTGCAGGTTGTAGTGTTGACTATGCAGTGTTCAGTATTCAGTGTGCAGGTTGTAGTGTTGACTGTGCAGTGTTCAGTATTCAGTGTGCAGGTTGTAGTGTTGACTGTGCAGTGTTCAGTATTCAGTGTGCAGGTTGTAGCATTGACTGTGCAGTGTTCAGTATTCAGTGTGCAGGTTGTAGTGTTGACTATGCAGTGTTCAGTATTCAGTGTGCAGGTTGTAGTGTTGACTGCAGTGTTCAGTATTCAGTGTACAGGTTGTAGTGTTGACTGTGCAGTGTTCAGTATTCAGTGTACAGGTCGTAGTGTTGACTGTGCAGTGTTCAGTATTCAGTGTGCAGGTTGTAGTGCAGTGCTTAGTGAGAAGTATCATCTTTGTGGCTCTCTCCCAGACGGATGTCGCTCTGGGTGCTTTTGGTGCAGGAGGGGATATGACCAGTGCCAGTTAATTAAAGGAAGGGGATAAATCAGGGTGAAAGAGTCAGGACTCAGCTTCAGCCACTCTGAGCCTTAATGAAGCACTGCACCCACATACCACCTGTGCACCCACCCCACCAATCACGGCCCACCTCCATCATCAGCTTCAGGCATTTTGCCTCCGCCCATGACCACAATGCAAGCAGGGCTTACAGCAGAATCACTCCTCTTCTCCAGCAACAGTGGGGGGGGGGGGGGGGGGGGCTTTAGGGTCAGAGGTCAAAGGTACCAGAGAACCAACACCAGAACAACCTCAAAATATGCATGCAAGTCATTTACACCAAGTTTTAATTTATTCACTCCCTCCACTATGAGAGGGTAATTACTCTTAAAATGATTATTAGTCAGAAATAGCGAACACTTTCAGCCTTAACAATGACTTCACCAGCAGAGCATATTAAGAATATCAATGCACTCTGATCTGGGAAAGCCTTCAATTCCTCTAGATTAGTAGGATGGAGGCCTCCATTGCGCCTCCAGCAGGGGATGGTGACCCCTCTTTGTAAGTTCAGAGGTCACGAGCCCCTGTCTTCCATCAAAGATCGACTGCCATATCACTGCTTTCTGCACAGAAGAAAACACCGCTGCATTCCCCAACGTAAAAGAACAGAACAACGCGTTGTAGGACAGCTCTTATGGAGAAGTGTAATGTGCGACTCTGTGGTGGTCATCATTTGTGGTCAGTGTGCATCAGACATCTGCTTAAAACAGAAACAGAAGCCCTTCAGCCAATAACCTTCATGCTCGCCTGTGCTTGAATGTGTACAGATAGATGCCAGCTGAATTATTCACATGAATCGGAAGTCCCCTGCCAGACTACTGCCTCCGGGGGGTGTCTCGGGCGTGGTGGTGACAGGGCTTGACAGGGTGCAACCAGCCAGCCCCCCGCCAAACGTGGTTCAGGACCCGGCAGATGGATGAAAGCCATCATTAGGGCGCCTTATATTCATAAACAACTGTTCCCTGTCTGCACGGCCTGGTCGTACATGCGGCCGACACGTGGGGAGATGCTGAAAACGCATGTTTTACACTTAGCTAGCACCAGGAATAGGAAAGAAAAAAAAAGGATGTCTTTGCATACAATTAGTATTGTATGAGAGACAGGGAATGCAATGTTTAAAAGGTTTCAGCTGCCAGGTGCTTGGTTCTGCCCAGAGCATCTCTGACAGACCCATGCCAAAACATGGCCCTCTACAAGAAGTTCCGCATCATTATTTACCCATAGGATATATGGCCACAATTGAACTGTAGCATTAGCCACCATTACCGAAATGAATGAGAGCAGACGTTAGACTTTAGCATAACATTTTGGTGTACTCTAAAATATATGAAATTGCCCCTGGATAAAGCTGAAACATAAGCTGTAATGCAGGGTGGATCTTATGCAATCTTACCCACAAAGGGCTGGTACAGTAGGAGGTTTGCATTCCACCTGTGAAGAAACGAAACCGACGCAACTTATGTCTCGGGTGAAAATTGAGATTGGTTGATTTAATTATGGGGATGAGGTGTGTTCCTGTTTGTTTGGAATGAAAACCTGCAGGCACTCCACCCCTTTTGCAGATAAGGATACCCACCACGCTGTACAGCAGCAGTGCTCTGTGAAGTACACGCATTCCAAAGGAATGACCGTACCACCAACGGTGAGGCATTTGTTGGAACAAGTACCTTTCCTTGCTTACATCAAAGTAAAAATGCAGGCAGTGTGTAAGCAAATCTACACTTTTATTTCCCTGTGAGGATGCTAATGATTATTCACTACCGTACAACAGTGGTGCAGCTGGTGGGATGTGAAGTAGCACAGGTGTAGAGCAGTGTAGGTGTAGGCAGTAAGGCAGCACAGGTGTATGCAGTAGGGTGTATCAGGATTGTATGTGAAGGGGATTGTGAGCTCATAATTGTACAGGTCCAGGTTTCATAAAGTCTGAGGGCAGCTGTATGGTTCAGAGGAGATATTGTTCAGTGCAGTAGTGTTGTAGTCTGTCCCAAAAGAAACACACTGCAGACACTGTAGTTTCTGTAACCGGACCAGTTCAAGACCAGAAGGAGAATAATAATAACCAAGCCTTGTGGTCCAATCATTTTCGATTCTTTCAGTTTAAAACTCTCTAAGCTTCAGTTGTATCTAGGGTCCTTCAAAATGCAACACAGGACAGCCTTGGCCTCACAGAAAGGGGACACACGTTTTAAGTGCAAGTGGAGAAGAGGCAGCCTGAGCTTTGTTAGTGCTGTTATGTGTCGTTTTGACGACGCACCAGATGTGTATGTCACTTTTCACTGTGTCAGCAGATGCTGTGCTTTCTGAGAAGACCAAAACAGTCTCCTCAGAAAAGAATATCATCATCACTTTCAACTCTAATGATGACAATGTGGCCTTTCAGACAGAATATAAACTAGGATGCAAGTCTCACTCCCACCCTGTGGAAGAGAGAAGTGAGGAAATCGGGTCCACAATGGCACTATGACGCATCACAATCAGAGGCCGATGTAAAGGCCCTTGTACAGACGCAGGGACTGAAACCCCACATGGAGAAACCCTTCCAGCAGCTGATGCATAGAGTATGAATTAGGCTACACAGAGATATGTGAAAGAACCAGCAGGGAGACATGAATGCTGCACACTTGGTCCTTGTAAATGAAGAGTGTAGCTTTAGGTATGGCTCTTAAAGGACACTTCAGCACGGAGTGAGTGTTCATCTACAGTATCTCATGTACCATACTGAGACACAAAATCATATGGTCATGGAACCACCCTAAATAAACTGACAGCAGCGAGCAAATGCAAAGTCAGGGCTCAGGCGACGCCAGCCGCCAAACCAGAGTGTCTGACACCATTAACGTTAATATCGATGCACATTTCACAGTTTGTGAGCAACACCCGGCATTTCTCAATGTACTCAGACACGACCCATCATATCATATTGCTATGACCTCAAGTGAACGACACACACAGTATAGGCAACAACAGTGCTAAATAGCATTAGCCATCGTGGATACCGCATATCCAAGCTAACTGCATAAGACATATATTCGAATACAAAGGGCTTCGTAGACATTTCCTTCCATTGCTCTGGTATGATTTAATAAGGTGCTGGTGTACATTTTATCACAGACGCGTAGAACGTTACACCGAGATGGTTAGACATACATGCACACCTCCTTGTACACTGCATAGTCACAAGTTGGCTAGCTGCTAGCCTTCAACCAGTCTGTCAGATAACCACTATCGATTTACCCGACAAAAACTAAATCACTGGAGTTATTCTTATTACTATTTTTCTAAGTACGACATTGCTTCTCTGACAACGATTAGAAGTGCCAACTGGTGCGTTTATAGCTTTACTTACCCGTCCCGAGTATCACAACATCAAATTCAGTGGGTAGGTTGTCGGCAGCCATCTTGAATTCTGAGTCCGCATCACATGACGGGGTTGGGTTTTGGACGTAATGATGTTTACCTATACTTGATCGCTGAGGTCTTTTGCCAGCAGCTCCAGTCTCAAAGCGTTCATCTTGGATCAGCAACCAAATTGCCTACAAAATGGGTAAAGTCAGGACTAGGCGCGGGTGACATGATTCCAGGTCGGTCTATGGGAGGAATATTGTACCCGGAAGCACACAGCTGTGTTCAGTGTGCATTCATTTTAACTAATCTGTCAACATCAGAGAGGAGATGGGATTTGTTCAAAATAAATAATCAATAACGTAATATAGTATATTTATAAATCACTGCAGAGGTTCATATTTGGTTTAGAGGCGAAGCTTCATATCATCAGTTGAACGGACTGTCAGCTCAGCACAACATTTGGCTAATGCTCCCGTGAGGATCTTTTTGAAATACCGTTCAGCTGAGGTGCCAGAGGCATGATAAAAGCATGGATGTTGTCATAAAAACTATAACACATCAACTACAGTTAAATATCATTTACATGTAATTACACAACCATTATGGGTTCTTTTGTATTCCTTTTTTCATTAACTGAGGTTAATTTAAAATAAACAAAAACCCTGAACAACTACCTCCAGCTCTGCAACTCTGCTTAGTTGAGTGTGGTGGTGGAACACACACACACACACACACACACACACACACACACACACACACACACACACAGAGAGAGAGAGAGAGAGCGGTATCAAATGTATGAAGACCCACGTTTTTATTTTATTGACCTTACAACTAGGCCTACATAAAAAACAAATTAATACAAATGAGCTGAAACACAACAATTCATTTTTATGTTTGAAATATGAGTCTCAAGAAATAATCTACATCAAACACATAGACCCCCGCCTAAACCTTGAATACATTCTGATCACTGATATGATATCAGAATAATGAAAAATAATGAAAACGCACATTCCACTTTCTCCATCAGGCCGCGACACTTCAGATGTCTCAGAACCTTTTGTTCCTGTCACGGGTCTCCAGTAGATTCTGCGTATGTATGCTTTTCTGACAATGTTCTGTCTCTTGATTTATCAATGAAGTAAGGATATAGCCTACTGAATTTTACAGCATAGGTAATGGAGGAAATGGAGGCTGTAGAGAGCTGTTCATGGGATAAAGTATTTGATGACATACTATATTTACATGTTTTTTTAAATTTTCAACTATATAAATGTCTGTTGTAAAACATGTCAGAAACGTAATCCTGGCTTTCAGCAAAACCTGTTTACAGCTACCACTGAACTGGGATCAGTCAGACTGGCCACACTGACACAGTGAAGAGATGCAGTGTATGACTTTGAAAACAGGCAGCACCACCTGTCTTCATCTTCACCTGCAGATAAATGGAGGACTTATTTCCATCGATGCTGCTTTGGCACCTGTCAGCAGCACTTAATTTACCAAACAGGAAAATCTATGTCACTGATCACACTGTTGGCTGGAGACACAATACATTTATATTCATACAACAGTGACATGCTGTTGTTGAAAGAGGTGCCTTTGAAAGCGGAGCATTGTGAGACTTCTCATGTTCACAGAGCATTAACATTACCAAAGGAAAATCTGAATTTATTTTGACTCTACAAACACGTCCAACAACACGCATTAGACTCATAATACTAATGAAATTAAAAGGTCACTGTATTTTAGGGCGGGCATACACTGTTACTATTGCTACATTTATAAACAGAAAGCAAGCAAGTGCTAAGTAGGTACTTCTGCCTCAGTTGTGTTCATGACCCCTTTGCATGGCTCTTATGACCAGGCTGACGTTCGCTGTACATGCTGAAAGAATGAGAGTGATATCTACAGTGAGAGCCTAAGCAAAGAAGAGAAATTTAGATAACATCGCACTTAACTGAGAGAATCTTACCCCCTCAACACACAACGCAGGTTTGGTAACAGAATAGAAACTCCGACCGTATTAAAAAGGTATATATAGCGTATGTGTCAGTATCTCCAAAAGAATATGTCCATTGAGGACTGTGTACAGAAAAAAATTAATAGTATTTTTGGTGAGATGTGTTAGTCTTTCAATTGTAAGACTGGTGTTCTGGTATATCTTAATAATAATTTTCTCGATGCATCTGTGTTTTGGTGAGCTAGACAAGCTAGATCACAGAATCATAACCCAGGTCTATTCTTTCTCTTGTTTCGTGCGTCCAAAGCCTACAAGCAAAATGCCTGAAAACCGGCAAACGGATGGCTGATCTCAGGAACAACAATGAAGTCGCCAATTTGTCAGGGGTGAGCGAACTGAAATACAGACAATCAGATATGCCCTTCGTTTACTTTTTTCTGCATTACAGACCACAAAATGGACATTTGTTACGCCAATAGGATAATAATTTGCAAATACATACAATTACATTAATTTTGATTCCCGCGTATCCCGAAGGCATTTTTGGTTGCTTAGCAGAGTCGTAATAAGTATCTGTGACGAACATAACACTGGTATGAGCTTATATTAAAGTTTTTTTTTTTTTTTTTTTTTTAAAAAACTCCAGGATTAAATTCTGTGATTTTGTCAAAAAAAAAAAAAAAAAAAAAAAAAAAAAACAATCGAGGATGACGGAAATCGAATCATCACCCCCAGGCTCCGCCTACGTTTTTAGAGTTATTAATGATAATTTAATAGCTATATTGTGAACTCAACAGTGTGGAAAAGAGGCCCACGACAGAGGATTTAGATCTACGAGGTTACTGACTATATGTGTTGCAAGTGTGGGTTCACTGGATGTGTTTTAGAGGCTTCAGATAGGCTAATCGTGTTCATACTTGATTTGGAGCCGTAAACATGCACACTTGTAAGCATAGACTATATTAGGTGGACCCTTGTAAGAACGAATATATTGGACCAAATGATGACTTGAACCAGAAAACCCCACACGTTTACGTTTAACCGAATAAATAGGTTACAATTTTCAGGAACCCACTGTCTGCATTGATCTATGTTAGCTTTCCCACCAATTTATAAAATTGAGGCAATCTATGAGGAGTTTTAATTATGCCAATGATAAAGTTAAAAGTACACAAATTAAGCCTAAATAATTGATTGCAAAATAGCGTATGTACGAGAGAGTTCAGCATAGTTGAAGCAGCAAAGGCTCCACTGTTACGATGTTGCACTCTGAAGGTTCAACCTTGTTAATCACAAACATATCGCCTAGTTTACTAACTGACTCAATAAAGGATCTGAATGACTTGTTTTTATGACTTGGGCCGAGACCCAATCAAAAGTCGTCTCTTTGTTGGCATATGCAACACAATCTAATCGGACCATATGTTGATCTCCAATAATTAAAAATACTCAAATTAAAATATAGTGTAGTCTAAAGTTGAGTCTGTTTGACTGAATTGCATATACCCTTGACTAAATGCATTTAACTAGATCTGAGCCGCGGAATTTTGTTTGCATTCCAGTTGACAGTTATCCAGGAGCACATATGACTTCCCTATATGAGTCGTGACCTTGCTGTGGGTCAGTATGAGATGAGTATTACTCTTGACGATATTGCTCTTTACAACAGTTTTCCAGAGTTACATCACTGAAAACTTTAAATAGGCCTAAGACCTAGATGTGCTGGTTTTAATGTAGTCTACATGTCAAAGACCATTGAAGCAATATCATATGACAGTCCAACCATCCATTATAATTAAGTTTAAGGGTAGATTTTTTGACGTGATGAACTAGAGTAATAATTAATTACCAATGTATGATTTGGGCCTCTCATCCATGACTGTTGTGAAACGTTTCACAGATCATAGTTATTTTCATATGGTTTTGCAATTGTTGTGTAAGAGAGTAATTCAAACGCATTTACAGGGCGACTAGATTCAGATGTACAAGGGAAATATATAATCTAAGGGTAAGACACCGTCACATGCTGGCTGATTGGGCAGTTTTCTCTGGTGGTTAACCTACATGTAGAATATGCTTTTCATGTCGGCCGGTGCTGCGCGCTTTCAGCCAAGTGGCACCCATGCTTAAAATGTTATTTTCATTTATCTTACATGCGGCGATTATGTATCATTATGTATTGAACAGAGGAGCGGCAGCGCGCGTCCAGCTCCAGCTCAAGAGCGGCGCTAAAACGAGTTATTTTGATCAGATTGCTTCATTGTTAGGGAGGGCTGGCCTTTCATGCCACAAGTGGAATCTCAATGCCCTGCACTTCAATGAAGCGAAACTCGAGGGCACTCTCCTTTTGAACACGCTGTGCTGCTCCGCTCTATTGAATAGTTAGAAACTGTCCCCCTTTCTTTCTTGTTATCATGCGTGGCACGATTGCATATCCTGTCTTTAGATTCCCGGTGCGGTGGTCTTTTTTATACTCAAAAGCTGGTCTAACATGAATGTTGAAATGTAGTTTAACAAAATTGACGAGGGAACCGCTATCAAATAAATATGTACATTTTTGCCTTTAAATTGTTTACATTGTGGTCGGGTCTCGCCACAATATATGTGATTTAATCAGAACAGACGACAGAAGGGTTAATGTGAAGTTAATTCCGCATGGAAGTAATGGCTAACATTACTTAGTCTCGCTAATCGCTGAAAGTGTGCTGAAAACGCTTCTCCTGCCACACAATAAAGGGGAGCATTTTACTCAGGCTACGCGAGACCCACCATCAATCACGAGTCAGGGCTACAGAAAGTAAGTGATCAACCGTCCACTTCCAAGGATGCAGCTGTAAGCTGTACTGTTGCTTTGCACCTCGTTGACTGTACAATCTGTGTGTAGCTCTTCTAAAAGTTCTTTCGAAGAATGGTGCTGGCCAACCATATTGATAAAGTTGGAGTTATCAGAGGAGAGTTTCAAAGGCCAAGGTAAAGGAATCACAGACCACCATGGCTCTGATGTTGTAGCTCCTTCTGACAAGACAGACAATGAGCCAAAGAGGAAAGTTGATGTCCAGGTTTTTATTAGTTTGAGCAAGTATTGGGATGCAACTGAACAACTTAAACCTGATTTTCAATTTTTTTCTGTAGATCAAAAAACAGTAAAAAAGAACAGATGGGTAATTACAAGTGTATTCCTTTTTCCATCCATTCCTGCAGAGATATGGAGTTTATGGAGAGAATTCCTCTTAAGCTCTGTGAGAGAAGTGTCACAGAGTCACCTGCTTACCCTCCTGAGGATACAACGTTTTTTTGTCCAAAGAAAATAAGAAAGAGAGTAAAAACTATGTAGATTCATCTGGTGCCACTGACTGGTGTGCTCTGAAGTCTGTACCTGGCTCTCATATAAAGACCACGGATGGTGCAATTCTGCATTTCCGTCTGAAAATATCAGTGCGGCTACCTTTAGCCCCGCACTTCTATAAGCATGTTCCTTTGATTGCTACTTCTGAAGACAACAGTGGACACACAGATCCTGAGTTCACTGCCTTCACATCTCTGTTTACTGCTTTTCATCACTCCTGTATTCCCAAAGGAGGACCAAGGAAGTACGGAGGAGGTGTGGAGGATGTGTGTGTGCGTGTGTGTGTGTGCATGTGTATGCGTGTGTGTGTGTATGTGTGTGTGTGTGGGGTTTCAAGTGGATGTTTAGAGTTTTTCTTCTTTTTCCCCAATTTTGGTTCAGGATATTCTCATATTGGATTTGTTGGTTGGGGTGGTTAATGCATGAAACAAAGAATAAAACTCTCACTTCTTGGTTCTCTTTGCTGACGTCGCTGTTGTGGGTGACACAATGTAAAATTGTTAATTTTAAAGTTTCTTTGAATTTTGCAAGGTTGCCGGTAATGACAATTTTATTTCTTGTTTTAACAGTTTTTTTTTAAGAAAAGCAGCAAAAAGCCTAACCCTCTATGGCAATAGCTGGCCACGCCCCTTGGATATTCTCAGTCTTAGACTTACCAATATGAGTTGTTGTTATAAAGGAGTGCTGCACTCAACACAAACAATATGACTGAAATCAAAGATAATCTGAAGAAGGAAATATGCCAGTGAAGGTGGAATTCAAATTAAATAAAGACAAAGCCCTTGTTAACACCCTCCCCATTAGTTCTGCGTGGCAAGTTTCCAACCATCTTTAGTACTGCGCTGTGCAGTTGATCTCTTGTAATGAATTGTGTTTGTATGTCTGCATTTTCTTGCACAGGTGCTGTTTTCTTGTCAAATGGTGGCAGCCAGGTATGATGGTGTTTTTTGTTGTGCGGGTGGAGGTTTTGTGCATAAGTGGGGTAAGTAAGGTTGTGTAGGCAGTAAGGATGATGTTGGAGTGCGCAGTGTTTTCACTATTAGAGATACGCTGGCAGTTGATGTTTCTGGTGAAAGTAGTTTTGGTGTAGGTGGTGTTTTCTGTATGCAGGGTGGTGGTGTATGCAGCAAATGCAGTGTCGGTGCAGCTGGTGTTTGAGTACAAGACATGTGCAGGCCGATGGTGTATATATTAAGGACAATGCTGGTACACAAAGTTTCTGTATCAGACAGGTGCAGACAGATGCTGTGGAACCTCCATCCTCTGTGCCTTATACTCTAAGGTAGGTTGTATAGGTACTATAAAGGTATTATAAAGGTACTATAGATTTGAATAACTCAGGAATGAACACAAACACATGGAAATATTAATGTATTAAAAAAATCAGATAACTAATAAAATCTGCACTTTCAGATCTTGCATTCTCACATTGTATGACACTTTGAACTTTTTTTAAGGCAAGTTGGATGTTTGTTTTTGAGAGGAGCTGTGAGTCTCTGTCTGTTAGGTAGGGCGCTAGCCAGATCAATCACTTCATTCATACAGGTTGTATGATTAAATGCAGCATGGCAGAGCTGCAGTCTGTTATCTCTCTTGTAATCATATTCTTTGTGGGCATGCTTATTCCTTACATTCATATGGCTTTGACAAAATTATACTGTACAAAATGATCACACCCCTTAAGTGCCTCCACGCCCTGTGTGAAGTGACTGTTGATGTTGTGCGGAGGTGCCATCCCATCATGCCCGGCTGCTGCAGGCAGGTGTGATAGAGTGGGCATCGTGCCCTCCCAGTCTTGCATATACACTGCACACACTTTCGGGGGGACCTTGAGCTCAGCCCTGGCTGTAGCCCCATTAAGAAGCACATTAAATCAGAGAGGCGAGCTTCCGCTCCGTACGGGCTGCGCTCTCTCTTAAAGAGCGCTCGCATCTTCTCCGAGCGCAGATCAGGGATGATGTCTTACTCCAGCTGAGGATCCGTGGCACTCCTGGCACCAGTCAGCGCCCAAATGCATTACTTCACTCCTGATATATATGTAACATTTCATCTGGCAAAAGACAGGACACAGTAATTAATTTAAAACGCTGTAATGGGAATGAATATTTATCACGACTGACAATAAAATTAGGAAAACATTCAATTACAATCACTAGTAATTTATTATTGTTATTGATTTGTGTTATGCACACATTAATAAAAAGATTTCATTACGTAGAGGGGGAGATGGTATTTTGCATCTGGCTTCTATGCAATATTTTACATTACAATTACTCTGAAGAGAGGAACTAATAATGCAAAATGGGGATGAGGCCATCTTTCTCTCTCTCTCCTGCTCCCTCCCTCCCGCCCTCCCTCTCTCTCTCTTTCCCTCTGTTCCCCTCTCTCTTGTCTCTCTTCCCCCTCACTCTTTCTCTCTCCCCACCTCTCTTGTCCCTCTGTCTTTTGAGTTTAGTTCAGTGAATCTTATTAACCGCATGCTAGAAGAACAGAGAGGAGATTGCTGTGTTCTGACCATTCAGACTACGTCTTCATCCATGTTTGAGTGGAGGTCCATTCATGTCTGATTAAGGCATTAGTAGACGAGTTGGTGCATACATGACTGCCCATTGCTGGTGACTGGCCCATTAGGAAATCAGCACTGAGCCTTTGTAGAGGAGAGAGTAAGGCTTTTCAATGCTATCTGAGTGACAGCTCGGCTCCCGTATCAATACAATGCAAAAATGCACAACAGCCATTACTTTCCAAAACAGCAGTATCTACCAGACCTGCTGCTGGAAAAGGCACTCAGACAAAGGCCTGATTTAGTAACATGGCAGTTTGTCTCTTTACTGTCCTGCAGGAACGCGCACGAGCAGGTGGTCTACAGATAAGTTGTGCATAGAAACACGCGTCCGTCCTTTCATTTGTACTATTTAAATTTAGAGTAATGCAAACATCACCTAAATAATATCTGCTCAATACATGTTTGTTTGACCTGTCTCCAAACCAAAGACCTGGATCCATATTTTAGATCTGAGTTGTTAATGCTTATTTCTCAGACTAAAAAAAAGTAAAAGAATATTAATCTTGTAATTTCATGAAAAACTGACTACATTATACTTCAATCCAGAATTAAAGAGTGCGAAATAAACATGTTCTCAAAAGTAGTTAATTTCTCAACACTAATTTCATATTTATTTTTAGAGCATAGGAATTGTAATGCAATCAATCAGTAACTATTTTTCTCATCTTTAAGGCCCAAGAAATGCCCTGTACCATTTCCTATCCATATCATCCTGTATAACATTAAAGCGTGTGTATTCATCAATATAAAAAAATATATATAATATATAGAATTTAAAAGACAAATGAATTCATTACAATGTATATACATTTAAAAATATATATACAGTTAGTATAAACTGACCATAAGGATGATAGATCACTTGATATTTTTTTTATTACTGAATGTATAATATTTTTGGAGTTCATACCCTAATATAAATAAATTGCTTGTGATTGTGTCCACAGTGACAGGTGAGTGAATGCGATTGGTCCTGGCGTGTGGCACGCGGAAAGCAAGGCAAGGCAAGGCAAGGCAGAGCGCAGTTCCCCTCTCTGCGCGCGGTAAGGAGAGGGGAAGGCATCATTACCCACATTTACTCTGTGAGGAATGGCTTGTCGGCTTGGATACGGAGAGAGTGCCGTCTTGCTGCTGATGGAAGAGGGGTGCTAGTGCAGAGGGAGTGGGAGAACAGTTGGATATGCTAAACAGGCAATCATTAAGATTAAATAAAAGATGAAGGGGCAGAAAGAGTGCAGAATCATGAAACAGGTGCAATGGAAACCCAGTTAAAATATGTATCTAATTTCCAGATTGCTACCTAGCTTTTAATTTAACCAGGTACTTGCAGAAATTTGCATGGCATTTAAGGACTCATTACAATATTAATCTGCCTTAAAAAGAAGGAGCTCAAAGGTTAACTGTTATTCCTATATTAATTTCTTTATACTGATATAAAGGCTTTTTCATCCATCGGAGTGTATGTGTGTGTGTGAGTGTTGAGGGGGCTGGGGAGCATTAAAAATTGAAACAGTAAGGAAGCTTTGTTGAATGTAGACATCTCAAGTATTGCAAAGCCAGGGAGCTTGTTCCGACATGAACACACACGTCTTTCAAAAAAAAAAAAAAGAACTGTAATTTCAAACTCATTTTTTACGTTTCAGGTTTGGATTGCAAATTACTAATGATATTTTATAACTCAGGTGCTAATGTCACCATAGTGCCTAGGTTCACTTCATGAAGTAGCAGTTTATGGCCACCAGGGGGGCAGCAGTGAGCTGTGTGTGTGTTGGATGGTGAAGCAATCAGAATCACAACCACAGCAGAGCTGCTCGCTCTAATACACAGATGCTCAACAGGGAGAAGTACCTGCATCAGAACCCCGTGTTAAACAAGGTGAAAAAATCACTGTGCACAAAAACACGCTTTTAAAATTTCAGATTAAGGCAGCGATCAGACAGATGGAGGGAAAGGGACACCAGTATAAAACAAGAGGTGTCTTGTTTCAACAGCAATTTAAATTGCATTGATGGTGTTCATCGCAGTGATAGGACTTTCTTAGTTTACTCTTTCAGTAGAGCACTATGTAAGCTTTAACAACAGGAATCTATGCTGTTCTGTAGTGCACTATTGTAAACCTTTCATACCACTAATGTAAAATAATCAAGCACATCAAAAGCAAATGTTCTCAGCAAGAATGGCAATTCTTTTGCAACTCAGGTGGCTTCTTGGAGGCTGTTGGAAACTGTTTTTTTTTTTTATTGTGGATGTTTTGTAACTGTAGTGAAGTGCACTGGTATAGCTATGTAAAGCCAATGGTGCAGTGGTTTAGTGCAAATCTAGTAAAGAGTTGTATCACTTACTGCAAGCAGAAGACTGTGATGTAGTGGTGTAGTGATTAAGTATAAATGTACTGCATGAATTGTAAGTGTTGAGCAATAGTGTACTAGCTAAAGTTGTGTAGTAGTCCTTTTGTAAGTACAGCTTCGTGTAGTGGTGATAAACTAATAAGGAAAAAGAATAAGGAAAATGAGGTACACATACCGAGTTCTCAATCATTTTTCTGGATTTTAAATTTTGTTTTAAATCTACAGTATATTCTTTCAAATGTTCCTGCACCGCTGAACATTTATTCTGTTGGTTCAGTCAAATCTGTGTTAGACAATATTCTTCGTGTGACGGCATGAACAGAACAGTAGGAACAGGTGTACTAAACGCCATGAGTGAAACATGCCCAGATTCCGAGTACCTGCGCTCGATTCAGTGTAAAAAAAGTCCTTGTACGGTGGCCTCGTTGATATTGTGCACAATCTCATATTTAAGTAACTAATAAAAAAAATAATAATGTGCTAAGATTAATTATTGTAAACTAAAGTAATGATGTAGGAGCTGTAGAATGGGAATAAAAGGATGAAATCTTTGTGGTCGTATTGGAATGCGCTAACAAGCACCAAAACCTACTCTGAAATGTCTTGGCGCAGCGTGTTCGACACTGTGAATAGACACACGCTATGCCATGTACGCCGCATTCTCAAATACTTTAATTGTGAAAGGAGGATACATAAAGAGGCTAAATTCTCGTTAATCAACTGGAGACACATGAATAGTGATTACTGTAGTGTATAACTCTAACCATGGCAAAAGCTCACAAAGCAAAGATTGATGACTTTAGACGGGCGCACTAATTAGGGGAACACTTCGAAAAAGAATGCAAGAACAAGCAAGCAACTTCTACGACTACTACTTATAACAACAACAACGACACTACTACAGCTACTACTTCTAATAATAATAATTATAATAATAATAGTTTAGAGTATGTTATTCTCTAGGTGTCAGACAAAGAGAATGAGGAATGATTATAACGTATATCCAAGGTAAAGCACGTGTGTATAAACTGATAGGGAAAATTATTCATATTTTAAAGTCTGAGGAAAGTTATTACTTAGTATCATGGGTCGCTGTCAGTAATATCCCCGCCCTTTTTACGAGAAGACCAATCTATCGCTTCTCTGGCACCAATAAGAGACAAGAACCTGAGTAAGCATGGTGCTGATTGGTATAGCGAGGTGCCAATCGTGTTCGCTGGGGGCTGGCTGATTGAAACAGTGAATGCAGCGCTTCTCAGTTTCGCCACCACACTTGCGGGTAAGGTAGTAGCCTATTGCCTACTATCCGGCGCGAGAGAGTGTGCATGTCATAGAGCAAGAGAGGGTAAAAAGGCGAGAGGAGAGAGAGAGAGGAAAAAAGAAACTAAAGTGACTATGGCCGTATCTGCAACTCCCCCGGTGCTCTCGCCCACTTCTACCCCTGGCTCCGGGGGCTTATTCCGCTCCGATCCCCTGTACACGAGTCCTGCCGAGTCGCCGAGGCTGACCACCAGCATGATCAACACTTTCATCAGCAGCGGAGGAGGCGGCGGGGGCAACGGGAACGGCTCCAGCGGCAATAACGAGTGTAAAATGGTGGAGGTCCACGGGGTCAAAGTGGCCTCGTTCAGCGTGGACGGCCAGGAGCTCATCTGCCTACCGCAGGTTTTCGACCTCTTTCTAAAACATCTGGTCGGTGGGCTGCACACTGTGTACACAAAACTGAAGCGCCTGGATATATGTCCCGTCGTATGCACCGTGGAGCAGGTCCGGATTCTGCGGGGACTCGGGGCTATCCAGCCCGGGGTGAACCGCTGCAAACTCATCACCCGAAAAGACTTCGAGGCGCTGTACAACGACTGCACCAACGCCAGGTTAGATCCATCTGTTTACAGTCTGTTTAGTTTCTTTATCTTTCTTTGTTCTACAGTTAAATGAGGATGGCCACGTTCTCCCACGCCACCCTTCACCAAAGCGTGGGTACCAAATACAGGAACTTCGTTTCAGCAACAGTCGCGCAATAATAGGTCACAACAGAAAAAAGTTTCTGAACTTTTCGCCTGTCACAGACGGAGATTATTCTAAAACATACAAGTGATATAGTCGTAACATGTTGTTATGCTTTGTTTGATTTAATCATTTCCATGTTAATGTTTCCAAAGATGTTACTTCCAGGCAGTGATTAATTATCTCTGATGTTCCACAAAAGCAAACGTAAAAAGAAAAAGTAGTAACCATTGTCAAATTCTATCTGAGTAATTTATATCGGAGGCAAGGATAATATCATATTCTCCTGATCACTGGTTTCCTCAACTTTCCACTCCGCTCTCCTATACCAGAGGGTATTGAAATGTCATGTTACACTTTTGGGTAGCAATACAGGCTACCGTGTTTCATCTGAACTGAGGAATGTAAATGTCGTAGAAATTTAGTAGCAAATAGGCTATCTGTAATTAGAGAGAATTCGCTCAAAGTAAACGTGTGCGCAGCGAGCAAATCCTTGCTTTAAAACGGATAATTCACTACAATAACTTTTATATGAAGTCCTGTGTGAAACATAAACTATTATTAATATTTAATGTGTGCTAAATTTTTCAGCAAAGATTGTATCGTATTACAGATTGAAACGATGTCATATTTTGACAACAGATACTATATTACTGAACGCTAATGACACTGCTTTCCGTGTGATCCAGCCTCGCCCATTTGTAAGGTGCAAGTGTTCTAATGGCATTTAATCGCGCACACTCAAACGTATAACCACATCCCTGTAATGTGAGAAATGTAAGAATCGAATGATGACGAAACAGCATGGCCTGGTATCATGCACCCTCCAGGAAAAGAAAAAGAAGAAAAAAAACTATGTATAGAATGATGCTATAAACAGATCTAATTCCAGTGAACTTAAAAAGTGAACAAATACCGTTTTTAAACCATGTGAGAGATACCAAAGTTTAATCAAAGTATATTTTGCCATGCAGGTACTCAGCAAACATTCTCCTTTAATTTAAAAGCAGTTCCTACTAATTGCATCTAGTGCCGATGTTCCTAATTATTAAGCTCATCTACCAAAACATGGGTTTTCAAGTAATTTGGCCTTCAAACTGATTGCTGTGTTTACACTTGTTAAAGAGTATGCCCTACATATTTAAGTGATGTTTAAGAGAAAATAAGTAGGACGTCTCTCAGATATAATCAAGTATTTTTAGAGCATCAGTTTAAACACCGCAGGGGGTCCATTGTTCCGTAATGTGTAGGTCCAAGAATGAAATTAAATTGACATTTTTGTAATGCTTGTCTCACACCATTGTCACAGCACTTCTGTGACTAAACAGAAATGCTAATAAACTATATGGAAAGTTTTAGGGGCAGAATTTCCATTACAAATGAAGGCCTGTCGGTGCTAAACTTTATGCTATTATATATCATTATACAATTTTACAAGTGTAGCATGGTAAAGACATTTATATACCCCTATACGCATTTTATGTATGAGTAAATTTACATTAAAAATAAAGCTTTGACGAAAACACTGTCATCATTTATACACGTGACACAAATAACATATTTTTGCAAAATTGCTTCGTGTTTCTTGAATTTCCTTAACTACGGCACACTGCGGGAGGGAAATTCTTAACATTTATAGAAAATAAACGTGGTCGTGAAAACACATGCAAATTGTGTTTTGATTTATATCCCTGCACGTTTTCTTCTTCTCCATTTGAATTGATCTTGAATGAATTCTCGCAGAGCGGCCCTGCGCGGCTGCAGATGTTGCTCTGAGTTTAATAAATCAACGAGACAGATCTGAATGAATCACTTCGGATGGATTCTCTGCTCGGTTTGATGTCTAGATGTTATTCTTAGCTTGTTATCATGACAGATGCATTAGTGTTCCCCCGGTCTGCCAGCAATGTCAATGGGAAAGGAACTTTAAAGAGACCGGGCCCCATTTTCTGCGGGTCCTTTCGTAGCCCGAAGCTCTGGAATTGGCGCTCAATTGTCTGTTTGTTCATAATTGCGGCTTTTTCCCCCCATCGCTGCTGCCCCGGCTACAGCGACAATGAGCCACAATGACAATGCGCCCTAAAAACGCACAATAAACTACAAAGAAAGGCTTTTCAATAGTGAAAATAAATACGAGCGAAACAGCTTTTGTTGAGCAGCCAGCGAACATATCTAATGCGCATCTAATTAAATAAACAAATAAATAAACTAATAAATTATTATTATTATTATTATTATTATTATTAGTTAAACGCTTATTCAGTTTACAAAGGTAAAATTGGCACCAAAGGTCAAAGTTAACTTCCACCAATATAATGAATTACAGGAGAGAATACTCGTAAAAGGATGATTTGCTTGTTTACAAAATATAGGTATAAAAAATATCTATTGATACAAGTAGTGGATATCTTAACAATAAGGACAATGATGTGTCAAACATTTTTGAAAACTAATATAATTGTTACATTATAGCAGAAATAATGTTTGCAACAGCAGTTAAAGATAATAGAAGTACACATTTTTAAATGTGATGTTAGTCGTATTTACACCCTGGAGAAACGAAGGACATTACACAAACAATGCTGGAGCTAGGTCTCCTGAAAGACCAAAGGCTTATACTAAAATTATAATCATTACTTCAGCTATTCTAACATAAAAATGTGCTTCTAATTTAACCATTTTTCATACATAAAAGCGACCGATGTTTTTTCCTACACTGTGGAAGTGTCATACACATATAAGCCTATTGTAACATTCACATTAGAAGTTTTTTTAAATTTTGTTTTGTTTATTGTGTCAATGAAATGTATAACGAAACAACATGTAAACCAAACTTTATCTTGCAACAAGTGTTTGTCTTAT